>JZKD02S1678422.1:700299-742883 GCA_000966675.3 Picea glauca | reverse complement strand
TTTGTTTACTTCTATACATGTAATTCATGATTAATAGATAAGAACATCGAGGACGATGTTCCTTTTAAGGGGGAGGGAATTGTAACACCCTGTTTCCCCCAGATTGTAAATATAATTGAACGGGCCAAGGACTATGGCAAAACTCATAAGTATGAATATGTGATGTAAATGGACCTGCAGGAAGAGGTCAATGAATGTAAATGACAGTTTGAATTTATTGCAGAACTGCTGAGAGGGGATGTGCGGAAAAGAGACCACGATGGTGGTGGAGGGCACCTTGAAAAAGGGGCGTTAACTTCCACCAAGAATTAAAAGACCATATTTGGACTCCACTGGCCCGGAGAACCAAAAGTGGCTCGCTAGCCCTGAAATTAATGCCTTGCAGGCCGGAAGGTGGATGGCTTGATGAGGGATGGGGAGGTGAACCGCCTATCCGTAGAGCCATCATGACTGACCGGCGTAAGGGTAATCGTGCCACATGCAACCTCGCGAGAGGATAAGGCGTATGGCTGAAATGATTGAAGAGGGTAGACGCGAGGGGAACTCTGGCAATTCTACGCAGAGTGAGTGATCGCAGAGAGGAAGGATTGCAACCTTCACTCCTGAGCACTGGCAGACAGAGAGACGCAGTTCTCAGAACATCATGGTCTCAGCTCGGGGGTGGCTAGTGGTAAATCCATTAGGAGTCACTACGCCTACGGTTGGGTGGAAACGAGCACCCCTCTCAGTAGTTGCTTCCATTACTGAAGTATTTCTGATAAGTGTTTTGCTCATATTGCATTTGAAATTTACATGCTGTCACATACGTTCATGGACTTGTGGAATTGTAAATGTTTCCTGTGAAAGAATTGTCTGTACAATAATTGTTAATATGGAGTAGATGTTAGCTCATAGAACCATGAATTTGTCAATGATTTCAGTATGAGAATGTTCGCATAGTGCTTGATACGAATGAGTTGATATATGCTTAACACGGAGGAAATCGTGCTCGACTTATGTTCACAGATGAATCTAATCATGCCCAGCCGTTCTCGGGAAGCTGTCTTCCTTATATCGCTTCCGAGAATGCCCCGGTAGGGACCTCTCCACAGAGATTTCCTCCTTGGAAAGGTTCACTAAGAACCCAGAACAAGGGTTCAAACGCATAAGACCTTATTAATCCTGCACGAGGAGGAACGATTCTATTAACGTTCCAAGATAGTAGTGTTGTGAGGAGTGATAAGTCGACGGATGAGATCTTGTCGGGTGAACCATAGCCATTCACGACCATTAGATTGACGAAAGTAACGCAGGCGTTACATGCCTTGCCCTCTCTCATCGTGAGCAACGAGAAATTGGGATCATAAATCCCAAGACCCAAAAGAACGAATCTGGACCGTTAGACCTCGGTTCACATTACCCGTCAGCCGTTGGATCTGGAGAAGCTGCGCAGGGGTTAAGCGCAGGGGTAGGCGCGCGAGGAAGTGATTTGAGCCATTAGATCTGGAGTAGAAATCCCATAAACCGTTGGATCGGGAAGAGTTCCACCGGAGCTAAACTCTAGTGTGCAGAGGAAGAGTCCTAGCCATTGATCTCGGTAGGACACGTGTCGGCGTTCTGGGAGGCATCGGGATTTCACTCATCGGAGATTTTAGGAGTGTAGAACCGTTGCACAATGAAATCGCGATACACGATTTCCCGATCGAATCTGGACCGTCCATTATGCGTGACGCGTGTCAGGAGATCCGGAGGGGGTGATCGAGATATTTTCCATCGGGAAATCGGCATTCCCGTGGACAAGTTCTCGGGGAAATCCAAGTGAAAATCCCGACAAGATCTGAGCCATCCAAACAGTAGGGACACATGGCAGAGGATCCCAGAGAGTCGGAGTTCGCCATATCGGGGATTTCGAATACATAGAACTCTTGCCACCCGGAATCGCGATCCACGATTTACCGACACGATCTGAGCCGTCCATCTGAGGGACAGGTGTCGGAGATCAAGGCGCTATTGGAGTTTGACGCATCGGAAAATCGGAGTTTCCGAGGACCTGGAATGCTCGTAACAGGAAATCGCGATCCGCAATTTCCCGACAGGATCAACACCGTTCATCAACGGGGACGCGTGGCGAGAGATCCCAGAGAGTCGGAGTTCGACATATCGAGGATTTCAAGGACATGATCCCTTGCAATACGAAACCGCGATATGCGAGTTTCCGACACCATCATAGGCCGTTGATCCAAGGGACACGTGTCGAGCATCTGGAGTGAATCAGGATATTGCGAGTCCCGGGTATATGTGTTTCGTGTCATCGCAAATGTCGAAACCCCGATGGAAGGTTATACGGCTACAGTCATATGGTAAGTGGTCACACAGACCATGGTATGACCAAGGGGGCTAGCCAGTGTAAAGGCGCGCCGAGAGCCCAGGGGACTTGTGCGCCATGACATGGAAAGGTGCCAAACCCCGACAAGAATTAAGACTGTGGTCTTGTGAACGTTGTGGTCATATCGACCAGGACTTAACCCGGAAAGCCAATACGCTAGGAGCACATCGGGGATCGGAGGATCGGGAGTTCCGAGTATGTGTGCACTGCGGCACCGCAAACTCCGAAACCCCAACGAGAAATTGTCTTATGGTCATATAGAAACAGGTCGTATGGACCAGAGGCTTAACCAAGCGGGGCTGAGGCAACCAAAGGGGCGCGTCGAAAATTCGTTCCATCGATGTTCAGGGATTCGAGAGGACAGGGACCCTCGACACCGCAACCTCCAAAACCCCGAATCCCGATATTGAACCAGGGATTGGCATTCTGCAAGTGCAGGTTTATGGAGATTTCCCATTTGAGGGAGATTAACCCAATTTTTTTTTTTTAAAATTACGATAGTGGGTGTGTTACAACAANAGGGGCGCGTCGAAAATTCGTTCCATCGATGATCGGGGATTCGAGAGAACAGGGACCCTCGACACCGCAACCTCCGAAACCCCGAATCCCGATATTGAACCAGGGATTGACACTTTGCTAATGAGGGTTTCTAGAGATTCCCCATTGTGGGGGATTAACCCCAATTTTTTTTTTAAATAATGATAGTGGGTGTGTTACAGTTGGGGTATCCGAAATCTCTTGCATTTCAGTCAAGCGCTTGCGACATCTTCACGCTGGCGTGTGCTAAATTCTCCTGGCATTTGGCACACTATTATCCTTGATAAATATCTTTACCATCACATAGTGAATAGCTGGTTATTGTCAGAGAATATTACTACCAGATCAGCCTCTTTTTTTTGGAGGAACATCTCAAAAAAAATGCATCTGCTCACTCGATGGCTTAGTTGGCTCCCAGGCTCGGGGCACTCAATAACACTTGGGCGTGACCGAATTCTAGGATTGGATGATACAGTTACACTTTCCCCGCAGCTGATTACTCAACTCCATTTAAAAAATCGCTAGTACCTATACCAAATCTATGAGTCTAATAGATCGGATTACATGCTGTATACATGGATTACCAGTGCAACTCTTGGACTCAATCTTGAGCTATCTCGTGAATGGAACAACTTCTGCTCGGCCTTATCTCTTTCGGGTATCCATCTTTCTGAATCTGAAGATCAACTATAGTGGTCAGGGGGCAATCGATCAGGCTTTCCTTCTGTGAAAAATATATATGCAGCGATTATGAATTCACAAACTCATACAGATGTCAGAGGATGGCGAAAGCACATTTGGTCCTGGCACATTCCGCCCAGGATCAAACACTTTACCTGGCTGATGATTGTTTATAAGCTTAATAAGGGATATCCTCCAAAAAAAGGCTTGGTCTGGGCCAAACATTTGCCATCTCTGTCTCTTTGATTTTGAATATGCAGATCACATTTTTATAAAATGCTTATTTACTAGACAGGTATGGGAGATAATTGCTTTGACTATAAATATTCATTCCATTTGGGATGGGACTGAGCTCCAGGACTTTTTTACTCTTGGGCCCATAGAGAACGCAAGCTCTTGCATCTCCCATCACTTATTTGCTAGACTATATGGCTGGAAAGGAACAAAACTATATTTGAAAATGGGTCTCCTTCCACAAGTGCTGCAACATACAAATCTCTGGGCATCTTCAACTCTTGGAAGGAAGCTCACACCAAAAAGATAAGAATACATCACATAAAGAAGGGCCCTGATTTAAATGACATTCCTACAGGTTGGTTCAATGGAGCAGTTCTTTCAAATGGCTCTCAGAGTGGAGTTGGAGGTTTAATCAAAATCTCGCCTAATTCTTTTTATAAATGGACTTTCAACTATGGCCCGGGCACCAATACCAGGGAAAAACTTTTGGGTGCTTGGGCCACTTTATTCTTGGCCTCTAGACTTCACATTGTTTTCCTCCAGGTACTCGGGGATTCCATAATTGTTATTGAATGAATGAGCAACAAGGGAGATCTACGAGCAATCTCCCTCATAGCTTGGAAGGACAAAATTCGTCATCTACAACCCACTTTCAATAAACTCAGCTTCAAACACATTTATCGTGAACACAACAAATCTGTTGATAAACTTTCAAAGACAACGCTCCAGAAAAAAGAGGGTATCCTATCCTACAACCTATGGATTGATGGACATGAGGGCCCTTCCCTCTTTTTAACTCCTTTCTAAGATCAGGTTTTACCCCATTCCTCAAAGGACTTTCTCGATTTGAAAGTGGGAGTTTTTCACTTGGCCTCAGAATTCTCTCTTATACTTTTGAAATTTATTGCTTCGATAGCTCACTCTTCAGTTTACTAGCAGCTTCCACCTTTTGCCCCTCTTTTCCATATGACCTTTCCCCCTTTGTTGGTCGATAGACCGCTATAGGCGAAAGTCATATCTTCTTTTCAACAGATTTTCCGCAGTTAGAGAATGTAACATTCTGTTTTGAAAACAAATTATATAATATATAATTGTGAAATTTTCCCATTGGAAAAAAAAAGATTATTTGTCGCCTTGTTCCTCATTTTTATGCCGAAAGGCATACACCTATTGACAATGAGCACATTTAACCTGGGTGAGAATTATAACAATCATTACTCGCAACCATCCAAGCTAAACCCAATTGACATTAATATATTATTTATTGGTGTATTAATTTAATACATATATTAATACTATAGCAACATATTATTTATTAATTTATAATTTATATTAATTATAATGTATTTATATATTATAATGTATAAGTGGTTTATTAATGTATTCTATTATTAACATTAATTAATTACTATAATAATAAGTTTATATTTGTACATTACAATATATATTAATACTTTAATTTAGATATTATATTAATGTATTAATCAATTAATTAATTAATGCACTAGTTAATTTTCAATTCATCAATATGTTAATATCTTTTAATATATTACTTTAATTTATATTTTAATACATTAATATAATAATGTATTATACATTATAATAATTTATAAATGCATTATTATAATATTAATACTTTATTAATGTATTAATAATTAATAATTAATAATATATAAATATATTAACTATATATATTTTAACATTATAACAATGAGTTAATACATTATTATAAGATATTATTTATGTAGTATCATATTATTAATGTGTCATTAATTTATTAATGTATTAGTATCATATTTATGTATTATTTTAATGGAGTATAAATACATTATTAACTTATTATTACTTTAAATAATGTAATACTTTAATATTTTTTTAATGTATTAGTGTTTTATTAATGTATTCTATTAATAACATTACTAATTAATCAATACATTATTAATTTTACATTTGTACATTATAATATATATTAATGTATTAATACTTTAATTTAAACATTATATTAATACATTACAATATATATTAATGTATTAATACTTTAACTTAGAAATTATATTAATGTATTATCATTAATTAATTTAGATAATTAATACTTTAAGTTAGTAATTTAAATTAATACATTAATACATTAAGTAATAAATTAAGTTAGTTATTTAATTTAAATTAAGTAATAACTTAATTATATTAAGTTGTATTAAGTTATATTAAGTCATAAAGTTTTATTAAGTTATATTATTTAATTTAATACATTAATCCATTAATGTATTAATTTAAAAATTATATTAATACATTAATACATTAATTGAAATTACTAAATTAATTATATTAAGTAATAACTTAATTATATTAAGTTATATTAGTAATAACTTAATATATTACCCCAGATGGGGTGACACGCGACAATTCATTGATACCGGGCTTAGCACTAAGCCATAGCATAAATGTTGATGGCCGCCACCCACCAGCCTGCATTTACGATGGACGACGACCATAACAACAGTGATACGGTGGAGGGACACCTCCCTCGCGCGAACACTCTTGCTCACAGCGCACTCAACATGACAGGGTTTATGGAGGGCTAGGTGACTTCGGCCTTTGGCAATTTGTTTTTTCATGTGCCTGGACAGAGTGGGTCTGCTCTTGCTTCGACTCTCCTCATCGTATGGGAGCTCTGGTGTAGCCCTGTTTTCTTCTTGTCCCGGTTCACTCCCATCTCGCTGTAATTCGTTGAGGAAATTCCTAGCAATTTTCTTTTTCATGAGCCTGGACAGAGTGGGTCTGCTCTTGCTTCGGCTCTCCTCATCGTCTAGGAGCTTTGGTGCATCCCTGTATCCTTCTCGTCTCGACTTACTCCCATCTCACTGCACCCTCAATGTATCGACATCTATTCCCTAGCAATTATGGCCAGAAAGTGGGGCAGGCCTCGCCATGGCTCGGCCTGGTACACCCACAAGGCGCAGCGGCAAAGGAAAGAGAAGCTGGAGCGTGCTCTGGCGATGGCAACCTCCATTCTCCGAAAGAAGGCTCGAGCTGAGAAATTGGCTCTACATGCCATCATTGCGAAGATAGGAGCCAGATGTAGCAGCGAAACCACGACAATTAAGCCTGGAGACAGGCAGGAGGATGGTGTTGCGGATGCGTTTCCCACTTGTTACGTGGAAGAAACTATGTTCATGGAGGACTTGATGACCACCCCGGAGCCCCAAGCCATCGAGGCGACACACCGGGATGGAAGCGGCCGAAAAATTGCTCTGGCAGACGACATCCTCGGGTGCATTGTTGAGGAAATTCCCTAGCTGGGTGACTATAGCCCCACCAGCCATGATATGCAGGCAACATTCGAGGAAGAAACGCGGGATAAAACCAGAGCAGAAGTGAACGCGGACAACAATAGCTCGACGAGGAAGGAAGAAGTGGATGGTGCAGAGATGATGGAGCTTGAAGCTGGAATTGGAGCGACCGTGGAATTGAGGGATGTATCCCTCAACGACGTGGGTAATGGCTTGCATGGTTCTCTCCTCCGTGCAGAGCATCTGGCTCTGGTGTTCGAACTCCGAGGCCACATGGAAGACCTGGAGCATAGAGCCCTTCTCATGGGCCATCGTCTGGACCTTCTCCTTGATGCGTACTCCAATGCTCCAGCTAAGCGGAAGTGCCCTCTCTGTGCGCAGGCATTTGCCATCCCGGCTGGGTCCACGTGGCAGACAAGCAAGGGCAACAGGTCACCGGGTATCTAGGTCTTCTATGCTTTTTATGTTTCTTAGTTTATCATGCTACTGTTATATGTCCATTTGGACTATAGCCATCTGTCCTGGTTTCCTCTGGGCAGGACAGATGCTATTTTGTTTCTTGTTTTATCATGCTACTGTCATATGTTCTCCAAACTATGCTGGTTTCCAGTAAACGACAGCTTTTTTGGTGACTCAGACCTATATCACTGTACATTTTGTCAAAGTTTCTTCGATAAATTAATATAGCAGGTTCCACCTTTTTTACTCAAAAAAAAAAAAAACTTAATATATTAAATAATTTAAATTAATAAATTACTACATTAATGTATTAATTTAGTAATTAATACATTAAATTAGTAATTTAGAAATTATATTAATGTACTAATACTTTAACAATATTAAGTAATAGATTTTTAATAAATTATTAATTTATTCATATATTAATTAAATAATACAATAATTAATAATATATTAATACATTAATATACATTATTACATTAATAATTAATTAATACAGTATTATTATATAGGTATTAATATATTAATGGTTGTCCCCATGACATGTCGATCATCAATTAGCAACAACCACTTTATAAAAGTGGTTGATATACATAGGCGCCATTTTCCACCTTTATAAATTAATGGCACCCATAGTTGTATATCAACCACTTTTATAAAGTGGTTGTTGCTAGTTTATATCACTATTATTAAATGTCATACAAAAATGAGGAGAATCTTGAACTTGCATAACATGACACATTAATAGAATGATTAATTATATTTTATCTCTACTAGCAAATTGGTTCTTTTTTTCCTTTCTTTTCTTAGAATCCATCAAATCATATTTTTTTTAATCTTAATCAATATATATTTTATGTGTATTACCAAATCCCCTAAATTATATTTTATTTGTAATACTAATTTTTATGAGTATGTTGTGTTTTTACAGTTCTTTTTGAAGAGACAAAACCTCTTATAATTCTGAAAATTGGTTAATTTCTATTAATAATAATTTTATTTATTATTAATAGAAATTCATTCTCATAATTCGGGACAAAATACTTTTGATCTTCTAGATTAAAGTTAATAAACTTTTTATTGTATTTTAATTTTTTCTTATTATCTATCTCATTATCACACCATAATTTCTCCTTAAATTTAAAGGAAACAATATTTTTAATGATATCAATATTTTGTAACTTAGCCTCTTCTATGCTTCAATTATGATCATTTTTATTTTTATTTTTAATCTTTGTAAATGAAATCTATTAATCATAATAAAAATAAACTAATAAATTTTTAATCATTATGAATTTAATCTATGCACTAACATCTAATTAATTTTAAAATATTATAAACAAAAACCATATATACATAAACACATTTATGAAATTTCAATTCAGATAGAAAAATAACCATGTATTTTTAATCATCACCAAAACTTACTTAATGCCTTCCTCATCATTCAAACCCTTCCCATCCTTTATAAAGAAAATAATAAAAAAACATGAGTTAAATTATTTAAATAATTTTAACATTTATAGATGTAATATAATAATAATAAAAGAACATGAGTTAAATTATTTAAATAATTTTAACATTTATAGATGTAATATAATGCATATAAGTTTAAAAATTATAAATACCCTTTCATTCCTCCAAAATGACTCACAATTGGAAAAACATAATAATAATTTAATTGATTAAATTTTTTTAACTATATAAGTTTTTGAAATTTAACACATGACTAGCAATTAATTATTTTGTCATAATTAATCTTGAGGGCATGCTTTAGTTCTTCATTATTCGGCTCAAGATTAAATCCATTTAACTATATGTGATAAGAAAATTTAATTATAGTTAATAACATATATATTAAGTTAGTACAAAATCACCTAGTTCAGGGATATTTATAATATGAATTTATATTTATAATATGAATTTGTATTTTTCATATAGTTTTGATTCATGTTTGTATTTAAGATAAGATAATATATGTTTATTAATATGCAATAAATGATTAATAAAGTAGGTCAATGAAACTAAAAGAACACTTAGAAAATGTACCATGTACGAGTGTAAAGGCAATTTCTAGATTGATTCCAAAAACATGTCAAAGAAAATAACTAAAAGTTAAAAGCTTAAGCAACTAATTAATTAGAAAGTACAGTATTATTTTATATTGGTTATGTATAAGTAAAATAATTAACAGTAAGTGTGTTATAAAAAAATTATAATCGATAATTGAACTAATTATTTATTACCTTCGTGGCCTTTTGTTTTGGTGTCTGAGGATCCACTCTTCATGCTAACTTCTTATGGGAAATCTTGCATGCCTCTTTATATGCTTTGAGTATTTTTTTTAAGACACCTTTATCAATATAGGTTGGTTTGTTTTTCTTTTCTCTTTCTAATTAAAAGAATGTATTGATTATCCGCCTAAATTTGCTCCAAACCATAGAAAATGAAAATGACTATGAAAGTCAACAAAAACACATAATGAAATAAAAAAAGTTAAGGACTAGAAATATGAGTGAGAAAAAATAAAATAAATTTAAATATATTTCACTTGGTGTGCCTCCTCCTCCTCATAGTGTCTGTCATTTTCTTCAAATCCCATTTGTCACTAAATTTTGTGTTTGGGAATCTCTCATGAAGATGCCACAACACATTTTGCTTACTTTTATTACTTATTTCACTCCAATGTTTGTAGTATAATCTTGGTCACTCCCTTTTGATAATATGAACAATTACTTTTTAATAGAAAATTATATCAGGGTCAATCCATGACTCTAGGTAACACTTTATGGTAAGTTGGGTGAGGAAAATGGTTTTTCCAAACATTTGATTGAGGTATTTTTAAGCGCTCAATCAAGCTCTTAAGAGGTTGATCGAATGCTTAAATAATCCCTCAATCAAGGGTTTTTGATAGGCATGACAAATCCTCGATCAAAGGTCATGTTTGGTTAAGCAAACTCTTGATCAAGATATAACGTTGCATTGAGTTCCCTTTTTTTAATAAAAGTAGTGAATAGAACCATGAATTGACTTTCTCTATCATTTTTCCAACCACAAAGCCTCTATCAAGTTATTTTCTAAACCCACAAATACCTCAATTGTAATGTACCCAGTGACCTCTGTAACTATTGAGGATACACAGTACCATCTTTAAACAATGAAATTTACACCCATATGTTTTCTCTGATACCATTCTTTCACATAACCAACCATCTAATTAGGTTGAAACCCTCCTTATACAACTTTGATACCACTTTGTAAAGTATCTAGTACCCTATGTCCACCATTGAGGATACATGGTACTTCTCAAAACCACAAAATTTCCTCCATCTTCTTGCTCCGATACCATTCTTTAACATGCTTAGCCATCTAATTAGGTTGAAATCTTATTCTACAACACTGATACCATAATTCCTCACTATCCTATTATGAAATGATTATTGCATGTTGTTGTAATCTAGGGGATTGTGCATATAGGTTACCAATAGTACTACACAAGATATATTATGCAAGTATTATACAGATACATGCACATACATAGAAGAGAGAAGGAAGAGAAGAGTAATGTAGAGACCAATGCATACCACCAAATTCAATCAATGAGGGTCAGGGCAGAGGCACTAGCAAGGACAATAAGAAAATTTGGAGGCCAAGTGAAGCTACAAAGTGTGCCAGGGAAGGGGAGGGTCAACAATGGATCATGTACAAAGAGTAATTATAGAGAAGGATATCTTGCTCTTGAACATGAGCTAAGTGAAGGATTTATAGACTGGTATCCTAAATTAAGAAAAATAGGTGTCCCTGCTTGAGATTTACAATTTACAATTCAAACACTTGGCTAAGGTTGATTTACAATTTACAATTCAAACACTTGGCTAAGGTTGACAACTATTCAAACACCTATTCAATCTCGTCAAACCATTGGCAAGCTTCGTCCTGGATTGGTTGGAGCCTCTGTGTCACTTCCATGACTTTTCCATGTATGGTGTGGACCTCCTGTTGAGAAGTGCATTGTTCCTGGGATCACTTCATCATTTCAACTATTGATAGGAGCTTCAACTACTCCTGTATTGTTGTTGCTTTTTGCTTTGCCTCTTGGAGATGTGACTTCAGTGTCTTTAGTTCAGGATCTTCAGTAAGTTGCTCATAAATCTGCGCACTTCTACTGCTAAGTTGTTTACATTCCAAAGCTAAGGCTTTGATTCTCTCAACTGCACTCCGGGTAGTGGTTTCTCTTTGGTCTCGCACGTCCTGCAGAGTGCTTGGCACTGTTTGTAGCTCTAGGTCTGGGATTTTTTGTTGAAGTTGTTGGATGGCTTTAACAAGCTGTTCTACTTAATGCTCCACTGGGTCTTCGACTTTTTTCTCTAAGCCTGTCACAGAGCGAAGGGATGTGATAACTTCTTATTTTACTCCAACCTGCTCTGCCAGTAGTTGTTCCTTCTCTTTTTGGATCTTCTCTATCTCCTTGTCGAACTGCATTTGGAGGTCATCCTTGTCCTGTTGCACAACTCGGCGTTGCTCTATTACTTCCTCTTGTTCTTATTTTAGGACCACTGTGGCCTGTTCCTTTTCTTCTTGTGCGCGACGAAGATGAGCTTCAGTCGCATAAACTATTCTATGGAGTTGGGTAGGCTCATCTCCCAACTTTGGTTCTTCTGATGGAGGGGGCGCAGTGGACACTGCGTGGGTGGAGTGAAGGGCTTGTTGTACCCCTCTGAGTTCTGCCTCGATTCTATCATACATGGCTTCTTGTTTGGCTTCAGTGTTCTAAAAGAGGTCCTACGAGGCATCTGATATGGTTGCGATGATGAAGTCGAAGTCATCGAACATGAGTACAGTCTAGAGCTTAGTCTTAGTAGCTTTGGATTTCTTCCTCGAGGTAGGTTTCATGGGGGAAACCTTTCTTTTCTTAGAGGGATCATCCTCATCAACAGGATCCCTAGGCGGTGTTACTTTGCCTTGCTTCTATTGATCTTCTTTTCCATTGATCTCTTCTCTATCTACTTCGTCATCACCTCCTCGTTTCGGTGATTCTGAAGCGATTTCTTCCGATGCACTGCTCAGGTTTTGTACCTCTTCGTTCTTCTTCCTTCTGCTAGTTCCAAGTGTATCATGTCCTTCGTGAGTGGTCTTTGGGCTTCTGATTTTTTTAGGGTCGGACAGTTCTGTGGGGTCAACAGGGACAAGGAGCTTTGCAGGCCAGTCCTTGGTTATCTCTTCTAGGTCTGCCTTTGTGAGCTTGTAGTATGACTGAAGCTCTTCTTTACTCTCATTTGCACACGCAGTGATATAGATAAAGTGTCGATCTGAGCAGAACTTCATAAGGGGTCTGAACCGGTGCAGAGTGTTCGACGTCATACAAGGGAAAATCCCAATAGCCCTCTTCAACTAGAGATAATAAGTATGGAATATTGCGTTCGACTACCATTGTTTCCCCATATCGCTCGAATACCAGAGCATGGTGAACTTTGCAGCGAGTAGCTCGAACGAATCAATGTCAGGGAAGGTCGCACTTTCTGGCATCTCCCAAGCAATAAACGCGATGAGGATCAGCGACCAACTAAAGTGGAACTCATAACCCTGATCCTGAGCTTCACGACAATCCAATTCTAACTGGTTGACTAAGTACTTTGCCCAATTCATCTGTAGTCCTTCCACGCATTTTCCAGCGAGGTCAACAACGAATGCTATGACCTGCGTGGGTCTGTTCTTTCTCACTATCTTTCTTGTGATCAAGTGGTAGGCCAGGTGCACTGTGCCATTCTAGATGGAAGATACCTTGTAGCCTCGCGTCCCCTTTTCTACATTGCCATAGTTATCTTTAATTCTCAGTGCCAGGGCGTGGTATGCAAATTTCCCTGGGTAGAAGTCCTGTGGGTCCGGTCCCTGCATTCTCAATCCGGTGATCCTATGGATCAGTGCCGGATCGACGGTGATGCATCTACCTAGCCACAAATAGCCACCATGGAAGCACAACAGTAGGAGCTTAACGCACACGTTAACTTCCTGGTGCCTTCCAAAATGTGGTATCTTCATTACGTTCAGGATAGTGAACTGCGTGAGGTCCATAGTCCATGGTTGGGGGATTGTCCTCAATTTCTTCCCCTTCGTCCTAGTCAAGTACCTGTAAGGAGCGAGCATGTTGTATTTCTTGCGATCCCCTAGGTTCAAGTCGCTGAATTTTAATGCCATGATCTTATCCAGCTGCAGTCGAACTGTACATATCCCCTTTGGGAGGTACGCAATAACCAGAGTGTAATCGAAGTCACTGGGGACATTGTCATGACTCACCACGCTGACCAGAGGCGGGATGTAGTCGGGTAGGATAGTCGGGATTAACTTTGCGTTCACCAAGTCATCTCAATGCTTGGTTCTTTTCTCGGCTACAGGTCAGGATGGTCCAGATCCGCGAGCAGTTGACGGAGAGGCTTGCACTCCTCTCGTCGAGGAAGCTTTAATTCCTACGAACATTACTTTTTTGGCCATTAAATAGATTAAAACTTCTTCAACTGATTTCTCTATGACGTTGAGTTCATCTGACATGCACGCTCAAGATCGGATAACTTAGGTTGATGAATGAATGCTCAATGCAATAGAACATGTGTCGATCTCAATAAACACAACGTGATAGAAATGAGTTCTTTTGTTAGCTCGGATACAATTCGCAAAAGTGTTCTTAGTGCAACAATCGACGGACTAAGTAGACAACGAGGTAACAGATCTCTCCAATGGGCAAGAATCCTTCATTAATGGAGTTATGTCTGTTACAGTGCGGTCCCAATGGTCCGATGGCGAGCTTTCTAGTCATAATTGTTGTTCTAACCATTCGGGAGCATCGATCTAACGGTCATAATGACTCCAATGGTTATATCGCTCTACCATGGAGAATCACCATGTGGTGTTGTTCTGATATCCCAACGAAGTTCCAGTTTTGCAACCCTTCCTTCTGTGAAGTTCCCTCTGGAACCTCTTGCAAATTTTCTAACTTTGCTCTCTTCTTACTGAGGTTTCTAGCCTTCCTCCCTGTGATCTTCGTCTCGGTATTCCTCTTTCCATTCTGATTCTTATCTGTACTCAATAGAGTAAGTTCGCGTTGTTGAGATTCTTTCATAGAGTTAGAGAGTAATACGTCTTCTTCGTCTGGGGTAGGTGCTCTACTCTTTTGTATAGACAGATATTGTAAGTCTTCCTGGGTTCTTTCAACTTTGACATCCAGATTTTTGGTCCTTAGTAGCTTTGAATGGTCCTCTTGTTCTTTCAATAAGTGTGTTATCCTCTTCATCATAAAGTCTCTTAGTTCTTTCTTCTTCTATTCTAGGGCTTCCTCTTCTTTTCTTCTAGTTCGATCCTTCTCAATCCAGGTTTTTCCTAGTAACATAGAAAATGGGGCGTTGCTCTCAATAATTTTAACAACCTCAAAATCCTCCTTTGTTGAACATGAGCACTCATAGATATCTGGGTAAGTCTTCCACATAGGGTTATCAACTTTTCTCTAAATAATCATATTCCTCCCAATGAAAGACTCATAACAGGCTTCCCTAAAATTTCCTAGGTTCTTTTTGTCATGATATTCACCTGTGTTTCCTCATCCAGAACACAGTCAATGTCGAAGTCTCCTATTCTTGTTTCTATGCACTCTTTTTCTTTGAAGATCTCTGATAAGTTGATATATCTGTGATCATTCAAGGTTTCTTTCATTTGTAGTAATACATTATCTGATTCTTTCTGGGGTTTTGCCATGGTCTTAGTTTCTTGACCTTCCTTAGGGTTTTCTTGTCTCATACTCATTCTTTGAAGCTTAGCAATCATTCTAGGACAATCCAAAACTTCATGATCCATAGCTTTACAACAAAGACAACTAGGTCCTCTACCAGGGTATTCCTTAGCAATGTGTCCCGGTCTTCTACAAATGTAACAAAGGGTTAATTCTCTTTTTCTTTTAAATGATCCCCAGCCTTTCCTGTACTATGCACTAGGAACATAGTAGTTAACCTGCAAAAAAATGTTTCTAGGATCCTACATTCATTTGTTAGTCCAAACATTCTTTCTATGCATAGATATAACATATCTTTCACTGTTCTTATAAGATCTACTCATATCAAATCTTCTTTTTTCTAGTTGTGCCCTAGGACAAAATTTATCAAACATACCTAGATCCATACTTTTGAAACAAAAAATTTCACTTATCTTACCTTTTCAATAAAAACTTTTCACTGTTCTTACCTTTATCAGAGAATATAGCTTCAATATCTTACCTCTTTTCTTTAGATTTGACTTCTCTTCTTAGCACAGAGCTTTACAAGTCAAGTAGAATACTGCGCACTAGGGCAACAGATCTATGCATGGAGCTTTCTCTTTCCTTCAGTTCCCAACAATCACAGTTTCAGGTCCCGGAAACAAAACCATTTGTTGGCACAAGGGAAGACCCAGGGTTCAACGCTTCAACAACGCACCAACAAAACCCTAACTGTCGGCCCTTTTGGCAACACCTACGAAGTAGATGAAGTCTCACCCAAGGTAGAGGCAGGGGTGGTTACAGGACTCAGATGTATGCAACCTTAGCTGGGACATAGATCTATGATTCTAACACCTTAACAAAGCACTTAATAGTCATTATTCATCAGTATTTAACCTTAATTCACAGCCAGATAAACCCTAATTACAGAGAAACGTAGTATTCATCCAGATCTAATATATTCAAGCACTAAGCATATCAACATAGATCCAATCTAGCATCTTATTCACATTATTAGGCACTAAGCTATCATATTCATTTAAGCATACATCATTACACTAAGCATTAATCATATAAACTATAAAACATTCACAATGCACAAAGCAACCACAACACAAGATATATGTGGTTCACCCCAACTTGGGGCTACGTCCACCAACTCTTCTTCTTCTTTATTGTCTTCTGTCAATCTTCTACATGCACAGAGCCACAAGATCCTACTTCGTATAGGATAGGAGATCTGCACGCACTTCTCTTGATCCTCCTTCCCTGAGCTAGGTCGTAGCACAAAGCCTTTACACAATCTCTTATAGTCACTTGCACTTAGCTTTGCAAGTTTTCAACATAGCATGCACCAAGCTTTTACAATTGCACTCAACACTTTGGCAAGGTACCACGCTTTTTATTACATCGCCTAGACATCTATTTATACATTACAAAAATGGCCTAAACATGGGTAAACCCATGGGCCGACATCCCCATGCCCGTTACATAGCCCAAAACCCAAAAAGCCCTAAACAAGGGGTTGAGATCTCGCGATCTCCACTTCAACTTGCGCTCTGCCTTCGACAGCCTATCGAAGTCCCAAAATAGGTCAAACATGACCAAGGATCCTCAAAACTTGGTCAAGGGCCAACACACAAGCATTTAATGCCTTGAATTAATGTTATTTTCAAAAACTAGCATTAATCCATAGCGCCGAAATGCAGTGTAAATATTCATGTAATCCCTAAGTTTCAAATGAAATTGCCTTGCTATGAAGCCAAATAAAACTTCAAAATTTCTAATTGGTTAAACAGAAGTGATGTAAATATTTGGTAGGCGGAGAAAAAGTGTTAAAAGTATATGAAATTTAAATTTAGGTCAAATCAGTATAGATAGAGTGTATACTAGAGTCCATGGGAAGGGACTAATAAACATCAAATTATTAATAAAGTATCATGAACATTAAATATCTAATGATTTTGATTTTTTCCATTTAATTTTGATTTTATTAAAATTTGATTGATATTTATTAAAATTATAAATCATTAATTTTTCCATTTTAATGTTACTTAAATAATGTAATATTAACATTTTAATTTTTCACAATTAAAATTTTATATATTTAAATTTTGAATTTAAATCATAGTTGTACAGGAACGAGGCTTGGCATTTCTAGCATCTTTGAAACTCATCCAGGTCGGGAGTTTAGGAACTGGATGCCAATGTTTTGGAAACTTGGGAGTTTTTTGGGAGCTTAAACATCAAGGAAATGAGAGCTTGGGAACTAGTTTCCAAAATAAAGAGCTTTAAATTAAAATTATATTAAGTTAAAATGTAAATATTTTATTCCATTATTACAAATTCATAATTTATTACAAATATTTTCATTATATTTATTTAAAATATCATTCTAAAACAAATACTAAATTACACCAAATAATATTTTAAAAATTATTTAAGTAAAAAACTTAATACTACTCACTTTATAGTTGTGGATATGAAATTTTTTTAATGCATGTATGTTTTCTTTCAAGTCCAAATATGAAAGTTCAATAAATCAATACCCTATCCATGACAGGCATTTGCTTAGGTTTGTTGTTTTTGTTGGCCTGAATTGAACTTCAATTTTATTGAAATAAAATTTAAAATGTACCATTATCTCGATATATTATGATCTAAAATATTTTTTATATTCTTTTAATATATACTATTACAGCTCTCAACTAGTCCATATCCACATTGAGTTCTGGAAACTTGTACAACCATTTTTTTATTTTAAATGAAATAATAAATATTTACAATTTCATCATTAATAATTAATAAAAAAATAAAAAACTTAAACTTGTCTATTTAAATCATTTTATTTTTATAAATTTTATTAAAATTGAATAACTTATTTTTTAAAATTAATTAATTATTTGATTTTAAGTCGATTTGACAGATAAAAAAAACCCTTCAAGTTTCAATTTGACAGGATCTAGAAATGAATTGGAGTTCACATGATTGTAGGTTTAAATTTAAAGTAAAATAATAATAAAAAAACATTTTAAAAAGCGAACTGAATACCCTAGGGCTCTCCCATCCTAACACAATAGGCATTGTCTTATGCCCAGCAGCTGTATCGGCCGGTTAAAAGGCGCAAGTACTAAGAAAAACATTATCACGAAAAAAAACTATGAAAAAATTCATTTTGCGAGGAAAAGCTCAGAGGTGCGTTAAAGAAACAAGTAATAAGAAAAGAGTATAATAAATTTGTGTCGATCAGTGGCCAAAATCGACTCAGGAAATATGGAAATGCCACCGAATAATTGTGTTCCAGCGTTGTATTAATAAAGGAGGCAGAAAGACCAGCAGAGACAATCTTTTGAGGTCGCCGTTTCACAGTTGTTAAATCGACGAGAAAGAGAAATACCTTCCACTTGTCAATCTGTCTGCCTCTGCTTCTGCAATTTCTTCGATCATTTTCTATAGTTTCTCTACCCAATGTCTCATCTACCAAACACCTCCGCTTCCGCCTCCACCTCCATCGCTGCATCTCCCAACACCAATTACAATTTTCATTTTGATGTTTTCATCAACCATTTCGGTTCAGACGTTAAGAATAACTTCGGCAGCCATCTCTACCGTCGTCTTCTTGACCGTGGATTCAGAACCTTTTTCGACCAGCCAGAAATGCAGCCGGGAGACCGCTTAGATTCTCGAATAGAAGGAGCTATTGCAACCGCCTCTGTTCATATAGCCGTCTTCTCTCCAAGATATGCCGAATCAAAATGGTGCCTGAATGAACTCCTGTTGATATTAAAGTCGAAGGCTCTTTTTATTCCAGTCTTCTATAATGTTGAACCTTCTGATCTACGAATCAGGATGGGTGAGAACCAAGAGGGACTGCTGGGTCAAATATTGAGATTTCTTGGGTGCCTTGTGGACAGCAATGGAGTCTATGATGAAGCCCTACGAGGTCATGAAAAGAAAAGGAGATGCAGCCAACAAACAATTGCAGACTGGAAAAAAGCGCTGTCTGATGTTTCAGATTTAAGAGACGGTTTGGAGCTGGAGGCATGTCAAGGGTTAGAACTGTATCTGCTATTGTCCGTATAATTAGGTTAAATGTATCGTCATAAACAAAGTTTTTAGTCCTCATGTTTGGTTTGTTTTTATTTGAATAACCAGCGACGAAGGCGAGCTCGTGGATAGGATAGTGCAACGGGCGGAGGAAGAGGTTAAAAAACCACAATTCCATGTGGGCAAATATACAACTGGCCTGGATGAAAAGCTTGAAGATTTAGAAAAAACAGTGTTATTGCAGAGGCCGGAACACAGAAGGAAGGCCAAGTTTGTGGGGATTGTGGGTTCTGGCGGACTAGGGAAGACGACCCTGGCAATAGAATTCTTTAACCGCAAGAGGTCAGCTTACCATCGATCCTGTTTTTTGTCTGACGTGAGAGAAGCTGCAGGTAGGAACTCTTTACATTCCTTGCAGAATAAACTCATAAAGGACTTGACTTCATTGGATCAGAAAATATTCAGCGTGGCTGAGGGTAAATGGAAGATTTCAAGTTCTCTCTCGTCATCTCGGGCCCTTGTAATTTTAGACGATGTGGAACATGTTGACCAGATGGATGCATTATATTCACCTATGAAGGACGTCCTCCCTTCGGGTAGCTTAATTTTAGTTACATCCCGCAATAAGGATGTTCTTAGAATGTCAGGAATGGGAGAGTCGTCCATTTACCATATGACAGGCCTCAATTTTGAACATTCTCAAGAGCTTTTTTGTTTGCATGCCTTTCACAAGCGTCTTCCTGTCTTCGGATTTGAAGAAGTTGTTACGCAGTTTTTGGATGTGTGCGACGGATTGCCGTTATCTCTCAAAGTGCTTGGGGCGCTAGTTTATCAAAAGGATTTGAAGTATTGGAAAATCCCATTGCGCAAATTATCAGTTCCTCCCACGAATATACAAAGCATGCTTGAAATCAGCTACGACGGTCTTGATGACCAGGAAAAAGATATATTCTTAGACATTGCATGTTTCCTCGCAGAAGAAAACAAAGAAACGGCTATAAGTATTTGGGACGCATCCGGCTGGGTAGGATGGCTGAATCTTCAGAACCTAGTGCACAAGTGTTTTGTAGAGATCGACAGTAAAAGCTGTATAAGAATACACGATCACCTCAGAGACCTGGGCAGGGATTTGGCAGAGAAAAACCCTTCGAGATTTCGCCGTCGTCTTTGGCGCCCCACTGACAACCTTTTGGACTGCGAAAAATCAACTGTACGTGCTTGAAGATCTAGACATTACATTTTGTTCTCGAATCGATTTATGCTCATAGAAATGTGTATTTCATGTTGTAATTTCTTAAACTTTGTAAACATGTCGACATTTTATCTAACAATTTTCAAATAATAATTTAGGTGCGCGGAATCAATATGGTTGAACTAAGCTTGGGCTTATCATTAAACAAGTCTATGGAGCTCCTCAATAGTTCCATCGATATGAGTAGGTTGCAACTGCTTCGAGCTGAAGGGGATTGTTTGGAAAGCATATACAACCTGCTGAGACAATCGGATCTTCTTTGGCTTGACTGGAATGGGTGTCCGGACACTTCCCTGCCTTCCTGGATTCCAAAAAAGAACTTAAGAGTTTTACGAGTGGCCGGGAGCAAATTGGAAACATTATGGCAGAATGAAAAAGAGGTACGTGAAAGTTTCTGCTCATTTTTTATAAGTGTTTGCTTGTCGTGGTTCTTAAAAATTTATAGCGTAGTTTAAAGTTTAAACCATAGTTACTCAATTCGGCCGAATCAGTCCAAAAAATTCGAAAATCGCCAGTCCGTTCAATTTGGTCGAATTATAGGTATTCATCTCTGTCATAGAGGGATTTCAAGAGAATAGATGAGGCCCGGGCTGGAATGGTGGGTGGATTTGACCGGGAATAAAAGCTAAGGCAGGGCTCACAGCAAAATCTGATTGTACGAGCAAGATCATTTCATGGTCTTATGAATAGCCGAGTGTTATGGGGTAAACTGATTTTGATGCCCTTCAGATTCCCTTCTACGATGCGTAGGCAATTTTCCTATTGGCTCTCTCTTTTTCTTCTCTTAGTTCCAGTCTTTCCTCATCCTCATTTTTTAGACAAGCCAACCTTTTTAACCTGAATAAAATGGGCATATGTAGCATTGTCGCAGATATACAGGAAGTCAATGGCATTGCCAGAGCATACAGTTCTAGATGTATGTGAATTAAGAGAGGATAAGGCAAAAACTCTCAATTTTTTTCAGAAATGAAATTGAAAAATTTATTGAATTTAAATATGCTATGATTTGGATTTTTATATATTTTTGATCACATTGTTCAAAATTTGGTTAAAAATTTACAAAAATTGTTTAAATTATATATATCAATTGTTTAGATTGGAAACCTTGAATCCATTTTATTTAGATTGGAACCTTGAATCCATTTATAAGTGAAAATATAATTCTAATAATATCCGGATTGGGATAATGGTTACTAAAAAAAGGTCCAAACCCTCAACGTTTAATCTTCTCCAAAATTTATATTTTAGATTGCATTGTATCGCAGGCACCTTTGGAGTTGAGGGAGTTGATTATTGATGCAGCAGTTTTCAAGTTACCAATGTCTATTGGGCATTTGAAGCACCTCGAAAAGATTGAACTCATATGCACTATCGAAACATTGCCCGAAGAATTCTTTCATCTCAACTCCCTTAAACATTTGAGAATGTACACAAGCGGGGAGTCGCTAATGCTGCCAGAATCGTTCGGGAATCTTACAAAACTCCGGGATCTGGACTTGTCTGGGTGCTCCCAGTTGAAAATGCTGCCAGAGTCGTTCGGGAATCTTACAAAACTCCGGGATCTGGACTTGTCTGGGTGCTCCCAGTTGGAAATGCTGCCAGAGTCGATCGGGAACCTTACAAAACTCCGGGATCTGGACTTGTCTGGGTGCTCCCAGTTGGAAGGGCTGCCAGAGCCGTTCGGGTATCTCACATACCTCCAGAACCTTGACTTGTCTGGGTGCTCCAAGTTGGAAAGGCTGCCAGAGTCGTTCAGGAATCTCACAAACCTCGAGAAGCTCGACTTGTCTGGGTGCCCCAGGTTCGAAAGGCTGCCAGAGTCTTTCGGGAATCTCACAGACCTCGAGAAGCTCGACTTGTCTAGGTGCCCCCGGTTGGAATGGGAGCCAGAGTCGTTCGGGAATCTCACAAACCTCCAGCAGCTTGACTTGTCTGGGTGCTCCCAGTTTAAAGGGCTGCCAGAGTCGTTCGGGAATCTCACAGGCCTCCAGACGCTTAACTTGTCTGGGTGCTCCGATTTGGAAAGGCTGCCAGAGTCGTTCGGGAATCTCACAAACCTCCAGCAGCTTGACTTGTCTGGGTGCTCCCAGTTTAAAGGGCTGCCAGAGTCGTTCGGGAATCTCACAGGCCTCCAGACGCTTAACTTGTCTTGGTGCTCCGATTTGGAAAGGCTGCCAGAGTCGTTCGGGAATTTCACAAACCTACAGCAGCTTGACTTGTATCTGTGTTCCAAGTTGGAAACGCTGCCAGACTCGTTCGGGTATCTCACAGGCCTCCAGAAGCTTGACTTGTCTAAGTGTTCCAAGTTAAAAACGCTGCCAGAGTCGTTCGGGAATCTCACAAACCTACAGCAGCTTTGCTTGCGTCAGTGCTCCGAGTTGGAAATGCTGCCAGACTCGTTCGGGAATCTCACAAACCTGCAGCTTTATGGATTGACTGGGTGCTCCAACTTGGGCAGTCTACCAGGCTCGGAGAATCTTATAAACCTCTGGCATCTTGACGTGTATGGATGCTCCAAGTTAGAGAGTCTTGTCTGGCCTTGGAGCTGAGATATTCGTTCGGGAATCTAAAAAACCTCCAGCGTCTTGACTTGTCTGGGTGCCTCCAAGTTGGAAAGCCTGCCAGAATCTTCGAGGACAACCAGGTGAAATGTTTGTCTTAAATTCTGCATAAAATCTACCTTAGCATAATTTAAAAATTTCACCTCATCTAAATTTTATTGTGGTTCACAGTTCTCTACATAGTGTAAAGGGTTATTGACAATTCTAAATTGACCGACAACCTCAAATTTATGAAGATGACAACTTTGACCGAATTGTTTTACCATTTTAATTGTTGATTATCAAAGTCCGTACCTTAAGCACTCTTGTTTCGGTGATTACGGTAAAAAATCGCGTTAAACTACTTTTAGCCCAAGCGTTTATTCAAATTTGGTCAATACATACGCGTTAAACTACATTTAACCAAGCGTTTATTCAAATATGGTCAATACATATATTGTATGGAGTGTAGAAGGAACATGACACCGTGTAGAATGACATCTATGAATTTCTTATGTAGTAGTGGTAGATTTGGGGGTATTTTCATATTATGCATGTTATTTTGGTGTTTTCTTCATGGGTTATTTGATACTTCACCAATCAATGGGGAAGGTGACAATCTTAGAGAATGACTTCGGCAGTATCAATTTTTATGCTTTGTGTTCACTTTAATTTCTCATATTTAATGGCCATGTTTGTATTATTAGTGGAGGTTGCTTCAGTATATTATGTATATTCATTTTGTTGCAAGTGTTATTTCATGCACACCCCATGGTTGATTGTTGGTGGATAAATCTTCTATCACCTTTGCTCATGATGTTTTAGTCATTATTTTCACTTGGTTATTGCATGAGGGGTATAAGTCTTATTCCTGATTGTTCTTGTTATCACTGAAATTTCGTCCGCAAATGGTTACAGGAATTCAGCATCTTCAAACAGCTATGAGTCTATCCATGGACCAAAATTACTAAAAAAACATTTACAAAAGGTCCAAAACTATACAACCAGTTATAAAATCAAGTTGCGCTGTGACTACACAGGGCGCGCGTGCACATGTACCATCCAGAAATGCAGAAAAAGAACACATGCGCACGATGCGCAACTGTGGACGCTAAAAGTTGCGCACATCTGAGAACGACGCATTTATGAGGTTGGTCGGCCTCCCACCCACTCCTGGTTCAGCTTCCAAGTCTATTTGACATCCAAATCTCGGCTGGGTGGCTGGTCAAAGACTTAGAGGTGCCATAAACAACCCCTTTTCACACTAAAAGTTGGTTGCACAATATCTCAAAGTGGTGCTATAAAACAAGGCCATGGGTGCACTACATTTTCAAAGAATTCATTTGTAAGGTTATGCTGCTGCTGCTATTCTCTTGGAGAATCCTCTTTTCTCATCTAGAGCATACTAGCACCATTCCATTTGGACAATCCACATCACCTTTTGAGTGGGTTAGCTTGGGATTCTTTCACCATTTCTTTCAAGTTTTCAAGTTGTAAGAAGAGCTTAATCTTGGGGGTTCAAAAGCCCTCCATTGGAGGAAGAAGGGACCCAAAGTCCCTTTTCTTCTCAGTGTTTTCTTTTCACTAATACAATCATTTCCATTGGTGACATGAGTCTTGTTTGTTTCTTGTTCTTATGTCCTTATGCTCAATAGTTTAGTTGTTCTCTCATTTCCTAGTTTAATTCTTAGCTTAGTCTTTTATGTTTATTCCTCTAACCTTTTCCTTTACTGTTGTCTTTCTTAGCTAACCCAACTAAGCTTGTAAGCACCTCTGTTTTGTTCATTTAGGTGACAAAGGAGGCGCAACAGATTGACGACTCCACTGGGGAAAGGTATCAATTTCCTACCCCATTTGGGTCATTTTAGCTCTTCTTTCTGTTTATTTAACCTGCAGGTGCCATAACTGGCCCAAGCCGACCTGCAAAACATCAAATTCAAAGCTGAGTTGAGAGAATTTCATTCGGAATTTTCTTCACGGCCGTGTGACAGTTGTGCGCGGGTTTATTGGCCCACAGTCTTGTATTGTGCGCACGTGCGCCAAAATCACTGTATTACTCAGCGCCTTCTACGCACCTGCGCCCAAAAGTCTTTTTCAGTTCGCGCATTGGTGCCCAGTGCATCTTTGTCTACTCTAAGACCCACGCACCTGTGCAGAAAAATACACATTGTAAGCCTTTTTGTGATTTGTGGAAAACCCCTAGCCTTCTTAAAGATGATTATGTGCTTGTTGTAATCTGTACCACACTTATTTCCCTCTCCATATAAAGAGATTAGTCAAAACACATAAGCACTTAGGGGGTTTAAAATCATTATTTCCTCTTTTGCTTTCATTTTGCCACATGGATGGCCAACTTTGACTAAGAGTATAAGTTGGAATCATTTGTAATCACATATAAAACTTGCATTGGGACCAGAAATTGGATATCAATCGTTGAGTATGCTCTTCTCTCATGCTTCAAAGCGATCTTGAGAATCAGAAAGATGTTGTAGGACAATTTCATCTCCCTTAAAGAAGACTAAAACCTTTAGGAGAGGACAACAACCCCCTCGGGACTCCTCTTAGTTTATTTTTCAAACACATCTCAAGATTGTAACGGGCCCATACATGCCCACATGCTACAAAGATAGGATAGTGTTGAAATTTACTTTCTTAGATTAAATCACTAGGGAAGTTTAAAGGTTTTGTAATGGGCCCATACATGCCCACATGCTACAAAGATAGGATAGTGTTGAAATTTACTTTCTTAGATTAAATCACTAGGGAAGTTTAAAGGTTTTGTAATGGGCCCATACATGCCCACATGATCACAATCTATGATAGTTTCAAAGCTTTCTTAGATTAAATCACATCAGGGAGTTAAATGAATAATAAGGACCCACATGTCCACATGCTAGTTTCCTAGGGACTTTTGAATTCCGCAAGGCTGTACCAATGACACATAGGAACTTAGGTAATCAACACTTGTAAGGACCAAGCGAAGTCCACATGCAGCAAGGTGACACCTAAATTATTAAAATTTGACACACTTTCACTTGTTCACACACAAAGTCACTTCTCACTCACATAGTTTTCATCTCGAAACGTAGAGGTTGAAGTAAGTTTCCTCCAAAAGGGATTCTGAAAACACCCCACTCTTTTCGTGATCAAACTATCCACTCCCACTTAATTTCAATGAGATTGGCTCACACCTCCAATCTCTCAAACAACTACATCTAAATTTTTTCTAAAAACTCACTAAGTTTTCCTCCACAGGAGGTGCCAAAAGAAATCTTTTAGTCTAGGTAGGATTTCGGGGATAGGCATCCAAATAACTCCTCGTTATCTTGTTCTCACATTTTTTCAAAACAATAGAAGTTGTCAAAATAGAGAACTTTAAATCCTCCAAGTCAAGTGTTCTTAACACCATAAGGCAGGGAGATACCCATGAAGGGTTGAAGGCCAAGGTCCAGTTGTTCTGTGTGTCCTCCCTTGAGGCACCCACCTCTTGGACGAGATCCAACCTGTGACCTATTTCTTAGGCTGAAAATCTAAATGTCGCACTTTGACCGAGGTACCTAGTGACCAAATTTTAGGACATCTACCCATGTGGCAATTGTGGGCTGCAATTGCACCTTGATCGGATTTTGTGTGGCTATTGAGAAATATTGCCAGTTTTTTCGGGATATGCACCCTCTACCCCTCATTATAATCGATTACTTCATCCTTCACTAGTCTCTCTTCTGGTGGCTTCAGACCCCACTGTTGAGTACTATTGGAAGGTCCAGTGTTATTTGAGAGGAATGACGTTACATCTTTTAAGATACGAGCATTTGTTTTCTTTGTTCCCCCACGCGGACAAAATCCACCTATCCACATATATGTTTCTTTATCAAAACACTTTATGTATGATGCACTTCTGATTACATTTGATTTGGATATATATCGTGTAAAGTTCAAAAATTGCAACAAAGGATTTTGTTTATTTATTATTCTTATCACCATTCGCACACATCCACTCAGCTAGTCGGACATCATAGGGGACTCACAGAATCCCCGTCGTTTCAGACGCTTGCTAAACCTCCCTCCTATTCTAGAAGGAGTTCCTAGTCTTGCCAACTCATCGGCTCCACCTTCTCACACCCCTGTGAGTGCCACTATCTTGGGATCTGCTTTTCTTGGTTCCACCTTACTTGGGTCCAATTCCCAAGGTCCACCACCCACTCTCTCTTCTTTACACGGAAGCAGGGGGCCAAATTCCTCCCAAGGGGGAAGTACAAACCCACCTAGTCCCCCCCAAGGGTCAGGTTCACAAAAAAATCACACCATGGTTGGAACTAATCCTCCACCACCACTCCAGATGCCATACTTGGCCTTTCTCAACATACCAGACCTAAGAAAACTCACAAATGATCCTATATTGCATGACCCCACATGGCCTGCAATGCCTACCAAATTACCTTTAGATATCCCCAAGTTTGAAGGAAAGGCAGGAGATGACCCTGTCAACCATGTCATGACTTTCCACTTATGGTGCTCTTCCAACAGCATTATGGATGATTCCATCCGACTACGATTATTTCAACGCACACTCACTGGCCCATCAACCAAATGGTATGTAGACGAAAAATCAGGGTCCCATGCGACTTTTGAATCCCTGGCCAAAGCATTTTTGACCTTCTTTCAATTTCCAATCCGTCATGACAATGGTATTGAACTACTCTTTGATTTTAAACAAACCTCAGCCACACATATCGCTGATCACATTCACGAGTGGCGTCGACAGTATAGTTTGTGCAAAGCAGAAACCACCAAACAACAATGTCTCGATTGGTTTCTCAGGTCACTTGTCTCTCTCCTCAGTAAAGACGTGGCTTCCACCTTCCCTCAATCAGAAGAAGAAGCCATCAGTAAGGCTCAACAATACGACCTCATCTATTCACAATCAGGATACTTGTATACAGTACTCCCCGATCTCCCAAGACCCGTGCCATTTGGCCAAGATAAGCCTGGGATGTCTCACTCAATAGACGGATTGATTGGTACCACCACACACCACAATCCACCACCCAAGCAACCACCAATGTATGGCACACTTCAATATCCGCCGACATATGGAGGAACCCCTTATTATCCTCCACCCCCTTATCAACAACCATACCTTGTTGCCCTTCCTCCACCCATCAGTGGGCCACCGCCGACACCCACAATACGCCCACCTATCCAAACAAGTTCTGGTACTCCCTCTACCTCATCTTATACTCTAAATACTAGCAAAAGTGACACGCCTTCCTATGTACATTACAGATCATTACCACAACATAATCCGTACTTTCAATTTCCTGGCCCTCCACAGCCCATGGCTCCACCACCAGGATACCCTCACGCTGGGGTTAATTTTGTTCAACCCTCTCCCATTCAACAATATCATAATTTTGAACAGTTGAATACGACAAATCCAACTCATCAGTTGAATAATGCCAAAAATAAAGGAAAAACCCGGAACAATAACAACCCAGGTCAAGGTGGAAATCACCCCTAATAGAACCAACCTACTGGGGGCAACCAGAACCAAGGGACTCAGAACCCCCAGGAGGGCAACAACAACAGGCATCAAGGGAAACATAACAATAACCTTCGAACCAACTTCCCCTGTGCCCTTTGTGGTTAGTTCGGTCATCATACTCATCATTGCCCCCAAATCGCTGATTTTAAACGGATGAAATACTCAGTGAATGGACCACATCCTCCAGCACCGCCTGCCCCTTAGCAGGGCCCACAACAATACGTGCAACAACCACCCCTAGCCGTGCTGCATAACCCCATTCCACACCAAGGAGTGATGAAAACCCAACAATACATGCAGCCTACCCCACCACAGTTGGGACAATATCTCAATCCAAGCAATCCCATAGATCATACTATCCTCCTCACTAGTGAGGAAGAAGTTCTTCTACAAACACGTAGTCGTCAATACCATGCACCCTCTAAGTCTCTTCCCATTCCCTCAGAAATAATCCCACCACCAACATGATCCCCTTTTATGATCCCTCGCCCTAACACGGAAACACCTCTTTGCATCCCTCACATCCCATTGCGCAGGAATGTCCACAACCCTCAGGCTAGGGCGGTCATAACTATAGTTTGGTCGATGACTTGGAACAATCCTTGACTGCCATGTCAGTCTTAGAAGTACTTCAAACTTGTCCCACATAGCGGAAGTCATTACTTTCTGCCTTGGGGACAGTCGACCTTGCGGATACTCAACTCATCACATTTGATCTCGACAACGAAGAACCTCACCTCCCCACTCTCATCGCTTTTCAAATCCTCGTTAAAATTCGGAACATTACAGTACATCGGTGCATCATTGATGATGGTGCGTCCACATGCATCATGTCCAAGTATGCATGGAAGAAACTTGGTTCCCCTGAACTCATACCATTTGCCACTACCTTAAGAGCTTATGACAGATGACCATCTTCTCCCGAAGGGCTCTTCCAAAATGTCCCTGTAGAACTTGGGGGAAAGACCATTCTCATTGACATTGAAGTTATCGATGCCCCTCTCGATTACAATATCTTGTTCGGTCGTAGCTACATGTACGCTATGAAGGCAGTTGCCTCTTCCATCTTTCGAACCATGATGTTCCCCCATAATGGGAAGATCATTACCATTGATCAAGTTTCACATTATGAGCCTAACCCTTTTTCCAACTCGATAACATTCTCTCTTTCGTCCACACTAATCCTGAGGCGTACCCACTTATCGAGATGGGACCTAGAATTTTCATAGACCCATCCTTGTCAGGAACTTACCATGGTGCACCACCGCTCATCCATCCTTCCGACCAGGTATGTTTCGTCTCATCCAAAGGAACTGACATTGAGGATACCCTTCCTCCCAGTGAGGCTTCTCTTATATCTGACTTCCCACTAGTCGCAAAGCTCCTCCCTCAAGAGTCTCCTGCGAACTCGTCGACTCCACTAGTTCACGATTTCACCTCACCCCAAGGCCATATCCTAGTTTGGGAGACAGTTCCCCAAGCCATTACTCAAATCCCTTTCGTTTACCCCCCACCAGGTATACAGGATTTCCAGGTCGCTTCAACGCTTACCCTTCCTAATATGGTACTGGCAATCCCAGTTTGGTATCTACATCCACCTGAGAAAGTTCCTCAACCATCCCTCCCTCCCCAAACTGAAGGAATCCCGATGCAGATTCCCATACTCACTCCCACCATACCCCCTACACCCCCACCCACTAATCCCCCTGCTACAGCTGGGGGCAGGCAAAAGAAGAAGGAGCCCACATCTCCACTTCCCCCACGCATCCAACCTCTTTGCGCACTATACGAGAAAGATGAACACCCCACCAACAAATGCCCATCTCTCCCCAAGTTACATAATCTCATCCAACTCCCTCGAGCACCACCACTGCTCATCGCTTCCTCCAGTATTTCCGCTATCTCACAGAACACAAGTAACAATGGATTGCGAACCGAATTCTCATGTGCCATCTGTTCAGAATATGGCCATTACACACACCACTGTCCAGGGTTACCTCAATTTCGACAAACACTAATAGTTGTATGCCAGAGATTTCAGCACACGCCCACCCCAACTCCTTTCACTGACATCCATTATGTCACAACCTCAGTCAATGAACGTATGAGATGCCCTTTCTCTCTCTGCGAATCCCTAGATCATTTCACATATCAATGTCCTATGATCATTGAATATAGGAAACACCAAGTGACCCTCATTCAAACTCCTACACCCCCTACATAATTGATGATTAATGCTACCCCATCACTAGAGATTCTTCATATTATTTCTCCTAAGCCAGAAACACTCCCCACTCCTTCATGGTTCTTTGATGACTTATACGAGGATTTACCCCCAAATCCCCTCAATTCTCTCGCTCATTTTCCCATGGAAAATTTACGCCCAACTACCATTTATAACCCTCAGTATCTCGATATTTGGTTTATGACGAGCGAACCATCGCAATCTCATTGCATCATCCCTCCTGCTTCTTCACCACTAGAAGATAACCACATGGTGACCGTCACATATATCACTCTTTTAGATCCCTTGTATTCCTAAAAATTCCACTGTGATGAGGACATACTTGAGGAATTAACCACCCTCGACTACCCATGGGATGCGCTACACCACATAGCGCTCTTCTTTTCACAGGAATCCTTCACACCTCCTAACCAACACCCCATATATGCAGTTGAAACCAAGAATTTTATCCCATCAGGGCATATCGACTGGTTTAACAACCCCATCCTTGCCCCTGATTCTTTTGAAGAAGGCAATATGGCCAACATTTCCCCTACCATCAAAATCGATATTTCCATAAAAAATGGAGTCGTCGAGGAAATCACCATTGGCACTGCATGCGCTCCTGAAGAAATCACCGCCTACAAAGCCCTCTTCCAAGAGTACCGGGATATTTTTGCCTGGTCATACATAGAGATGCCTGGCCTTGATCCCTCTATTGTCGAACATCCCATAGACACCTGGCTTGGTATCACATCGGTTCACCAAAAACGACGACTGCTACACCCATCCAAAGCAGTGGCCATCAAAGCCGAGATTGACAAATTATGCGCAGTTGGATTCATTTACCCTATCGCCTATACCTCATGGGTCTCCAACCCTGTCCCCGTTAACAAAAAACATGGCACCATCCGTGTATGCACGGACTTTCGCGATCTCAATCATGCCTGTCCCAAAGACAACTTTCCAACGCCTTTCATCGACCAAATTATCAATGACTGTGCAGGCCATGAGGCTTTATCCTTCATGGACGGTTTCTACGGATATAACCAAATCCAAATCCATCCAGCCAATCAATACAAGACCGCATTCACCACCCCTTGGGGTACTTTTGCATATCGTGTCATGCCTTTTGGCCTAAAAAACGCTGGCGCAACTTTCCAATGGGTTATGACATACATTTTTCATGATCTGGCTCATATCATCCTCGCATACTTGGACGACCTCACAGCTTGATCCAAAAAACACACTCAACATCTTGATGATTTACGAATCATCTTCCATAGGTGTCGGAAATACAACATCCGCTTGAACCCCCTCAAGTGTGTGTTCTGTGTCACTGTCGGATGCCTCCTCAGGTTCATTGTTTCCCAAAGAGGTATTACCATGGATCCCCTCAAAGTCCAGGCCATCACATAAATTCCACCCCCCCCGAAATTTACACCAACTCTAGAGCCTACAAGGAAGAGCTAACTTTTTATGGCGATTTGTCTCAGACTATGCTACTTGAGCACATGGTTTCCTTCGCTTACTATGCCACGACACTCCATTCCACTGAGATGAACATGCCCAAAAAGCTTTCGACGATATTAAAATGTCACTCTCCAACGCCCCTTTAATTAGTTCACCCAACTATAATCGCAACTATATCCTCTACATATCAGCCTCAGCCGTCTCAGTAGCAGGAGTTCTCGTTCAAATAGGAGATGATGATCATGAGCATGTCATTTACTACATTAGTAAAAAACTCTCAGGGCCACCCTTGAAACACAATCATGGAGAGAAACTAGCCCTTGTAGTCATCTCCGCAGTCTAGAAACTGCGCCATTACATTCTGCTTCGCACAACCAAAGTCATATCAGATTCCAACCCCATGCAATACTTTCTTAGTCATCGGCAAATCAACGGTAAATTTACCTGTTGGATTGTTATCCTTCAGGAGTACGTTAAAGAAAAGAAACTTTTGACACCCCACCAGCCTAAAGAAGAGTTAAGGGTTATGGTGTGTTACAGATAATGAAAAGAGAATGACATCCATTCAAATCATTAGGAAAATACCCCACCTGATGAGTATATATCATTAGGCAAATCCAACTCATCACAAACCCTAAAAACGTTGTTTAGGGTCTCAAAACGGCCCCGAAAGTTCAGGACCCGAAAACTAGGAAAAAACTACCAAACTGTCGAGATGAGCATGTTGGAATAGGTTGGTGGCCATGAGTATCCACATGGATCAATCCTCCCCCCTTAGGTATAAATGGTCTCCATTGTGTTGAGTTCCCCCATCAGAGGAGGAAATTTCTATTGAATTTGGCCCCGAGTGAGCCACTTGCCTTGGTGCAGAATTTGTCGTGCTTTGACAACCCGATAAAGCTGGATCCTCTGTTGATGAGTGCCCTTGACCTGTGTATCCATGATCTGATCAGTGGATTCCTGTTCCATCCAATCAAGGTTGAGCTCTGTTGGTGTCAATTTTTTTGTTATCTCTGAGGTGTCCAATAATGGTGGAAAATATGGCCGAAGGAGATCCACATTGAACATTGGGTGCAAGACAAGGGAGGTGGGAATATTGAGCTCAAAATCATTTTCACCCACAACCTTGGTGATGGTGTAAGGTCCATAGCAGAGTGGGCGAAGCTTCTGATGGGGCCCTGTAAGGCATTCTTTCTGCAAGTGAAACCAAACTTTGTCTCCCACCTGGAACTTGTGTGGCACCCGGTGTTGATCATGGCGCTGCTTGTACTTGGCATTGGACTTTTGTAAAATATCCTGAACATGTTGGCATATGTGTTAGATCCACTCAATGGACCGAGTGGCTTTGTCAATTTCAGTTTGAGCATGAGACAAGTCTTCCTGGGTGGTCACAAGGGGTAGCACAACATCCATGGGACCCAATTGTTGAAATCCCAACCCCACCCCAAGGGGTAGTGCATGAGACTAGATCCATACTAATTTAAGTGAGTCAATCATGATCATTTATCATTGAAGTTTTGACAACTATTAGATCCTTAGGAATGTGTCTCGAACTATCTAAGCCATTGATCATAGTAGGGACGTCGAAGTAGCATTGGATATGGTACTCTGATGAAAAGATTCTGAGAAACCTTCTCCACTGTAGGATATATCGGGATGATGTCACCCACCCAATACTTGGAAGAAAACTATCCTAACCTCGAAGGTTTTGCTAGGAATCAGTGATGACGTGTATTTCACGTCAGTCCACGTGGAGGGTGACCACGATGCCACGTGGCTTGGTGTTATGGTCTTTGGGAAAACGAAGGGGGTCTAAGTGCCACGTCTCAAGATAAGAGACAATGTTGGTTAGGTCCACGTGTATAACGTGTAGGAAGTGGACTTAGGAGCATGGCGGGTTCACAGAGATGAAAAGGTGAGATGATTGAATCCGTGATTCGGCGAGTCCGCCAACTCGTGAACCTGACAGTATCACAAAAAAATATATGTGTTGAGACTTTTCAGACAATATTATGAATGGGTGGTATAGAATCGTATGTCTACGAGTCCGCAAGTCAGCGTAGATGGAAAAATGGCTAAGTGTCGATACTTTTCGGAAAAAATATGAAGGGAAGAATTATTCATTCATGAGTCTGGGAGTTCGTGAATGAAAAATAAGCTAAGTGTTGGTGGTGGGTTCGTGAAAGGTACGAATGTATACCATGATTCTGCAAGACTGCCACCCATGAGTCCGTGATACGGTAAGGTTGTTAGAAGAAGAAAAAACTTTGATACCCCATCCCTTAGAAGGTAAATAGGGGGTCAAGTATGTTAGAAAGTGGTATCAGAGCTATGGGTTCAACACTAGGCCTAGATGGGCCAAATATGAGTCCTAGGATTGGTATATTAAGACTTATATGAGCTTGTTGAAAGGTGTTTCTACCTTTAAAATGGTTGTTTATTATCTGTATTAACTTCCTGAGGAGAAGAACTACAGATTGAAATCATACCTTGGAAACCCTGGCTAAATTACAACAAGGTGAAAATTATACTGTTCCTCTGTCAAATTGATGACTACTCTTACATGAGTGGGAATATGTTGATGGGAACTATTGGTAATACCTAAATGTAAATGACAGTGGTGGCAGGAATTATGTTATGAAGTTGCATGGGTCCAGACAGGGGACATGAGCTGAGTTGTTTTGTTAAGTATAATAATGTATTTTTGCGAGGTCATGCAAAGTATCTTGTAATTAAGATGGCTAAGTATATAAGGGGTAATACCCTTATGGAAAATTCCTTATGCTTACAGTCACTTACATGACCAATATCATCATTAAAATCATAATTATACTCTCCTTATTACAAGATAGCAACCAACAAAAAGGGTCACTTTTGTTCCTTTCTCTCTTAGCATTTCATCCTATCTCTTTCTGAGGAAATTCCTACTTCCCCAAGTTATCATTTTAACAAAATACTTAGACCCTTCATCATAGGGTCGAACATACAACCATGGTAATATTCATTCCAATAAAACATACTCCTTACCTTACTTCCCTCTTACTTACATAGTCATGTCATGCTTTCAAGCATATAAGTATATCTATGTATGTATTATGCATGTGCATTGCTTGCACAATTTTATATTTTTCTTTCATGTTTAATTGATATTAATATCAGTCTTCTTTTAAAGAGAAGTTATAGTCATCCACCTGATATTCACATGGAAAGTCTCACAGACATGTTCATAACTATGTTTCCTTCCATATGACAAAATCCAGCAAGACAACACTCTTGTGTAAACTGCTATATGAGTATGCAACTACCTAGAAATACAATATGGGCAATTTCAACAGTGCTCTAGGCAACAAGACAACTAATTGAGCTTCTTTTCATGCCTCAAACCATTCTTTGTCAACAAACCTTTTTATCAAGGGAATCCTTTTTTCCAGATTCCCTCTCACTACAACTTGAGCACACCGAGCCATACTCCTATGGTTACCATATTCCTTTGGATGTCAGTCTGACCCATTGGTCATATAGAAAAGTCCCATCACTTCCTTTACTACATACGAAATCAACAATTTCATTAACAATTCTACCTTATTCTCTGAAGGTAATATGTAATCAATGTCATCGACATTTTACTTGCGTTTCTATACTCATATCATCATTAACCAGATGATCCATGATATCACGATATTTGACATCCAATAATAGACTATAATAATCCTATATGCATGTTATACGCATGCTCAACCTTTTCCATATGTATTTTAGCATATCCTCGTGCCCCAAGAACTTGCCGATGCTTACAATGCATATGTATTCCAACTTTCCACCATTTGTATTCGCATGCACATAAATGCCCTTAGATTAATAGGTATATACTTTCTCTTATTATAGTCGTGATCATCATAAACTTGCTCGTGTGTTCATATCTCTTTACCTCTCCCAGGAGGTCTAGAAAAAGTCCAAAGACCTTCTTTTTAATTGCTTAATTGGGTTATTCTCCAACAACCATTTTTATTGGCTATCAGTCAATTATACTGACCTTACACATTTTCCATCCGTCCTCTGATCATGAGGGATCATACACATATATAGGGTTTGATATTTTATTAAATCAATGATTATTACTGCTATAGATTCTATCAATCCATATCAATTTCCTTTAAAAACAACAATTTTTCCATAAGGGTCTTAACCCTTATATACTCAGTGATCTTAATTACAAGATACTCTATATGCCCTCACAGATAGACATTATTATAATTAACAAAACAACTCAAATCATGTCCCCTGTCTGGACCGATGTAGCTTCATAAGAAAATTGCTTCCACCACTGTCATTTACATTCAGGTTTTACCCATAGTTCCTATCAACATGTTCCCACTCATGTAAGAGTAGTCATCAATTTGACAGAGGAACACTATAATTTTCACCTTGTTGTAATTTAGCCAGGGTTTCCAAGGCATGATTTCAATCTGTAGTTCTTCTCCTCGGGAAGTTAATACAGATAAGAAACAACCCTTTTAAAGGTAGAAACAACTTTCAACAGGCTCATCTAAATCTTGATATACCAGTCCTGGGACTGATATTTGGCCCATCCATGCCTAGTGTTGAAGTCGTAGATCTGATAAAAGCCATGATGATGAAATACATTAAGGAGATACATGTGATAAGAGAGTGGGTATATATAGGACTTCCCATTGTGGAAGAAGTATATTCTAGTTCTTTGCGGAATAGAAGAATGGTAAAGAGAGAAATTGGGTGGCCATAAATGTTGGCACCTTGATTACCAATGAAGATAGAATGCTTGAATGCATTCATGTGAAACTTTTAGTTTCACATATGCTGATTTGAGGTCATGATCAGTTGAAGTAGGAAAACATAGTCACGCTGTAAAAATAAATGTGTATAAAGAAACCATGTGGTAAAACGTTGGTTGAGTTCCAACCCACCAAGGCAAAGTGCCTAATATGAAAAGTAATAATTTGAAAATCAATGCGAGGGGGCATTGTGTGTGAATGTAGCCATGGATATTGGCATGTTGATTACATTCATTTGATATTTGATTACATTTTGAAAGGTTTGGTATGCTAAAATGATGAGTTTGTAAGGAATTTTATTTCCTTCTTGAGTAGATAAATTTGATAGATAGTATGTAGAGTTCTGGAATTGTTTGTGAGACACTACAAGTGTGCAATGAAAATATAATGTGCATGAGAACTAACAATTTGTTTGGTTGATTGAAGTGGAAATTATAGTAAGAAAGGTCTTGGCATGGAAGTGCTATAAGTCCATGAGGAAGACTAATTCCTGTTGATTATAACATATCCAAACTGCCATGAGAAAGATATCTCAGGCTTTTGAATCTAGTTCCTATGTGGAACAAATCTGAAAATGAAAATGTGAAATTTGAAATCTATGTGTGTGACATAATTGAAAAACAAATATGATTGAAATTTATGCCAACATCTCACAAATTTCTTTATATATGTGATATAGGTGAGATGAAAAGAAATATGTCTAGGGGGGGGTAGATGATGGTTATCAAGGATGGAAAGCATGGAAAGGGGATACTGTAGTAAGCCATGATCCCCATAGAATAATGTGTTGTGGTGATACAGGCCAAAGGGAGAATTCGAGGTACAACCAATATGCATTTTGGAACTGGAAAGAAAAACAACTCCATAATTGAGTCATAAATTTGGTAAAGGTCCAATGGACCTGGTACATACCTGAGGTAGCAACCTGGGAACATGAAGATACTATACGGGTAGAATATCCACATCTTTTTGTAAATTTTTGAATTTTTTTTGTACATATGTATATGCTGCACTGTGGACAATACATAAATAAGGAGGAGGGGAGTGTAATACCGCTAGGTCGAACCCCAGTTGAAATGTGTGTACAAGGATGTGTATAGGTTGGTGAGCCAAGAACATCTTTTGGCCAATGATCATGTTTAGTATTGTATATTTTCATTTAGAAATTAATGAAAGAAAACACGACTGCATGCAGACCATCCTGACAAGAAGAGTTAAGGGGGATAAACTCCACTAGAGTGGGAAAGGAGGCCAATAATATTAGGCAAAAAGGATTAAGCCTAAGGAGGCTTAAGCAAAAGACAATATTTTAAAAATATTTTTTTAGGAGTCTAATTTATGGACACATGCATACTGTGATATCCTAAGTCCCAAAAGGGGGGAAACGAATCAACAAGTGGGTTAAATAAGCTTCCATGGAGTGACAAGCGTCATGCTATGGACATGAAAATACAATGGGATCGATAAAAATCGACTACCAGATGACAAAAGGGGAGAGGCTCGGTACCATATTGCGGGGGTGGAATGTGCTACGACAAGATTTACCATTCGACTGAAGAGCGTTGAAAGAGAATTGTTGGGAGTTAAGCTGAAGAGGCGAGTTTTCAGGCCTGTGTGCATTCTCTAAAGAGGCAGGTTGTTAGGCCCGTGTGCATTCTCTGAAGGGGCAGGTTATTAGGCCCATGTGCATTCTCTCCAAGTGAGAGAATTGCTAAATTGAAGAGGTGGGTTGTTAGGCCCATGTACATTTTCTCCATGTGAGAGAATGGCAAGGTATTTGATTCCCAACGACACCAAGTTGTTGTCACAAAAAATTGATTATTCATGTCCATCTTGTTGTTGAAGCCTGAAAGGGAAGTGGGAAACCATAGGGGGCACACTTCCTGGGTGCGACAAGAAAGTGGGGAAAGTAGAGTCTATGGAACTTGGCACATGTATGGAGATATTTCTTGTTCTTCTTGTTGCTGAATCCTAGAAGGGAAGTGGGAAGCCATAGGGGGCTCACATCCTGGGTGGGAAAAGCATGTGGAAAAAATAGAGTCTATGGAGCTTAACACCTATATTGAAATATTACTGCTAATGAGAGACCTCATGGGATAGTTTATTCTTTCCCAAGTGGAGTTCAAGCCCAGCTCGGGGGTGACCTGTTCTCAGTTGGTGGGGAACAATGTCTAAGGTTGGGAGGAAAGTTAGAGGTCTGCATGCATTTTGTGGTTGAATTGTTCCAGATAAGTGCTCATAATGTGCATGTTAAATTGTTGTTGATTGAGAATGTATGAAATCCTATGTTGAGTATTAGTGTGAAAAATACTATGAATTCTGGTCATAATTAATTGTTATTCTTAATATCGTTTAAGTAATTTTTCCCTATAAAAATTCTATAGATGATGTAAACCAACAATTCTATCATGGGTTCCATATTTATCATTATCCTGAGCATAATGTTGAAGCTCATCAATTTGACAGAGTAGTCATCAATTTAACTGTCAAGTTATCTTCTTCTGAAGGAGATTGAGCTTCAACAACTTCTTTAGCAACACACTAAACAAGCATCTCAAGTCTAGTCTCTTCATCATGAACTTGTCTCCTTGTTGTTGATTTGGTCACATGTATGCCAATTTTTTATTTTTCAAGTACTTATGGACTGAACATCACTTTTTTACTTGTGGAGGATGGACTTCTAAAATATCCTCAGCTTCATGATAGGGAGATGCCTCACTTGCAGTGATTAGTTTCTTTGCTGCTAATCTGGTGAGGGGTCTTTGTTAAGTCCTAAATAATGGCTCATTACCCCTTAATTGGGGCATATTACATTAGTAATTTTATTTTATTTATGTCAGCTTTAGTCCATTAGTTGTACTTATACCCCCTAGTCTCCTATATATACCAAGGAGACATTTTCATTTGGAATCATCTTGTAATTGTACATTTATGTGGGCATAAGGAGGTTTCCCCCTCGAAGAGGCTTATTATCTGAATTTATCTCTTTTTCAAGGCATTGAGTACTTATTCTAAGGTTTTTCTGTGCTATATTGATATTTGGTTCTTAACATATGGTATCAGAGCTCAAGGTCTTGGGGTTTCGCTGCTACATCTGAGACACCTTGGAATTTTCTCTATAACTTTTTTTCTACAATGATTCAGAAGGAAAGTCTTGTAGGATATTTAGTAGATGGATCAAGGTACGTTGGGTTAAAATTTCATCTCCTGAGGCCTTATACTTTCAGAGATACAACCTTTGTAAGATAGCATTCTGGAATCATCCTGAATTTAGTCATTGCGTATTTTTCGCTATAAATTTGTTTCTGTAATGTTTCAGACCCTGAACACTGGAGAATATTCACATAAATTAGTAAGGTATCTGTGGTAGTGATTTCATCTTCTGGATCATCATACATTTTTAGATACACCCTGTGGAAGACAGGGTATCTGACTAGTCCTATTGACTAGTCTCAAGCAGGTGTTTCGGGTAAAACAATCATAACTTCTTCCTAGAGTATCCAAATTGAGTGAGACCCATTTCATTCGATAGTGGACATACCATAGTAGTTCTGGTACGAGTTTCAGAATTTTATATCAATTATTTTGTGCGGGGCACACTGTACAAGTGATATCTCCTGGAAAGGCCAAAAATTAGCAAGTTGTGGGGAAGTTACCATAAATTCCACTTGGAACATCCAATTTTGATCATACTTATGGAATTGTAGAGAAGAAATATCAGAGAACTGCAAAAAAGAAAATTCCATACTCATAAATTTTGAAGGAAAATCTCCCTGCAGACAGGTAGATCTCCTCTTGAGAGCTAGACTCTTAACTCTTAAGACAGAAGACACTTAACATAGACACTGACTTCCTTTTAAATCTATACAAACTAGTGCATGAGGAGGAATGAGAAAAGAAGTACCTTTGACCGGATTTTGTCCCTGTACGCTCCGAGTTGAGCTCCGATCTTTCTCTCCTCGATGAGCCCTGTAGACAAACAATAGTACGACCACTTCCTACTCTATTGATATTAGCTTGAAAATAGATCTATCTATCAGAGATAAGTTCATGTAAGATCAAACACAAACTAGAAAGAAACAGGCCAAGCATGTCATATTGATGAGAACAATGACAGAAGTAACTTACAACCGTAGATGCGAATGCGACAACTTCGTCAAGTCCCCTTTGTCTAATCCTTGCTCAAAAGATCCACGACCCGGATGATAGCAACTTCACTGATTACTCTCCTCCAGTCCACTGTGTGTTTCCTATGAGATCAGAGGTTTCATGCTTGCAATTCTTCCCCGTTCCAATGCCACTTATAAGATCATAAGTTTGGTGTGATTCTCCCTTTTCCAGTCCCTTTTCACCATTAGAAAGGTTGCTTATATAGCCTTGGAGAGGCTCAACAACTTGAGATATCCTTGGGGAAGGTGAGGATTTTCCTCCTTTAGTTGAGGATCTACCCTAAGATCATGGCTGGACTAGGGATTCGAGCTCAACTTCCTTCTAAGAATGAAAAGATCCTTCCCCCATTCATCTCAACAACTCAATTGTTGCCTAAAATAGGTAGAGCTCCCTCAAAAGGGCACTCAGAGCATTATAACACTTCCTAGTAGGCTTTAGGGGAGCGCCAACACTCCTGAGGGTAGGAGCGCTCCTGCAGAAGGGCCAAAGGAGCTCTATAACGCTCCCAAACAATGTAAGGGGGAGTGCCAGCACTCCCAGAAGAGGTATAGGGGAGCACTCCCCTCCAAAAACTCAGTTTTTGAGGTGCTTTCAGATGGAAAAAGGTTTGTGAGCCTGCTGAATCATTTCTCCTCTTCCAAATCAAATGTTTGAGGTGTTTCAAGTGTCCTTCTCATGTCGTTATAGGCATGACATAGGCATCATGGTAGCATGCTTTCTTTGACACTTGCGACACTTGCGACCTTGTGAGAAAAATGCGACACTTGCAACCATTGTAATGACGACACTTGCGACACTATCAAAGTGAGTATTTTTTATGTGTAACAATAAGGGCCGAAATTTTGGAGATACAATAAAATGAATATTGTCTAGCAGAACCACCTCATAATCAAGCTTTAAAGTGATACTTGGCCAACATGCCACCAAAAAAGGGAACTTCTACACCAAATAAGCCTCCAGACAATCCTAGATGGACTCTTGATGAAGGTGAAGAAATGTGTAGGGACATAAATGATTTACAAAAGAAGACAGTAACAAAAAATGAACTACAAGAGATGATGGCAGGTTTAAAAGGGGAGATCATGGAAGGATTGAAAAAATTCCTAATGGAGAGGACACCTGAAAGTGAAAATGTATCCCATGAAATTCATGATGAGGACACAAGGAAGGTGAATCAAGAATGGAGAAACTCCAACTTTGGGTTGAAGACCAACC
>JZKD02S1678422.1:656385-683017 GCA_000966675.3 Picea glauca | reverse complement strand
ATCCTAGGGCTTCCCAGTGACATGCCCAAGCTTGCAATTTTCAACAAATGACTTTACAATTAAAAATTTAAAGGAGCCATGGAGGCTTGGGTCTGGTGCCCAAGAGGGGTTCGAATCCCCTTTCCTTTGCATCTTCCAGCACATACATAAACTTCCATGAACTCAGCAACAATCAAACAACTCTAAACCAACAGCCAATACCATAGTTGAAACAAGCAAACAAATACCAATTCTTGCAAGATTTCACAACAACCAACAAATTTTTTTATTGGTTTTTTTGGAAATGAGATTAATGGGTTACCTGGCTAATTGCTTGGAGATGGCAGCATGGAAACTAGCTGCCCACTGCTAAGTTGTAGCTGATGTCAAAATCCCCCCTCTGCTACCATGAATTGTTGTTGCAGAGCTCTCCCCCTTTGGCCAAACTGTCAAAAATTACTTGGGAGAGGGGAGAAGGGTGGGTTTTGTTTTTTTAATTAAAAAAAAAAAACAATTTTCCCCCAAAATTGCATGAGGCTACGTTCCCACTCCCCCAATTTCCAATTTTCTAAAAATATTTAATAAAATATTTTATTAATTTTTTAATATTTTTTGAAAAAATGTGCAAGTCAAAGTTTGACTTTGACCTTGCTGCAGCTGACTCAACCCAAAAATGTTGACTGGTGAGATGGAGTCAGAATCAGATGCAAGTAATATTGTTGGAAAGGTATCGATGAGTAAATTGGGAATATGTCATCACCAACTTGAGATAATGCCACCTCAGCCCTCAAATTCGGCTCGAAACAATGGCCACTTAAAACCCCTGACCTGTTGGTGGGCCCACATGACACCTAATCTTGCGAAAGGTACCAAATCGCCATACGATATCCAATCGAGGCAAATGAGGTACCATCAGAAAGGTATCAACGAGTACTTCAATGAGGTAAAAATATATTTTTGTGTTGGGGTTATTTATGACTGCCTTAGCTATTATGAAGCCCTGTCATGCGAGCTGGTGGACCCCTTTTTGCCTAAAATTATTGACCAATTTGTGACAACTCTAACTCAGCCATCCAAAGTCAGAATGAGGCAACTGAGACTTCGTTGGAAAGGTGTCTGAGTATATTACAGCATGGCATCACTGAATATCTTATTTATAACTCATTACCCACCAATTTTAAATCATGAATCTCTGCAACCAATTTGGTGTCCATAAGTGGTCATGAACTTGCGAAAGTTCATTCTTACCAACCGGGGGTCGAAAATAAGCACGGGATATACCATTGGAAATTTCTCACACTTCCCTACACCATGTATGGGTTTGATTTTCCCTTTGATAGCATAATCTGAACAGAATCAGACTAGGAAGTCACGACTATTTTTTTTGTTCGTTAGGGTGACATTGACTTTGCGTGCCTCGTATGGGGTCATACTGACTCGTAATCAAGCTCATGATAGCTTGTTGAAAATATTGTCCCGATCCCTACCACTTGGAAGTGTTGTATTCCATGAATCGAACAACCTTGACATGAGGAAGAAATGTCATGGGAAGACCCACAAATCCCTGAAGGCAACCAATTGATACTCTTTCAAGGGCAGAGACCATAGTAACTATGACCCCCACCACTGTCTTTGACTGGAACCATAGTATCAAGGGGAGTTTATGGAGAAGTAACTATGTAAAACACCATGTTGAGCCCAGAGAAGATTTTTGGGTCAACATTCTTGGCACCGGAGGGGAAATGCTTTCCAAAGCATGTCGAACAATGGGATCACCCGCGTGACAGGCGGAAATACTTGGTGAAAATTCATACTTTCAAAGTGATCGATTTGGGTGAGGGGGGAATTCAACTGTAGTATAAGGACCATTTTTCACATTAGGGATAGCCGAAGACTGAAAGTGGTGCAATAAAGATATACAACAGAATTTATACTGAGATTCACATAAGATAGAAGAATGGGAATAATGACCCGGGTTTTGTTGAGCAATGTGGCCCAAGTGACACCGGTCCCTCACCCGGATTATGGCTTAACTGTGAGAATAGAGGCTTAAGGTGAACCTTGGCCCAAAACAAAGTCTTATGCATACCTTCGATTCTCGAAACACAAACAAGAAAATGAGAATTTTTGAAATTATCGACCCACCGGAGGAAAACTAACAAGGAAACTAGTCAAACAAGGGAATGAAAAAAATATAAAAAACCTGTGGCAGTAGATGCTAAAATATCAAGTTCTCATAAGTGATGGAAATTTGTAGGAAAATGACCATTGCTTGGAGAAATCAGATTGTAAGTGGTCAGTTAATGTGCAGTTGCAATCACATAGCTATGTAAGCCATCATGCCATCATGGTTTTCAGCTTCACCAGAGAATGAAATGCTACCTCCTTAGACTTTCCCTGCTGACTTTGATGAAAAAAAAACACCCATTTAAGATGACTTTAAGACAGAGTTTCCCAAAATGTCAAGTATGGTAAAAGGGATTCTAGGAATCCAGTATTTCCACGCAACCACCTAATAATAAAGACAATATCCTTCGTATTGAACACTAGAAAAACCCAAAAGAAGGCAACCTACAACTTAAAATGGAAAAGACCAACCCATGGAAAAATCAAAGAAGGGATTATACTCCAAAATTGGAACCAAGGGAAAAAGGGCTTAAGACTGAAACCATGGGGAAATGTACAAGCATGAAAAGGTAACAACAAATACACACAAGAAAGAGATTCAATAACATTGAATAGATACAAACCAGAAAAGAATGAATGGTGACTTATGTATAAGATGACGAGGCCTCTCAGGAATAAAATAACTTTAGGTGACGACCATTCATGGGGAATTGAAGTGGTTCGCCATCCAAGGTTATTAATTTGAAAGAATTTGTCCCTAAGACCTTGTAGATTGTGTAAGGACCCAACCATAATGAATCAAACTTGCAATGTTTGGATGGGGCCTCATGTGCTCTGTCCCATAATAAAACATCATCTCCTACTTTGTAATTTACCATTGTGGCTCTTTTATCAAAGGAATGTTTGACAATGTCTTGCTTCTTTTGGAGGTGTTGGAATGCATCCTATTTTACCTCTTCTAATTCGAGGAGTGTCTCTAAACGATGTTGTAAGGGTTGGAAATCATCTTCTGCCTCAGCAATAGCCAACCTCAAGGCTGGAATTTGTAAGTGAATAGGCAGGACAGTTGGAGCGCCATACACCAAACTGTAAGGATTTTGACCCGTTGTTGTCTTTGGAGTTATACAATCAACCCATAAAGCAAAGTTGAACTTTGTGTTCCAATCACGCTTGTTATCCTTGACTGTCCTCTTAAGGATCCAAATCATATTTTTATTCGATGATTTGGCCAAACCATTACTTTGGGGGTAATAGGTGGAAGATCGAAAAAGTTGGATGCCGTATGTAACACTAAGGTGTAACATGACATCAAACATGAAAGCTAATCCATTATCAGTTAATATCACAACAGGGGTCCCAAAACAGAATAAAATGTTACGTTCAACGAATTCTACCACCTGTTGACTCGTAGCATTCCTAAGAGCGATTTCTTCAGCCCACTTTGTAAAGTAGTCTATGGCTGTTAATATGAATACATGACCAGCGCTGGACGGTGGTGAAATCGGTCCAATAAATTCCATGCCCCATCTTGCGAAAGGGACTCGGACTTCAATAGGTCTAAGAGGTTAGGCAACCAACTTTTTCTTCCCAGTAAAGCGTTGGCAAGCTTCGCATTTTCGAACAAGTAAATGGGCATATTTGTGGAGTGAAGGCCAAAAGTAACTTGTATGTAGAACTTTCGTTGTAGTGGTTTTGGCTGAAAAGTGACCTCCACAAACCCCGTAATGGCATTGTTCAAGTGCCATTTGGGCTTGATCAGGAGTTAAGCATCATGACAAAACCCCATCAAGGTTTCTTCAGTAAAGGATTTGGCCTTGTAAAACATATCAGACAATTTGTAAATGAAGTGTTCATTTGGCTTTAGTATCCATGTCCGGGGGGCACACACCATTGATCAGAAAATATATGATAGGTCCGTACCATGGTTGTGAGGCTATCTCAATTTCGTTAACCAGTTCTTCGAAAGCAATCAAGTCATCTACTTTAGGTGGTTCAACTATGACCGAGGGATGGGATCGGGTTAGCAATCCAGCCAACCCTATCCCCCTAATGGTTTTCATTGGCTTAATTTCCAAGTCATACTCTTGCATGTGCATGATCCATTTGGACCACTTACTATGTAATTCGATTTGATTCAAAGCAGTGACTAAGAGAGAGGTAGGCACAAAAACCTGAACTTTGTGGCCTTGGATGTAATGTCGAACTTGTTCCAATGCTTTATACAAGGAATAACCATGTTTCTCCAGTTAAGAATAATTCAGTTGGTGGGGTTTCAAATTTTGGCTCACGAAGGCGATTGGCCTAAGATTTTCCTCATGGTCCTTTTGCAACAAGATTGCAGAAATTGTCTCCTCTGACGAATTAATGTACATGACAAAGTCTTTAGAGGGATCAGGACTGACTAACAAAGGGGAAAAAGCAATGTCTTGCTTAATGGATTCAAAATCCTGACGGGTAGGGGGGTCCCATTTGAACTGAATGTCTTTCTTCATAAGCTGATTTAGAGGTTTAACTACTTGAGCAAAATCAGGAATGAAGCATCTCAGGAAATTTATCTTCCCAAAGAAAGATTGCATTTCCTTTTTATTGGTAGGTAAGGGTAGCTTTTGGATTGCCACCACTCTCCCAAGATCAACTTTTACACCTTATCGAGAGATGATGTGACCCAAAAGTTTTCCCTCCATAACACCGAAGATGGTCTTCTTAGGATTCAAAGATATGCCAAATCTACGACATCTAAGGAGAACCTGCCTAAGGTGATCAAAATGACTACCCTGTTCTTTGGAAAAGACCATGAGGTTGTCGAAGTAAACAACAATAACCTTACCCAATAATCCTCTGAAAGCAATGGCCATGGCACGTTGAAAAGTGTTCCCAGCATTAATCAATCCAAAAGGCATCTTGTTATATGCATATGTGCCCCAACGAGTAGTGAAGGTGGTTTTAAGACTATCAGAGGGATCGAGGGCTATCTAATTGTAACCTGAGAAACCGTCTAAAAGGGACATCATTTGAGACCCGGAGACTTGTTGGAGAATCTCTTCCATAGGTGGGACGGTGTAGTTGTCTTTTAGGGACACTCTATCAAAATGTTGAAAGTCGACACACAAACAAATATCGCCAGTTTTCTTCCTAACAGGAACCAAATTAGATACCCATTGTGAGTAACGGACATGGTAAATGACCCCGGATGCTTCCACCTTGTCCAATTCAGCTTTAATTGTTTGTTCCAAAGCCGGGTTGTTTTTTCTCTACCTCTGTCTGTAAGGTTTCGAATCAGGGATTATGGGTATGGCATGGACTATCTCCTGCATATCGAAAACCTTGAGGTCTTAATAGGACCAAACAAAAACATCTTTGAACTCTGTCAAGAGTCCCGTGACTTGAGTGACCTCTGAAGGGGAACACTGTGCACCTATATAGACCAGTTTTGGATCTTTCTCACTTCCCAGGTTAACAGGTGTGGCTTCTCGCACCTTCCTAACAGATTCACTATCAATACTAGGCATAGAAGTAGTGGCATCATTGGAATCAAACATGGATTTCAATGCTGACAAGCCAGGGGGAATCTTATTCGTCTTTAATTGGATTATGTTCCTTGTTTCCTCTTCCAAATCATGGTTGATATGTAAATCTTCGAACTCCTCCTTGTTTTGAAGGAATCTATAGATTTGTTCATCAGTATCAAAAACTTGCCAAGAATCGACATTATCAGGTAACGCAGGTCTATGTAAAATTTGGACTTGTATATCTTCAATAGAACTTAAGAAATCCGAGGAGAAACAAGAACCAACCAAGGCCAAAGTATCAGCTACGTGATTTGCGTCCCTAGGCACAACTTGAATGTTGAAAGATATGAACTTCTCAATAAGTTCCTTAGCCCTCCAGTGGTATTGTTTGAGGCGTGGGTTGTGAACTTCATATTTACCTTTAATTTGATTCACAACCAATTCAGAATCCCCACTCACCAATAAATGGTGTATTCCTAAGCCTAAGGCCTTTTGGAGGCCTTGAACTAAGGCTTCATATTCAGCCATATTATTAGTGTTAGGGAATTCTAACCGAAAAGAGAAAGGGATTGCGTTTCCCTTGGAATCACACAAAAGGACACCAGCCCCAGATCCATTCTTGGATTTAGCACCGTCAAAATCCATACTCCACACCATTTATTCCAACTCAGAAGGAGGGACATGTACATCCTCCTCAGATAACACAACATAAGTACCCATACCTGTATCTTGAAAAGACACATGTTTCGTATTATAGGAAGCAGGTACAACCTGCTCTCGGTACTTTGGCTCCCTCTTAATGACTACTTCAACCCCCTTATGAGGAAAGGTGAAGTGGGTCCCCTCCATGAAGTAACGACCGTTTTTTACTTTTGTGGACCACTCTCTCCCTAAAAGCATGCCATATGCTTCAGGTATATCTGCTACGATGACGTTTATGAGCATGCTCACCTCTAGGGCTTGGTTGTAAGCAATGGATAAGTCTTTAATGTAATCGATGGTTTCTACAGTCCTAGAATCCAAAGCTAATAGGTCTTTACATGGGCCTATGCATTCAAGACCCAGTCTTCTCATGACTCTCAAAGGCATGACATTGTGCCTTTCTCCTATGTCAGCGACACAGTTATAGAGCACAAAATCAAAGATCAAAATTGAGATATAGAAAGGAGGAATGCAAGGGTCTAAATCAATAACATCGTATGCTTCCCTAGGTTGAGAAGTGGACTCTTTGGAAAGAGGAAGTCTCTATTTTGTTTGTGGAGTAAGGGGTGCTTGTAGAACACATGAAAGGTTTTCAAACTGAGCGGGTGTTTTAAGAGCATCTAATAATGTCATGTGGGCGAGAACCCTCGCTAGATCTTCAACGACGTTGTAAGGCATCAGTGTTAGGAAACAGGGTAGTGGATTATTAAGCAAGTTTACCTTGTTTGGGGTCCAGGGAACCCTGTTCCTTGTAGGGGAAGGTAATCTACCATTCATGGGAAGTGTTCCCTTTTCATTGTCCTTGGGGTCTCTTTTGGCCTCTTCCACCCCTTGCGGAGTGGTTTTAGGGGCCTGGCTCCTTGTCTCTACAAAAATCTTCTGAAAGAAAGAAGATCGTCATCATAGGGGATAGAGTCTTCCATGTTAACTTGGTCATTTTGGGAAGTGGAAGCAAGTTGGTTTTTTACTGGAGGTAAAGGTGATTTTCTGCTTTTAGAAAATTCCACGTGACATGTATATGCATAACAATACTCAGGGTCATGGAAGTCTTGGAAAAAGTGACACCAATCCACTTCATCAACATGTTGCCTAGGAGTAGGAGTAGGATGGAAAGGAGGCCTTGGCCTCGGAACAACAGAAAACTACATGTCATTCACCTTTCGATTAAGAGAAAGTATTTGGTTGTTCATGTTCATTAACAACTTGAGTGTTTCCAAACTTTCCCTTTCTTCAATCCTTGAAGTTTGGGCAGGTGGAGGTTCATACCGAGGACCCTCATTTCGAAGTACCTCATTCCTAGGTCTCCCATTAAAACAGGGTTGTGCTAAAGGTGAAGGAATCATACCGGATTCCTCCATGTTTCTTTCAATTTCCAGGGCACTAGTCTTGGCCGCATCTAAAGTTTGTGTTAATTTATCTTTTAATATGTATTTTACATTCAGGTTCATGGCGGTCATGTAATAATGGAACAAATTGTTCCCAGATGGTTGGGAATCGGTTGGGATCCTATTCAGGGTCGAGGTAAAGTGTTGATTAAAATTTCATATTTGCTCACCCTCATGGATGGAGATGGTTGTGAAATCCCTGAGCGGGGAAGCCACATCATCTGCCCCTTGGAAATGTGTCTTCAATTCTTGGATCATAGTGTCCCAATCTAGGATACTATCATTAGGAAGCAAGCAATACCATCTCACTGCTTCACCTTCAAAGGTTCTCACAAAAGGTCTAATGATGACATCGAGAATTTTTATGTCCATAAGCGCTAATGCATCATAGAAGTTTTGTATATGTTCTTAACACTCAAAGTACCAGTGCCACTAAACTTGGGAAGTCTATTTGGGTCATCCACAGGTATGTCATGAAGAGGTCTGGCCAACCTCAAAGGAGTGTCGGGTTTCCATTGCATTGCCATCGGGACAACTATGGGGTGAACAACAACAGTTGTTGAAATGATAGGAGAAACGACCCGAGGATTAGTAACTGTTGTTTGATTAACTAAAGTTTTCTTTAGTAAGGGGATTTGAATAGGAGAAGAGGAAGAGGGTGATTCAGTTCGCACTGCAGAAGTAACAAGTTTCCGTGGTTTCCCAGGTGTATGTGTCTCACTACTCATTTTCTTTCGCGAACTTTGACTTCTTGTAACCCTGGGGGACACTGTTTCCCTAGTCTTAGGAGGCTTCCACCCTGCCAGCTTGCAAGGAGACAAGTAAGTACTTTGAGTACAAGGGTTGTGTCACCGATGATCCTACTCTTTCTACCACGATGTAAAATAACCCAACTAAAAACGAAGCTTTGTTTTCTTGTTCTTCTTGAAGTGGAAGGTAAGGTATGATAGACTTATAACTTCTCACGTGAGTTCGAGCAAGTGAGATCAAAGACCAACCAGGTAAAAGGAGAGGAAAACTCAATGGTATTTATAAGTCCCAGGTGCAATGGGAATTGCAAGGAAACTAAACTATAACGAGTACCAAAGAAAATTCCAAAGGGTAACTGAAAGATCTTGCCCAAATTTTGTCAACAAGTAGGAAAATGAACACAAAGAATTTGGGTCCAACGTTTAGTACAAGCTTGGGATACAAGCATATTTAAAGAGGTTTTCAAGCTCCCCGGTGGAGTCGCCAAAAAAGGGTGGGTGTTATAAGAAAAATCTGTCCGTAGGGACGGATCCAACCTATTCAGCTATGAAGCTGGTTACAACCCCTTTGGTAGCTTGGAACGAGGCAAAGACTACCCACACCTTAGGTGGTCCTTCACCTGAGGCGGTAAAGAAGGGAAAGAAGAAAGGTGAAAGACTTATAAGAAGTCATTCTCAGGAACACCCACCCTGGGTGTTATCCTTCCTTAGCTTCCAGGATGGTCGAAATGGCCTGGGGGGTGAAAATTATGGGCAGTTGGATGAAAAAGAGCTTGCTGATTTTTAGGAAAACGAACTAAATAAAGCAGACAACGAGCTGTTCACTTCCTTAAAGCGTCAGAAACTATCCCAGCATGGGTTGCCAGGATAAACTGATATCCTGGGTAATTAATCAATGAATGCTTTGAGTAAAAGGGTACAAAATAAGGGTGAAAAGGGGGCTTAAAAGCTACAACCAAGTACTTTTAAATGGTTGTAAATTGAAAACAACAAGCTTTTCGAATCTTTCAAGGAAGGGAAACAAACCCAGAATGGCTTGATACTCCCCCGGGTGACCCGGGAAGTGATCCCGGAAAGTTGTTAAATCAAAAGTGGGTTGTAAAAGTGGATGAACACCCTTGTAACAAGCTGTTACAGATATGATATAAGGGAAAGTATTCACAACTTCAATTTTGGTTCGTGAGTGAAAAGGTGGACTGAAAAAAGGTTGACTTTAAAAGCATTTTATTGATCAATTTTTGTTTTTATCACATGCCTTGGCCACCACACTGTTTTGAAGGTTATCCCGATCAGGCAAACACATCCCGGAACTATGCCAACCAGTATAAGAAGAGTATTCCTAGCATTCCATGGTGGTTAGGTTGAAGAGTGCCCCATGCAGTTCAGAGAAGTAGGGATTAGCCACTTCTCGTCACTAGTGCTTTCAGGCTCTTAAAGCCGCTCGGATGGAAGAAGGATACCTACGAAAAGGAAGAGGCTCAGGACCCCCTAAAGAGGGTTTTTGCTGAGCTTACCCAAGCAAAGTAGTATTCCAATCGAGCTAAGATAATCAACTCCTTGACCATGTGGTACTGAGGAAAGACCACTCGACTTGTACTAACTAGACAACTTCCGAGGGGCTCCTGATGAAGACTCCCTGGCCTTGACTCTTAATATTCTACGAAATTGAAATTGCATAAAATAAAATACCAGAGCATCCATGTGGTGAGGACACGTCTTGTTTTCACAAGTGTACCTCCTGGTTACTGAAATTGAAATCTATTTTGAAACTAAATACATGAAACAAGTTAAATAGATAGGTGACATATATGTCACGGCTAGATAATATGTATATGTAAATATCTAAATAATACAAGTTTTTTGTTTTCTGTGTATGGGGCGGACCCCTGAATTGTTTTCAAGTCTTTTTGCGGCGTTTTTCATATATTTAGCTTGTTGATTTTGCATGGCCCCTTTTTGGGGCAGCCACCTATAGATTAGTGAGCGAAAAATGATACAATGAAAATGTAGCAAGATTAGATAATTACAACATTCAACCCAAAGGAACAGGTTGAGACTTTTTGTGAACGACAAAGCCACCATATGCATGAAAGCCCCAACTAACTCCTTGTATGGGGATTGGAAATTTAGTGTTTGAAATATAAAAGATGTGACTGTTATCTACACAAGTATTAACCAGATTTTTAACATGAATTCACAAGTGAATCATTCAAACTACCTACAGAAATCGAACATATAAACATTGGTATGTATATCAACAATTTTTGGAGTGAGTGCAAGTGATAATTAAAGTGTATATGAGAGTGATTGGGTAGGATTTACCGATCAAAATGTGTGTTTTTCTTCACTTCCCTGCTGGCCCCTTTGCCTCAAACAGGTCTCTAGGTGGTCCCCAACCGCTTAAGAGAAGCAGAGTGGGTGACCGGTTGTATCCTTGCAGTCAAACAGGGAAATTTTAGTTATGTATGGAAAAACTAAAATAAACATAACAGAAATTTACACATAAGAAGTATATAACAACCAACTAAGATGGCTGTCCCGTGGGGGGAAATTGACCAAAATGATTAATTTTCCTTTTTGGGACAGCAAGGTTGATAGTAAGAAAACATAACAAAAATATACATGATTGAAAAGATAAAGCAAACAAGTATGGAAAATGAACTATGAGGTCTATTTAAGGGTTCTCCTAAGGGGCCCTAGGACTCCTAGCCATTAGCTAAGGCTGAAAACAATTGAATACTTCAGAAAATCTGCACTAAAACACATTAAACAAATTAAACAAATTAGACCATGTTGTTAAAAGATGAAAGTAAGCAAGTTAAACCCAAGGAAGCAAAAATAAACACCTAGCTAACCAATCCCTCCTGGAGATAGCTAACATAACAAGAATTTACCCCTACCCCTCAACCCTTAACCAACAAGTGACACATCCAACAACTAAAATTCAACAAGTACACACACACAAAGAGTCGTATAAATTTCAGCTGAGCTTTGTTACTATATTCATCCTCCCTTTTATACAATGCCAACCCTCTTATTTATAAAGGAGAGGTGAAGGCTTAGGGTCAGGTCATAAGACACTTGTCACTTTTGGAAAAGTGACAAGTGGACCAACCCTAAAGTATTTTTGTCCTTTTTTACAGAAAGTAACCTTATCCAAAAGGGGATCTTATCCAAAAAGGGGTATCAAATCAGATTTGACTTGATCCTTCAATTACATATTAATTACATGCCAAAAGTAAATCATGCGAGAGTTCATATTACAAAAAGTCATTTTTCATAAAATGACAAAGCTTGATATGCCACATCACCATTTGCCTTGGGATTTGTGCCATCCCAAATTCTCTTTGACTGCTGCCATGTTTTGTAGCTGTAGGTGATGTGTTTTAGGACAGTATCCAACCATCCATGGCTGCCGGATTCACCGGAATGAAGGCCCAAGGTGTGGGGAATTGCTGAGTTGCTTTGGAGGGAAAGGGTAATTCAGACTTTGATCATTGTAAGTAAGGAAATTCCCACTGTTCAGGCACTTTTCAGACCTGATTATGCCCCCCCCTTTGTTGCCTATAAGTTTTCCTGTGAGCTGGCTAAAACATGGCTTTGATTTGGGTTTGTTTCGATAAGAGGACCCCTTGGACCTGAACTTTGAGGGGCTCTTCCTCTGTACCAAATAGCCAAAAATATGTCCTTTACTATGCCCATGATGTAGCTTTGTCCTCTACCTTTTCCCTGCCTTTCATTTGGTGCAAATCCGACTCCGGATGAGTGAGATATAGCACCGGGAAGGTATGCGGATGGAGCCGACTAATAGACTGATCAGGGGAAGAATTTGAAGTTGGGGTAAAATTCTGGGTTGGACACCAGAATTGACATGCTACTATAGGCCTGTATACCTGTAGGTAAAATGGGTTTCCTTTACTAGGCCCAATTTGACCTCGGAGGCCCCCAATTAGGCCTCTTTCCGGTGTATGCTTGTAGGGCCAAAATTGAGTCCCTGTCGCTCTGGGACATGTCACTAAATATATGGTCTGAATTTGCTGAGGTGAATGGCATGGGTGTATTATAGACTTCTCCCCGGTCGTTTCGACTATTCACGGACGAAAATCCACCTCCGTATGGAGAAGTTATAGAATTTATAAATTAAAACTATACCAAAAAATTAAAATTAAAACACAAATTGGAAACCAACCCCCACCCGTCAACCCCTGGTCACCATACGACCAGGCCGGAGACAAAGGAGGCCACAGGAAGGTATGGAGGAGGTGGTTGGTGGTTGGGCAGTGGCCGTGTGGGAGGGAGATGGGAGGTGGGGAAATGGAGGTAGGCGGAGGTGAAATGGAGGTCGGGCTGAGGGCGTAGGCATGGTGGCTGTGGGAGAGGAGATGGGATATGAATGAGAGCAGGAAGGCTGAGAGGGGAAATGGGGTAGGTGGAGGAGGGAGTGGTAGAGGAATGCACGTGGGGGTAGAGGACTGGTGTGGAGGGGGCGTGCGCAAGGGAATGGGAGAGGAGGCCGCACAAAGGTGGTGGCTGTGGGGGTGGAGGCCGCGAGAGATGGAGGTGAAAGCAGGGGGTAGGGACGAGAGGCCACGCGTAGGAGGGGTCTGCGTGGAGGAGGGAATTGGGTGGTGCAGCAGGAGAGGGCCGAGAGGAAGGAGGAGGAGAAGCGCGTAGAGGGGGTGGTGGTGGTGGTTCCCAGGTGGTGGATGGGTGGCCAGCCACCACCCAAATATATATATTTTTAAAACCTTAGGCAATGTGGGTTTTTGGCAATGAAACTGGACGGGAGGTTTTGGGTTCAAACCCCTTACCCTCCCTTTGTATTTCTGTGCAATTTTTGAAGCTTCTGGGCAAAGGAGAAGGGGGAGGACTGGGGTTCAAAGCCTAGGGCTTCCCAGTGACATGGCCAGGCCTGCAATTTTCAGCAAATGACTTTACAATTAAAAATTTAATGGAGGCATGGAGGCTTGGGCCTGGTGCCCAAGAGGGGTTCGAATCCCCTCTCATTTGCATCTTCCAACACAGACATAATATTCTATGAACTCAAAAACAAACAAACAACTCTGAACCAATAGCCAATACTGTAGTTGAAACAGGCAAACAAATACCAATTTCTTCTTGTAGGATTTCAAAACAACCAACAAAATTTTTTATTGGTTTTTTTGGAAATGAGATTAATGGGTTACCTGGATAATTACTTGGAGATTGCAGCATGGAAAATGTCTGCCCACTGCTAAGTTGTAGCTGTTGTCAAAACTCCCCCTCTGCTGCCATGAATTGCTATTGCAGAGCTCTCCCCCTTTGGCCAAACTGTCAAAAATGGCTTGGGAGAGGGGAGAAGGGTGGGTTTTGTTTTTTAATTAAAAAAAAAAAAAAAACAATTTTCCCCCAAAATTGCATGAGGCTACATGCCCACTCCCCCAATTTCCAATTTTTTGAAAATATTTAATAAAATATTTTATTAATTTTTTAATATTTTTTGAAAAAATGTGCAAGTCAAATTTTGACTTTGACTTTGACTTTGACCCTGTTGTAGCTGACTCAACCCCAAAATGTTGACTGGTGAGACGGAGTCAGAATCAGATGCAAGTCACATAATTGGAAAGGTATCGACGAGTACATCGGGAATATGTCATCACCAACTTGAGATAATTCCACCTCAACCCTCAAATTCAGCCTGGAACAGTGGCCACTTAAAATCCCTGACTTGCTGGTGGGCCCACATGACACCTAGTCTTGCGAAAGGTGCCAAATCGCCATACGATATCCAATCGAGGCAAATGAGGTACCCTTGGAAAGGTATCGATGATTAATTCGATGAGGTGACAATATATTTTTGTGTCGGGGTCATTTATGACTGTCTTAGCTATTATGAAACCTTGTCATGCGAGTTGGTTGACCCCTTTTTGCCTAAAATTATTGACCAACTTGTGACAACTCTAATCGGGCCATCCAAAGTCAGAATGAGGCAAATAAGATGTTGTTGGAAAGGTGTTTGAGTCTATTACATCGTGGAATTGCTGAATATATGATTTATAACCCTTTACCCATCAATTTTAAATCATGAATCACTGCAACCAATTTGGTGTCCAGAAGTGGTCATGAACTTGCGAAAGCTAGTTCTTACCAACCAGGGGTCGAAACCAAGCACGGGATATACCATTGGAAAGGTATCACACTTCCCTACACCATGTCTAGGTTTTATTTTCCCTTTGATACCATAATCTGAACAGAATAAGACCAGGAAGTCACAACTATTGGTTTTGTCCGTTCGGGTGACGTTGACTTTGCGTGTTGCGTGCCTCGTATGGGGTCATACTGACTCAGAATCAAGCTCATGATAGCTCGTTGAAAATCTTGTCCCGATCCCTACCACTTGGAAGTGTTGTATTCCCTGAATCGAATAGCCTTGACATGAGGAAGAAATTTCATGGGAAGGCCCACAAATCCCTGAAGGCAACCAACTGATACTCTTTCAAGGGAAGAGGCCATAGTAACTATGACCCCCGCCACTGTCTTTGACTGGAACCATAACATCAAGGGGTGTTTATGGAGAAGTAACTATGTAAAACACCATGTTGAGCCCATAGCATATTTTTGGGTCAACATTGTTGGAGCCGAAGGGGAAATGCTTTCCAAAGCATGTCGAACAATGGGATCACCCACGTGACAGACAGGAATACTTGGTGGAAATTCATACTTTCAAAGTGACAGTTTTGGGTGAGGGGGGAATTCAACTGTAGTATAAGGACCATTTTTCACATTAGGGATAACTGAAGAATGAAAGTGGTGCAATAAAGATATACAACAGAATTTATACTGAGATTCACATAAGATAGAAGAATGGGAATAATGACCTGGGTTTTGTTGAGCAATGTGGCCCAAGTGACACGGGTCCCTCACCCGGATTATGGCTTAACTGTGAGAATCGAGGCTTAAGGTGAACCTCGTCCCAACACAAAGTCTCATGCATACCTTCGATTCTCAAAACACAGACAAGAAAACGAGAATTTTTGAAATCAACGACCCACCGGAGGAAAACTAACAAGCAAACCAATCAAACAAGGGAATGAAAAAAATATAAAAACCTGTAGTAGTAGATGCTGAAATCTCAAGTGCCCATAAGTGATGGAACTTTGTAGGAAAACGACCATTGCTTGGAGAAATCAGATTGTAAGTGGTCAGGTAAAGTGCAGTTGCAATCACATAGCTATGTAAGCCATCATGCCATCATGGTTTTCAGCTTCACCAGAGAATGATATGCTACCTCCTTAGACTTTCCCTGCTGACTTTGATGAAATAAAAACCAATTTTACACCCATTTAATATGAATTTAAGACAAAGTTTCCCAAAGTGTCAAGTATGGTAAAAGGGATTCTAGGAATCCAGTATTTCCACGCAACCACCTAATAATAAAGACAATATCCTTCGTATTGAACACTAGAAAAACCCAAAAGAAGGCAACCTACAACTTAAAATGGAAAAGACCAACCCATGGAAAAATCAAAGAAGGGATTATACTCCAACATTGGAACCAAGGGAAAAAGGGCTTAAGACTGAAACCATGGGGAAATGTACAAGCATGAAAAGGTAACAACAAATACACACAAGAAAGAGAATCAATAACATTGAATAGATACAAACCAGAAAAGAACGAATGGTGACTTATGTACAAGATGACGAGGCCTCTCAGGAATAAAAGAACTTTAGGTGACGACCATTCACGGGGAATTGAAGTGGTTCACCATCCAAGGTTTTTAATCTGAAATCATTTGTCCCTAAGACCTTGTAGATTGTGTAAGGACCCAACCATAATGAATCAAAATTGCGATGCTTGGATGGGGCCTCATGTGCTTTGTCCCATAATAAAACATCATCTCCTACTTTGTAATTTACCATTGTGGCTCTTTTATCGAAGGATCATTTGACAATGTCTTGCTTCTTTTGGAGGTGTTGGAATGCATCCTTTCTTACCTCTTCTAATTTGAGGAGTGTGTCTTAATGATGTTGTAAGGGTTGGAAATCATCTTCTGCCTCAGCAATATCCAACCTCAAGGCTGGAATTTGTAAGTGAACATGCAGGACAGTTGGAGCGCCATACACCAAAGTGTAAGGACTTTGACCTGTTGCTATCTTTGGAGTTATACGATCGGCCCATAAAGCAAAGTTTAGCTTTGTGTGCCAATCATGCTTGTTATCCTTGGTTGTCCTCTTAAGGATTTGAATCATATTTTTATTCGTTGATTCGGCCAAACCATTACCTTGGGCGTAATAGGTGGAAGATCGAAAAATTTGGATGTCGTATGTAACACCAAGGTGTAACATGACATCAGACATGAAAGCTGATCCATTATTAGTTAATATCTCAGCAGGGGTCCCAAAACGAGATAAAATGTTACGTTCAACGAATTCTACCACCTGTTTATTCATAGCATTCCTAAGAGCGATTGCTTTAGCCCACTTTGTAAAGTAGTCTATGGCTGTTAAGATGAATACATGACTAGCGCTGGATGGCAGTGAAATCGGTCCCATAAAGTCCATGCCCCATCTTGTGAAAGGGGCTTGGACTTCAATAGGTCTAAGAGGTAAGGCAAACAACTTTTGCTTCCCAATGAAGCATTGGCAAGCTTCACATTTCCGAACAAGTAAATGGGCGTCTTTGTGGAGTGAAGGCCAAAAGTAACCTGCATGTAGAACTTTCACTGTAGTGGTTTTGGCTGAAAAGTGACCTCCACAAACCCCGAGATGGCATTGTTCAAGTGCCATTTGGGCTTGATCAGGAGTTAAGCATCATGACAAAACCCCACCAGGGTTTCTTCGGTAAAGGATTTGGCCTTGTAAAGCATATCGAACAATTTGTAAATGAAGTGTTCGTTTGGCTTTAGTATCCATGTCCGAGGGGCACACACCATTGATCAGGAAATATATGATAGGTCCGTACCATGGTTGTGAGGATAACTCAATTTCGTTAACCAGTTCTTCAAAAGAAATCAAGTCATCTACTTGAGGTGGTTCAACTATGACCGAGGGATGGGATCGGGTTAGCAATCCAGCCAACCCTGTCCCACTAATGGCTTTCGTTGGCTTAATTTCCAAGTCATACTCTTGCATGCGCATGATCCATTTGGACCACTTACTATGCAATTCGATTTGATTCAAAGTAGTGACTAAGAGAGAGGTAGTCACAAAAACCTGAACTTTGTGGCCTTGGATGTAATGTCGAACTTGTTCCAATGCTTTATACAAGGAATAACCATGTTTCTCCAGTGGAGAATAATTCAGTTGGTGGGGTTTCAAATTTTGGCTCATGAAGGCGATTGGCCTAAGATTTTTCTCATGGTCCTTTTGCAACAAGATTGCAGAAATTGTCTCCTTTGATGAATTAGTGTACATGACAAAGTATTTAGAGGGATTAGGACTGACTAACAGAGGGGCAAAATAAATGGCTTTCTTAATGGATTCAAAATCCTGACGGGTAGGGGGGTCCCGTTTGAACCGAATGTCTTTCTTCATAAGTTGATTTAGAGGTTTAACTACTTGAGCAAAATCAGGAATGAAGCGTCTCAGGAAATTTATCTTCCCAAAGAAAGATTGCATTTCCTTTTTATTGGTAGGTAAGAGCAGATTTTGGATTGCCACCACTCTCCTAGGATCAACTTTTACACCTTCTCGAGAGACGATGTGACCCAAAAGTTTTCCCTCCATAACACCAAAAATGGTCTTCTTAGGATTCAAAGATATGCCAAATCTAGGACATCTAAGGAGAACCTGCCTAAGGTGATCAAAATGACTACCCTGTTCTTTGGAAAAGACCATGAGGTCGTCGAAGTAAACAACAATAACCTTACCCAATAATCCTCTGAAAGCAATGGCCATGGCACGTTGAAAAGTGTTCCCAGCATTAATCAATCCAAAAGGCATCTTGTTATATGCATATGTGCCGCAATGAGTGGTGAAGGTGGTTTTATGACTATCAAAAGGATCGAGGGCTATCTGATTGTAACCTGAGAAACCATCTAAAAGGGACATCATTTGAGACCCAGAGACTTGTTGGAGAATCTCTTCCATAGGTGGGACAAGGTAGTTGTCTTTTAGTGACACTCTATTCAAATGTCGAAAGTCGACACACAAACGAATATCACCAGTTTTCTTCCTAACGGGAACCAAATTAGATACCCATTGTGAGTAACAGACATGGTAAATGACCCCGGATGCTTCCATCTTGTCCAATTCAACTTTAATTGTTTGTTCCAAATCCGGGTTGTGTTTTCGCTGCCTCTGTCTGTAAGGTTTCGAATCAGGGATTATGGGTATGGCATGGACTATCTCATGCATATCGAAAACCTTGAGGTCATGATAGGACCAAGCAAAAACATCTTTGAACCTTGTCAAGAGTCCCGTGACTTGAGCGACCTCAGAAGGGGAACACTGTGCACCTATATAGACCAGTTTTGGATCTTTCTCACTTCCCAGGTTAACAGGTATGGCTTCTCACACCTTCCTAACAGATTCACTATCAATACTAGGCATAGAAGTAGTGGCATCATCGGAATCAAACATGGATTCCAATGTTGACAAACTAGGGGGAATCTTATTCGTCTTTAATTGGATTATGTTCCCTGTTTCCTCTTCCAACTCATGGTTGATATGTAAATCTTTGAACTCCTCCTTGTTTTGAAGGAATCTACAGATTTGTTCATCAATATCAAAAACTTGCCAAGGATCGACATTATCAGGTAACACAGGTCTATATAAAATTTGGACTTGTATATCTTCAATAGACCTTACGAAATCCGAGGAGAAACAAGAACCAACCAAGGCAAAAGTATCAGCTACGTGGTTTGTGGCCCTAGGCATGGCTTGAATGTTGAAAGATAAGAACTTATCAATAAGTTCCTTAGCCCTTTGGTGGTATTGTTTGAGGCATGGGTTGTGAACTTCATATTTACCTTTAATTTGATTCACAACCAATTCAAAATCCCCACTCACCAATAAATGGTGTATTCCTAAGCCTAAGGCCTTTTGGAGGCCTTGAACTAAGGCTTCATATTCAGCCATATTATTAGTGTTAGGGAATTCTAACCGAAAAGAGAAAGGGATTGTGTTTCCCTTGGAATCACACAAAAGGACACCAACCCCAGATCCATTCTTGGATTTAGCACCATCAAAATCCATACTCCACACCATTTCTTCCAACTGAGAAGGAGAGACGTGTACATCCTCCTCAGATAACACAACATAAGTAACCATACCTGTATGTTGAAAAGACACATGTTTCGTATTATAGGAAGCAGGTACAACCTGCTCTCGATACTTTGGTCCCCTCTTAATGACTACTTCAACCCCTTTATGAGGAAAGGTGAAGTGGGTCCCCTCCATGAAGTAATGAGCCATTTTTACTTTGGTGGACCATTCTCTCCCTAAAAGCATGCCATATGCTTCAGGTATATCTAATACGATGACGTTTATGAACATGCTCACCTCTGGGGCTTGGTCATAAGCAATGGATAAGTATTTAATGTAACCAATGGTTTCTACAGTCCTAGAATCCAAAGCTAAAAGGTCTTTACATGGGCCTATGCATTCAAGACCCAGTCTTCTCATGACTCTCAAAGGCATGACATTGTGCCTCGCTGCTATGTCAGCGACACAGTTATGGAGCACAAAATCAAAAATCAAAACTGAGATATAGAAAGGAGGAATGCCAGGGTCTAAATCAATAACATCGTATGCTTCCCTAGGTTGAGAAGTGGACTCTTTGGAAAGAGGAAGTCTCTGTTCTGTTCATGGAGTAAGGGGTTCTTGTAGAACACATGAAAGGTTTTCAAACTGAGTGGTTGTTCTAAGAGCATCTAATAATGTCATGTGGGCGGGAACCTTTGCTAGATCTTCAATGATGTTGTAAGGCATCGGTGTTAGGAAACAGGGCGGTGGATTATTAGGCAAGTTTACCTTGTTTGGGGTCCAGGGAACCCTGTTTCTTGTAGGGGAAGGTAATCTATCATTCACGGGAAGTTTTCCCTTTTCATTGTCCTTGGGATCGCTTTTGGCCTCTTCCACCCCTTATGGAGTGGTTTTAGGGGCCTGGCTCCTAGTCTCTAGAGCAAAACTTCCAAAGCAAGAAGATAGTCATCACAGGGGATAGAGTCTTCCATGTTAACTTGGTCATTTTGGGAAGTGGAAGCAAGTTGGTTTTTTACTGGAGGTAAAGGTGCTTTTCCGCTTTTAGACAATTCCACGTGACGTGTATATGCATAACAATATTCAGGGTCATGGAAGTCTTGGAAGAAGTGACACCAATCCACTTCAGCAGCATGTTGCCTAGGAGTAGGAGTAGGAGGGAAAGCAGGCCTTGGCCTCGAAACAACAAAAAACTGCATGTCATTCACCTTTCGATTACGAGAAAGTATTTGGTTGTTCATGTTCATTAACAACTTGAGTTTTTCTGAACTTTCCCTTTTTTCAATCCTTGAAGTTTGGGTAGGTGGAGGTTCATACCGAGGACCCTCATTTTGAAGTACCTCATTCCTAGGTCTCCCGTTAAAACGGGGCTATGCTAAAGGTGACGGAATCATACCAGATTCATCCATGTTTCTTTCAATTTCCAGGGCGCTAGTCTTGGCCACATCTAAAGTTTGCGTTGATTTATCTTTTAATATGTATTTTACATTCAGGTTCATGGAGGTCATGTAATAATGGAACAAATTGTTCCCATATGGTTGGGAAGTGGTAAGTACTTTGAGTACAAGGGGTGTGCCACCGATGATCCTACTCTTTCTACCACGATGTAAAATAACCCAACTAAAAATGAAGCTTTGTTTTCTTGTTCTTCTCAAAGTGGAAGGTAAGGTATGACAGACTTATAACTTCTCACGTGAGTTCAAGCAAGTTAGATCGAAGACTGACCAGGTCAAAGGAAAGGAAAACTCAATGGTATTTATAATTCCCAGGTGCAATGGGAATTGCAAGGAAACTAAACTATAATGAGTACCAAAGAAAATTCCAAAGGGTGACTGAAAGATCTTGCCCAAAGTTTGTCAACAAGTAGGAAAAGGACCACAAAGAATTTGGGTCCAATGTTTAGTACAAGCTTGGGATACAAGAAAATTTAAAGAGGTTTGCAAGCTCCCCAGTGGAGTCGCCAGAAAAGGGCAGGTGTTATAAGAAAAATCTGTCCGTAGGGACGGATCCGACCTCTCCGGCTGTGAAGCCGGTTATAGCCCCTTTGGTAGCTTGGCACGAGCCAGAGACTACCCACACCTCCGGTGGTCCTTCACCTGAGGCGGTAAACAAGGGTAAGAAGAAAGGTGAAAGACTTACAAGAAGTCGTTCTCAGGACCACCCACCCTGGGTGTTATCCTTCCTTAGCTTCTATGATGGTCGAAATGGTCTGGGGGGTGAAAATTATGGGCAATGGGATGCAAAATAGCTTGCTGATTTTTAGGACAGTGCTAAATAAAGCGGACATCGAGCTGTTCACTTCCTTAATGCGTCGGAAACTATCCTAGAATGGGTTGCCGGGATAAACCGGTATCCTGGGTAATTAACCAATGAATGCTTTGAGTAAGAGGGTATGAAACAAGGGTGAAAAGTGGGCTTAAAAGATACAACCAAGTACTTTTAAATGGCTGTATATTGCGAAAAACAAGTTGTTCGAAGATTTCAAGGCAGGGAAACAAACCCAGAATGGCTTGATACCACCCCGAGTGACCTTGAAAGTGATCCCAGAAAGTTGTTAAATCAAAAGTGGGCTGTAAAAGTGGATGAATAGCCTTGTAACAAGCTGTTACAACTATGATATAAGGGAAAGTATTCACAACTTCAATTTTGGTTCGTGAGTGAAAAGGTGGATTGACGAAAGGTTGACTTTAAAACTATTTTATTGATCAATTTTTGTTTTTATCATGTGCCTTGGCCACCACACTGTTTTGAAGGTTATCCCGATCAGGAAAACACATCCCGGAACTGTGCCAACCAGTATAAGAAGAGTAGTCCTAACAGTCCACGGTGGTTAGGTTGAAGAGTGCCCCATGCAGTTCAGAGAAGTAGGCATTAGCCACTTCTCGTCACTAGCGCTTTCGAGCTATTAAAGACGCTCGGATGAAAGAAGGATACCTGTGAAAAGGAAGAGGCTCAGGACCCCCCTAAAGAGGGTTTTTGCTGAGCTTACCCAAGCAGAGTAGTATTCCAACCGAGCTAAACTAATCAACTCCTTGACCATGTGGTACTGAGGAAAGACCACTCAACTTGTACTAACTAGACAACTTCCGAGGGTCTCCTAATGAAGACTCTCTGGCTTTGAGTCTTAATATTCTATGAAATTGAAATTGCATAAAATAAAATACCAGACCATCCACGTGGTGAGGTCACGTCTTGTTTTCACAAGTGTGCCTCTTGGTTACTGAAATTGAAATCTATTTTGAAACTATATACATGAAACAAGTAAAATAGATAGGTGACATATATGTCACGGCTAGATAATATGTATATGTAAATATCTAAATAATATAAGTTTTTTGTTTTCTGTGTATGGGGTGGAACCTTGAATTGTTTTCAAGTATTTTTGCGGCGTTTTGCATATATTTAGCTTGCTGATTTTGCATGGCCCCTTTTTGGGGCAGCCACCTGTAGATTAGTGAGCGGAAAATGATATAATGAAAATGTAGCAATATTAGATAATTACAACATAGCAATTACAACATTCAACCCAAAGGAATGGGTTGAGACTTTTTGCGAACGACAAAGCCGCCATATGCATGAAAGCCCCAACTAACTCCTTGTATGGGGATTGGAAATTTAGTGTTTGAAATATAAAAGATGTGAATGTTATCTACACAAGTATTAACCAGATTTTTAACATGAATTCACAAGTGAATCATTCAAACTACCTACAGAAATCGAACATATAAACATTGGTATGTATATCAGAATTTTTTGGAGTGAGTGCAAGTGATAATTAAAGTGTATATGAGAGTGATTGGGTAGGATTTACCGATCAAAATGTGTGTTTTTCTTTGCTGCCCTGTTGGCCCCTTTGCCTCAAACAGGTGTCTAGGTGGTCCCCAACCACTTAAGAGAAGCAGAGTGGGTGACTGGTTGTATCCTTGCAGGCAAACAATAAAATTTTAGCATTTATGTATGGAAAAACAGAAATAAACATAACATAAATTTACACATAAGAAGTATATAACAACCAACTAAGATGGCTGTCCCGTGGGGGGAAATTGACCAAAATGATCAATTTTTCTTTTTGGGACAACAAGGTTAATGGTAAGAAAACATAACAAAAATATACATGATTGAAAAGATAAAGCAAACAAGTATGGACAACCAACTATGAGGTCTATTTAAGGGTTCTCCTAAGGGCCCCTAGGACTCCCAACCACTATCTAAGGCTGAAAACAATTGAATACTTCAGAAAATATGCACTAAAACACATTAAACAAATTAAACCAAGTTGTTAGAAGATGAAAGTAAGCAACTTAAACCCAAGGAAACAACAACAAACACCTAGATAACCAATCCCTTCTGGAGATAGCTAATGTAACAAGCATTTACCCCTACCCCTCAACCCTTAACCAACAAGTGACACATCTAACAACTAAAATTCAACAAGTACAGACACACAAAGAGTCTTATAAATTTCAACTGAGCTTTGTTACTATATTCATCCTCCCTTTTTTACAATGCCAACCCTCTTATTTATAAAGAAGAGGTGAAGGCTTAGGGTTAGGTCACAAGACACTTGTCACTTTTGGAAAAGTGACAAGTGGACCAACCCTAAAGTATTTTTGTCCTTTTTTACAAAAAGTAACCTTATCCAAAAGGGAACCTTATCCAAAAGGGGATCTTATCCAAAAAGGGGATCAAATCATATTTGAGTTGACCCTTCAATTACATAATAATTACATGCCAAAAGTAAATCATGCGAGAGTTCATATTACAAAAAGTCATTTTTCATAAAATGACAAAGCTTGATATGCCACATCACCATTTGCCTTGGGATTTGTGCCATCTCAAATGTTCGTTGACTGCTGCCATGTTTTGCAGCTATAGGTTATGTGTTTTAGGACAGTATCCGACCATCCATGGCTGTCGGATTCACCGGAATGAAGGCCCAAGGTGTGGGGAATTGCTGAGTTTCTTTGGAGGGCAAGGGGACTTCGGGTTTTGGTCGTTGTAAGTAAGGAAATTCCCTCTGTTCAGGCACTTTTCAGACCTGATTATTCCCCCCCTTTGCTGCCTATAATTTTCCTTGTGAGCTGGCTAAAACATGGCTTTGATTTGGGCTTGGTTTGATAAGAGGACCCCTTGGACCTGAACTTTGAGGGGCTCTTCATCTGTACCAAATAGCCACAAATATGTCCTTTACTATTCCCATGATGTATCTATGTCCTCTACCTTTCCACTGCCTTTCATTTGGGGCAAATCTGACTCCGGATGAGTGAGATATGACCCTGGGAAGGTATGCGGATGGAGTCGGCCAATAGACTGATCAGGGGAAGAATTTGAAGTTGGGGTAAAATTATGGGTTGGACACCAGAATTGATAGGCTTCTACATGTCTGTATGCTTGTATTCTAAATGGGTTTCCTTTACTAGGCCCAATTTGACCTCGGAGGCCCCCAATTAGGCCTCTTTCCGGTGTATGCTTGTAGGGCCAAAATTGAGTCCCTGTCGCTCTGGGACATGTCACTGAAAATATGGGCTGAATTTGCTGAGGTGAATGGCATGGGTGTATTCTAGACTTCACTCCGGTCATTTTGACTATTCACGGGCGAAAATCCACCTCCGTATGGCGAAGTTATAGAATTAAAAGCTCCAGTGACCCTTATGGGGGGAAAATTTAAATTTTAACATATAGTTTGAATTTTATAAATAAAATTTATTAATAATTATATAAATTTATTATAAGTTCTAATAGTAATTTTATAAAATATATACATATATATAAAAAAAAAACAAAAAAAAAATGAATAATAAATTAAAAATTAAAAAAAAGAAAACAAATTTAATTTATAAATTAAAACTATACCAAAAAATTAAAATTAAAATTTATATTTTTAAAAATTAAAACAGAAATTGGAAACCAACCCCCACCCGTTAGCCCCTGGTCACCATACGACCAGTCCGGAGACAAAGGAGGCCATGGGAAGGTATGGAGGAGGTGGTTTGTGGCTGGGCGGTGGCCACGTGGGAGGGAGATGGGAGGTGGGGAAATGGAGGTAGGCGGAGGTGAAATGGAGGTCAGGTTGAGGGTGTAGGCGTGGTAGCTGTGGGAGAGGGGATCGGATATGGAGGAGAGGAGGGAGGACGAGAGGGGAAATGGGGTAGGCGGAGGAGGGAGTGGTAGAGGGAAGTGCGCGGGGGTAAAGGACTGGTGTGGAGGGGGCGTGCGCAAGGGAATGGGAGAGGAGGCCACACAGAGGTGGTGGCTGTGGGGGTGGAGGCCGCGGGAGATGGAGGTGAATGCAGGGGGTAGGGATGAGAGGCCATGCGTAGGAGGGGTCTGCATGGAGGAGGGAAATAGGTGGTGTAGTGGGAGAGGGCCGAGAGGAAGGAGGAGGAGAAGCGCACAGAGGGGGTGGTGGTGGTGGTGGATGGGTGGCGAGCCACCACCCATATATATATTTTTTTAAAAACTTAGGCAAAGTGGGTTTTCGGCAATGAAACTGGACGGGAGGTTTTGGGTTCAAACCCCTTGCCCTCCATTTGGATTTATGTGAAATTTTTGAGCTTCTGGCCAAAGGAGAATGGCGAAGACTAGGGTTCAAAGCCTAGGGCTTCCTAGTGACATGCCCAGGCCTGCAATTTTCAACAAATGACTTTACAATTAAAAATTTAAAGGAGCCATGGAGGCTTGGGCCTGGTGCCCAAGAGGGGTTTGAATCCCCTCTCCTTTGCATATTCTAGCACATACATAAAATTCCATGAACTTAGCAACAAGAAAACAACTCTGAACTAGCAACCAATACCATAGTTGAAACAGGCAAACAAATACCAATTTCTTCTTGCAAGATTTCAAAACAACCAGCAATTTTTTTTATTGGTTTTTTTGGAAATGAGATTAATGGGTTACCTGGCTAATTGCTTGGAGATGGCAGCATGGAAACTGTCTACCCACTGCTAAGTTGTAGCTGCTTTCAAAACCCCCCCTCTTCTGCCATGAATTGTTGTTGCAG
>JZKD02S1678422.1:642618-654590 GCA_000966675.3 Picea glauca | reverse complement strand
CAGTTCAAAAGCTACATGGCAACCCAAAGATTATTGTAAGTGACAGAGATCCCATATTCACTGGACATTTTTGAACATAATTATTTTCTTGTTTGGGTACTCAATTGGCTCATAGATCATCCTATCATCCTCAATCTGATGGACAAATTGAGATAGTGAACAAATGTCTAGAAGGATACCTTCGTTGCTTTGTCTTTGATAAACAAACACAATGGTTTAAATGGTTACCCTTGGCAGAATGGTGGTATAACACTCCCTTTCATACTGCAACAAAAATGACACCATTTATGGAACTATATGGATACCACCCTCCTTCCATCACTTCTTCTCTAAAAGAAAAATATAAGGTTCAAGCATTGGAAGATCGCATCGAGCATCAACAACAAGTTCTCCAAATATTAAAGGACAACCTAACCATGGCACAAAATTGCATGAAACAATAAGCAGATCAACATCGTAGTGAAAGAATTTTTGAAGTAGGAGATTGGGTGTTTTTAAGACTACAAGCATACAAATAGATTTCCCTCAAGCAAGCCAAGAAGGATAATAAATTATCACCAAAGTACTATGGCCCTTATAAGGTGTTGCAAAAGATTGGTACTATGGCATACAAATTGGATTTGCCTGCATCTTCACAAGTACACCCAGTTTTCCATGTTTCATGCTTAAAGAAGGTTATAGGTGACAAGATACCAGTTCAAACTATATTTCCAGAACTTGACGAGGAAGGAAAAATCATATTGGATCCTGAAGCCATCACTGACACAAGAATTCGTTGCCTAATGAATAGATCAATTTCAGAGTATCTCATTAAATGGAGGAAACTACCGGCTGAAGATTCCACTTGGAAAGATGAGTCTTTTTTACAGAAGCATCAAGAGTTACTCAAGCATTGCGGGCAACACTTGTCTCAAGGGGAGGGGCATGTTAATCCCTAAATAATGGCTCATTACCTCTTAATTGGGGCATATTACATTAGTAATGTTATTTTATTTATGTCGGGTTTAGTCCATTAGTTGTAATTATACCTCCTAGTCTCCTATATATACCAAGGAGACATTTTCATTTGGAATCATCTTGTAATTGTACATTTATGTGGGCATAAAGAGGTTTCCCCCTCGAAGAGGCTTATTCTTTGAATTTATCTCTTTTTTCAAGGCGTTGAGGACTTATTCTGAGGTTTTTCTGTGCTATATTGATATTTGGTTCTTAACAATCTCTTGGGTTTTTCTATTTCAGATACTTCAGGAGTGAAGAGTGGATTTTTTCCCTTCATCTTTATTTTATTACTATCAAGGGTTTCTTCAATGTTTACATGTGTCTTTATACTTTGTAGTGACTCTTTACCCTTTTTCTTAAATCTTTTGCTGAGAGAAATTTTGGTTATAGTCTGAGGTGTTTCAATCAAAATAGGTTGTTGTTCTTTATCATTTCCTCTTTTCCTTTTCAAACTGCTAGAAGTTGATTTATCATTTGTGGAAGGGGAACTTCCTTTAGATGTTGGAGAGATAATGGTATCTGCACAAAACCCTGATGTAGAAAAAACATAACTCCATTCTCCATTTGTTTTACTAAGCTCTTCAAGGACTAACAACTTGATAAGACTAAAATGAAAGAGACTAGATTCAACTTGTTTATACTTTGGTTGTACTTTGTCAGCCATTTTCCCCAAACTTATACAAGGATAATATGGAGTATTTGGATATTTATTACCTGTGAAATGCATGAATAGTGTAATATAGTACAGGTAGACCTTGTTAAAATGCCCCTCGCATGTGAAATATCTCTGGATCACTCTCAATAGATGGTCATGGTGTTCTAACATATGGCTCCTTGGAACCCATTTTGACAGATTTTCATTCTCATATTTTGGTTTAAAATAATCATTACAATATGAAGAATCTAGAGTCATCCCCTTGAACCACCTCTCACCTTGCAGGGGGATTTATGTAGTTGTTGCAATTTTCTGCTCTGTGACCTAAATTTCTAGTGATCCAACTCTTGTTTTGAATACATCAAAATTCATGGAAAATTGTTTGGTTACCTCCATGTGACCTCCTTGCAACTTTTTATAGAAGGTGAGGCATCCCATTTCTTGAAAATATTCTTTGAAGATGGGATTTGAATCCAACAATTACATACCCTAGGGTTCAAACCTCACTACATCACCTACCTTGTATATATTCTTCTTTTGTTTTTCATGCTCCATGGTTGTTGGTGGAGAGTGATGTGATGATGGTGGGCATAGGGGGTAGAAATATTAAAAAAAAGTGCAATAAATCCTAGAGCATTAGGGTTTATTTGAGAGACAGGGCTTTAGCAACAAGGAATTTTGCAACAAATTGGATAGAAATTTCATAGCAAATTGCAGTTTAGCAATAGATAAATATAGGGAATTTTTTTATGGAAGATAGGTTTAAATCACCTGATATATATGTAGTAGCAAATGAAGCTTTAATGGAATTGAAGAATCATTCAAGGTTTTATCATTTTGCAACAGATCAATCTAAATTGAGCTTTCGCGAGAAACAAGCAGTATTGCAACAAACTGCAATTACGCAGTGAACGAGAGCTTTGATGATTTTCAAAAAAAGAAATAACCCATGAGCCTACAACCTGATTAAAAAGGAAATAACTGAATTTGATGACCTTAATCCCATGATTTCCTGACCGTTATGGTGATAGGGTATTTCTGAAGTGATTTGACATTGACAATTAGTCATTGCGAAAAGGTATGGGGTTTTGGAGTGAATTTAAACTAATTGGTTACAGGTCCTTAAAAGGTACAATTTTGATTGAAAAAACTAAGAAAACTTTAGTACATTTGAAATCATGCTCCCATGACCCTTTGAACTCTTTGAAGACGTAATGTAACAACTTAAGACTCACCCTTTTCAAATGATGACAAAGGACTATAGGATAGTAATGTGACACAACTGACTTAACCTTGGACAAAACTAACCACTTCACCTATTAATTGGAATGATATACTAATTCCCTTAGACATGACCAAATCAAACCCAAACTCGATTCATAAGTGAATGAACCCAAAAAATTTGTCATGGAACATTAAATCTAGGAGCTTTACACATGATCTTTAAGAGACCAAGACATGACTACAAGACTCAATATAAACTAAAAAAAATGTTTTGACTTTGTAAATTTATACTCACTAACATGGGCTCCAATGGGAATGATATCCTACCTGTGAGGTAGCAAATAACCTATAGATCCAGTGCCTTATCCATTGAGTTGCTCCCAATTCTTTCTTGAAACTTGAAACTCGATTCCTGCTCTGAAGCCAAAACCACTGTACAAACTGAAAATCACAACTGCACACTGCAAACTGAAAAATGAATGCTAAAACTAAAACTGACAAAATGCAACAAACTAAAAATACACATGTTGAAAGAGATGATTTCCAAGAAAGATTATTGCAACCTAATTCCTATTCTCTCTTGTTGAGACAACTGCAAAATTGTGTGACAAGAGAGATCCAATGAAGTCCATTAAGCAAATGCCTACTTGATTGAGGTTGAACTTTAACTTCTTCAAACATAAATAGAAATCTGGAATGTGATAACTCAAAACATGGCTGAAATTGATATCCATAACTCATAAATACTGTAAAATCCATCTTCACTGATGACTGCAATATACTTGCAAAAGGATCTTGAAAATCACGAATGACTACTTGTTCTTGATGATAAAAAAAAATATAAGGATAGCCAACATCTATAATTACTTTTCGTTCATGACCAAAAGGAAACATACAAGCCTCATCCTTTATTGTTTCCCTTTCTTCAACTATTGGTTGTTCTTGTTCTATGTTTTCAAATTCAAGATCATTCTCAAGACAGATGGAAACAGTCTCATCATTTTCCTTATCATCCATATCAAGAAGAAAATTCATGCATTCTGAACATTTATCAATTGGAATAGCCACAATATGTGTCTGAGGAATATATGAAAATGATCCTTCATAAGCTTCAATAGGAAGATAATCTTTCTTTTCAAATAAATCAAGGAAAAAAACTTCTTTATCATTGTTTTCATTAAGTTCTATGTTGTTACATGTAGGCATTAGTTCTTCATTTAAAACAAACTCATTTTTTTCTTGGATAAACGGCTCAGGAAAAGACTTAAAAGTTTCTATGTATGTTATTTCAAAACTCTGATTCTCAGACACTTGTTCTTGAAACAAGGATTCAGAAAATGAATGAGATGAAGAACAATTTGATTGGATGTCCTCATTTGTATCCTAATCAATTAAAATATGAACATCTTCATCAAACTCAAAAGAAGGAACATGAATTTCGACATTAATATCCTGATCAACTTCATTTTTAGACAAGAGAGAATCTATTGTTTGTTGGAAGTCTTCTCGAGTATCCTGGCAACTAGTCTCTACTATTTCTTCTTGGTGAGAAGATAATTCAAATAGGGATTCTTTGATTTCATAATCCATTAAATATTCATCATCAATGTCAATTCCCATATGTTGAATAATATTTTCAAAATTTCCACAAAAGTTTTCAACCAGTACTATAGATGAATAAATTTGTTTATAATTCTTACAAAATGTTGTGTAGAAATATTTAAGGGAACATAGACTAGAAGGTCTTAAACCTTCATACCATGATCTTTCCTTTTCTTCTAGAGTATCCATAAACATTTTCATCGGGAATTCTTCATGCAATTCAAACCCTAGCCTATGTATGTGCATGCGAAATTTGACCAAATAAAAAGCAACATCATCTCTTTCCCGATCTTTGAATTTTGGCAAATATGTCTTCCAATCTATATAGGGAAGGTGATTTGGAAAACTAGGAATATGAGCATGATTCATAGGAGCATACCTTATAGTTTGAGAATCCATATTGAGATAGTGGAGTCACCATTGATGTTTTAAATTATAGACTATGCTAACAGTAGAGTCACCAGGTGAATGATGCATAACCTCTTTGTGTCTGACCTCTCTTCACCATCATAAGTCAAATATGAACTTTGTCATTCTTTCCTAGGGAATATTTCACCTTCGCTCCCCAGAAATGATGCCAAAATGTTATCACTCTATAATTTTCCTTGGTTGTGAAAGGAAAACCCATAGGTAACCAAAAACCTAATTTCATATTGAAAGTTATTCTCCTGCCGATCCAGAGAGGGCTCTCTCCTACTAGTTCTTCAATCAATAAAGTGGTTAGATTTTCTGTGGATAAAAGGTTTATGAAAGTGGTGGCAGATTTAGGAGGAAGTTTCCATTAGGAATGAAGTCATAAGGGATATCATTTCCAGGTCTTCAGAACTTGGTTGGAAAGCAATAACTCTCAAAGGAGAGATAGTCAACTATTGCTAGACTTACAATCTTTAAAGCATGGAGAAATCAAAGAAGAAACATTCAAAGCCACACAGAGCATCCAAGTAAGATGAATTCTGCATAAACTTATTAGACTGAAAAATGGATATCTGAATAAAATAGATACATAACATACTAAAATGAATTTTCCATCAACAATTTCTCGTTCAAATAAAGAAGAACACGTTTAATGATAAACAGAGAAAGAAACACACACACTAAGAAAACTGACTAAAATAGCTCAACACATGAATCTCTGAGTAAATGGCTCAAATAATTATGTCTGTAAAACCTTTTATTAATATCCAAAAAGGTACAACACCATTGGTCTTCTTTTCTTACTCAGCTCTCAAACCCTTTTACAATCCTCTTCATCATAATACATAGAATTACATTACAATATAAATCAATCAGGTCAAAATAGTTAGGGTTTCACATTCTAAAAGGAGTTAAAACTGATTACTAACTAATTTTCCACAGACTCCTATAATTTAGGGTTTGATTTCTTGAAAAACTTATACAACCATAACATATTTCAATTACATATTTATAATGGAAAATTGGTTTATTTTTCGATCCTGATGATGACATGGAAAACTCATCACATCTGGGAGCTGAATATGCATCCACATGGGCTGGCTATGGGATTTCACAGCAACCAAGAAATTTGCTACGAAATCTTTGTTTTAGCAGTTTTGCAACAAAACTGGTAAAGTTGTTGCGAAATCTCTATTTCTGCTTCTCGGTGTTGCAGAACTGTTCCATGATTGATATAACATCTCCAAAACTTTGAGCTGACATCAAAAACCAAAACATGATATATGTATTGAATATTCCTCAAATCATTCCACTGCAACTTGGGCCAACAAATCCAGATTCTTCTTTGCAATTTGTTCCTTCCTCAATTTGTCCTTTGCCTTCAATGTTCAATTTTGTCTGTATAATATTTTTACTTTTCTGTGTAAGGGTATAAATCTCTTAATCATTGTTTTGTTGTTTTCCAAAGATTCTTCACACAAATCCAAGTGTTAAGCTATCTTTCTTTTCATTTGTTTGTTTTCCTCCCTTAGTTGTACAATCACAACCTGATCTTATTTTAACTATTTTCTTAGTTCTTAAATGTCAAGTTATATTCTTCTGAAGGATATTGAGCCTCAACAACTTTTTCAACATCACACTGAACAAGCATCTCAAGTCTAGTCTCTTCATCATGAACTTGTCTCCTCGCTACTGATCTAGTCACAGGTCTGCGGAGTTTTTCTTTTTCAAGTACTTCTGGACTGAACATCACTTTTTTACTCGGTGGAGGATGGAATTCCACAATATCCTCAGCTTCATGACATGGAGATGCCTCATCTGTAGTGATTAGTTTCTTTGTTGCTGATCTGGTGAGGGGTCTCTTGGTTTTTTCCATTTCTGCTACTTCAGGAGTGAAGATAATTTTTTTGACCTTCATCTTACTTTTATTACAGTCAGTGGTTTCTTCAATGTTTACAACTATATTTATACTCTGTAGTGACTCTTTACCCTTTTTCTTAAATCCTTTGCTGTGAGAAATTTTGGTTATAGTCTGAGGTTTTTCAATCATAAAAGGCTATTGTTCTTTATCATTTCCTCTTTTCCTTTTCAAACTGCTAGAATCTACTTTATCACTTGTGGAAGGGGTACTTCCTTTAGATGTTGGATAGGTAATGGTATCTGTACAAAACCATGATGTAGACAAAAAAGAACTCCATTCTCCATTTGTTTTCCTAAGCTCCTCAAGGACTAACAACTTGATAAGACTAAGATGAAAGAGACTAGATTCAACTTGTTTAGACTTTGCTTGTTCTTTTTCATCCATTTCCCCCAAAATTCTACAAAGATAATATGGAATATTTATAGCTTTGTTACCTATGAAATGCATGAGTAGTCTAATATGGTACATGTATACCTTGTTAAAACACCCCTCACACGTGAAATATCTCTAGATCACTCTCAACATTTGGTCATGGTGTTCTAACATATGGCTCCTTGGCACCCATTTTGACATATTTTCATTCTGATATTTTGGTTTAAAATAATCATTACAATATGAAGAATCCAGAGTCATCCCCTTAAACCACCTCTCACCTTGAAGGGGAATTTCTGTAGTTGTTGCAATTTTCTGCTATGTGACCTGAATTTATAGTGATCCAACTCTTGTTTTGACTCCATAAAAATTCATAGAAAATTGTTTGGTTACCTCCATGTGACCTCCCTGCATATTTTCACAGAAGGCGAGGCATGTCGCTGCTTGAAAAGATTCATTGAAGATGGGATTTGAAGCCAACAATTGCAGACCCTGGGGTCCGAACCTCACTACATCACCTCCCTTGTATATCTTCTTCTTTTGCTTGTCATGCTCCATGGCTATTGGTGGAGAGTGATGTGATGATGGTGGGCGTAGGGGGTATAAATATTAAAACAACGTGCAAGAAATCCTATAGCATTAGGTTTTATTTGAGAGATGGGGCTTTAGCAACAAGGAATTTCGCAACAAACTGGATAGAAATTTCATAGCAAATTGAAGTTTAGCAACAGATAAATATAGAGATTTTTTTTATGGAGGATAGGGTTAAAGCACCTGATATATCTATAGCAGAAAATTAAGCTTCAATGGCATCCAAGAATCATGCAAGGCTTTAGCATTTCGTAGCAGATCTATCCAAATTGAACTTTCACAACAAACAAACAGTTTCGTAACAATTGCAACTTTCGCAACAAATTGATGATTTTCAAAAAAGGAAATAACCCATGATCCTAAAACCCGATTGACAGGGACAAAAATGACTCCCATGACCTTAGTCCCATGATTTCTTGACCATTATGGTGATAGGGTATTTCTGAAGTGATTTGACATTGACAGTTAGTCGCTACGAAAAGCTACAATTTGGATTGGAAAACCTTAAAAGGTACCATCACTTCAGAAATATCTTAAAAGGTACAATTTGGATTGGAAAACCTAAGAAAACTTTAGTACATGTGAAATCATGATCCCATGAATCTTTGAAATCTTTGAAGACATAATGTAACAACTTAAGACTCACCCTTTTCAAATGATGAAAAAGGACTATAGGATAGTAATGTGACACAACTAACTTGAACTTGGACAAAACTAACCACTTCACCTATGACTTGGAATGATACACTAATTCCCTTAGACGCGACTCAATAAAACCCAAAATCAATTCATAAGTGAATGAACCAAAAACTTTTGTCATGGAGCATTAACTCTAGGACCTTGGCACATGATCTTTAAGAGACCAAGACATGAGTACAAGACTCAACAACAACAAAACAATATGTTTTAACTTTGTAAATTTATATTCACTAACATCACCCACCCAATATGCAGAAAAAAACTATCCTAACCTGGAAGGTTGTGTTAGGAATCCATGATGGCATGTATTTCACATTATTCCACATGGAGGATGACCATGGTGCCACGAGACATGGTGTTATGGTCTTTGGGGAAATGGAGGGTGATGTGGTCTGACTGCCACGTCTCAATCCAAGAGACAACGTTGGGTAGGTCCACATGTATAACATGTAGGGAGTGGAATTAGGAGCATGGCGGGTTCACGGAGATGAAAATGTGAGATGATTGAATCCGTGAGTCCGTGAATCCCCAAACCCGTGAACCCGACATGATCACAAAATAATTTAAGTATTGAGACTTTTCAGACGAGATTACGAACGGGTGATACAAAATTGTACATCCGTGAGTCTGCAAGTCCACGTAGATGGAAAAATGGCTAAGTGTCAAGAATTATCAGGAGGAATTATGAAAGGAATAACTATGCATTCGTGATTCCATGAGGCTATGAATGAAAAATAAGAGTTTGTGAATGAAAAATAAGCTAAGTGTTGGTGGCAGGTTCGTGAAAGGTACGGATGTAGACCATGAGTCCATAAGATCACCACTCATGAGTCTGTCAATATAGTAAGGTTGTTAGAAGAAGAAGAAAATTTGATACCCCATCCCTTAGAAGGTAAATATGGGGTCGGGTATGTTAGAAAGTTGTATCAGAGCTACGGATTCAACACTAGGCCTGTATGGGCCAAAGATCAGTCCTAGGATTGGTATATCAAGATTTAGATGAACATGTTAAAAGGTGTTTCTACCTTTAAAGGGTTTCTTATTATTTGTATTAAATTCCCGAGGAGAAGAACTATAGATTGAAATCATACCTTGGAAACCCTGGCTAAATTACAGTAAGGTGAAAATTATATTGTTCGTCTGTCAAATTGATGACTACTCTTACACGAGTGGGAATATGTTGATAGGAACTATTGGTAAAACATGAATGTAAATGGCAGTGGTGGTAGAAATTTTGTTATGAAGTTGATCTAGGTTGAAATTAGTGGCCACCCACCTATTCCACTAGATTAAAATAGGGATTTCCACATTGGTAGGTTTTCTACGGTTTTCGGGTCCTGAACATATGGGGCTATTTTGAGGCCCTAAATCATGTTATTTTTGGCACAATATCAACCAAAACATAGCCAATGGCATGTTCTGGGCCAAACAAAATATGTACTCCTTGGATAGAACTTTCAAATGAGCTATCGTGCATCTCAAACAAAGATCGTATGCAAAAGTTACACCCTTGGGAAGTTGACGTACCAACTACCCCCATCGGGGCCCACAAATATTTTGGTGTTTCATCTTGTGGGGTTAGGGTTTTGGATTTTCTTTATGATAAAAATGCCTCTATAGCCTCATTGTAAACATCATCATCTTATTGCGAATGAACATATCCATCACATCTCTTCTTAGAGATAATTTGCCACCATTCTAGTGAGTCATTCACTCTGTAATTTTATAGTTTCTGTACATTCTCTCATTAATAAAAAAATGTGAATTAATGTATCTCTATGTTTTGCACAATATTTATGTGTATCTCACAATATCTCTATATAATTCATTGTTATATCTCTGCCTTCATTCCGTTCTCAAAATAATCCGTATCAGTGGTATCAGAGTAGACTACTCCTTTTCGTTTCTTGTGCATGTCTCCGACGAGGTCAGGATATAGAGAGTTGGGTCTCTAGCTAGTTTCCCTTGAGGATAACCTCTCTCTCCATACCAAGAGGCCTCCCATGATAGAAGAGAAGAGGAATGAGGGAGTAGAGTATCCCATCAAATTGTTGCTAACAGAAGCCCTCGCGCAATATAGGAACGAGATGTTGGAGAATTTTTCCCAAATGATTCAACGATTGCCAACAATAACATGCACATCTTCGTCAAGCAGTCTCTTGGAGATGCTACCCCATTCAAGGTACAAGCTAATTTTGATATCCCCGTATTGGAAGGTCAGATCTGTTGGATTACTGAGAGGGGGGTGAATAAGTAAGAGAGCAATTTAATCCCTTTTAACCATATAATCTAAGTGTTATATCAATGTAGCATTATCATCCAATAACTGCAGAGTAAATAAGAAATGAAAAAATGAACAATCATACACATACACAGTACACCAGTGTTTTATGCGAAACCCAAAGCGAGAGAAAACCACAAAATGATTTTTCTTATATGTCTTGAAGAATTACATTCATTGGAAGCACCAAATTCCTTTGTTTTCTAGCTACAACTGGAAGGAGGCTCCAACCCCCTAATTTCTCAGGCTACAACCCAAGGGAAGATCCAACTCCCCAATTCTCTGGCTACAATCTGAAGGAGGCTACGACCCCCTATGTTCTCTGACTACAACCGGAAGGTGGCTACAACCACTTGTCCTTGCCCCGTCCAACTACCCTGAAGTAGAAGTAGAATGATGGAACCACTGTCACACTATCACTGTGATATATACCGTTGTAAACCTGTACCAATAAACCTGAACCATGCATCAACTTGTACCTCAACTTGTAATCAACCTATACCATAAACAAGTGCATGAACCATGCACCAACCTGTACCAAAAAACCTGTAATCAACCTGTACCATAAACAAGTGCATCATTCATGCACCAACCTATACCTCAACCTATACCATGAACAAGTGCATCAACCATGCACCAAACCTGTACAAATAACCTATCACAACAACCTGTCACAACAACTTTTCCAAACAACCTATCACAACAATTTGTCTCATCAATCTTATCAACCATATCAGATCTACTCACTAAGATCAATCACCAAGACAACTCTCAAAGATGTGCATCAACCAAGCATAACACAACAACTCATAATCATCACCAATATCAATATGTGCTTCTAATAATACAAGTATGCTACATCATCCATAAACCATGTGTCAACAATACTACTAACAAGTGCCTCCAACCATGTACCAAATATGTACCAATCATGTATCAACTAATCATCAACTATGACTTATCAAGATATACCAACATCATCAACTATACACCTCATGTATGTGCCAAATCATCAACTACTTGTCTCAACCATGTACCCAACATGTACCTCAACCAAAAGCCCTCATCAATGTCATCATCCAAATATGATTTGTAACTTTGTAATAGACCTGGTGTATATGATCACATACCTGCAAACCTTCCTTAACTTTAACAACAAGAGACTAGAATTTTCATCAAACTTTTCTTTAGTCTCACATGACTAGTTTTGGATT
>JZKD02S1678422.1:601029-618117 GCA_000966675.3 Picea glauca | reverse complement strand
ACAACCTGACCATGGCACAAAATCGCATGAAACAACAAGCAAATCAACATCGTAGTGAAAGAAGTTTTGAAGTAGGGGATTGGGTATTTTTAAGATTACAACCATACAAACAGATTTCCCTCAAGAAAGCCAAGAAGGATAATAAATTATCACCAAAGTACTATATCCCTTATAAGGTGTTGCAAAAGATTGGTACTATGGAATACAAATTGGAGTTTCCCGCATCTTCACGAGTACACCCAGTTTTCCATGTTTCATGCTTAAATAAGGTTATAGGCGACAAGATCCCAGTTCAAACTATATTTCCAGAACTTAACGAGGAATGAAAAATCATATTGGAGCCTGAAGCCATCACTGACACAAGAATTCACCAGCTAAGGAATAGATCCATTTCAAAGTATCTCATTAAATAGAGGAAACTATCGGCTGAAGATTCCACTTGGGAAGATGAGTCTTTTATACAGAAGCATCTAGAGTTACTGAAGTGTTGCGGACAACACTTGTCTCAAGGGGAGGGGCATGTTAAGCCCTATTATTGGCTCATTACCCCTTAATTGGGGCATATTATATTAGTAATGTTATTTTATTTATGTCGGCTTTATTCCCTTAGTTGTAATTATACCTCTTAGTCTCCTATATATACCAGGGAGACATTTTCATTTGGAATCATTTTGTACTTGAACACTTATGTGGGGTAAAAGGAGGTTGCCCCTTCGAAGAGGCTTATTATCTGAAATTCTCTCTTTTTCAAGGCGTTGAGTACTTATTATGAGGTTTTTCTATGCTATATTGATATTTGGTTCTTAACAAGGGTTAATACCCTTATGGAATATTCCTTGCGATTAAAGGAAATTGATATGGATTGATAGAATCGATAGCAGTAATAATTACTGATTTATTAAAAGATAAAACCCTGTATATGTGTATGATCCATCATGATCAGAGGATGGATGGAAAATGTGTAAGGTCAGTATAATTGATCGATAGTGAATGGAAATGGTTGTTGGAGAATAACGTAGTTAAGAAATTTAAAAAATTCCTATGGATTGTTGCTAGACCTCCTAGGAGAGGTAAATAGATATGAGCACATGAGAAAGTTTATGATGCTCGTGGCTATAATAAGATAAAGTATATACCTATTAATCTAAGGACATATTTGTGCATGCAAATACAAATGGTGGACAACTAGAATACATCTGCATTGTAAATGAGGATATGCCATAATGCATATGGAAAAGGTTGAGCATGCATATAACATGAAAATAGAATTATTATAGTCTCTTATTGAATGTAAAATATGGTGATATTATGGATCATTTGGTTAATGATGATCTGAGTATAGCAGCATAAGTAAAATGATGATGACATTAATTACATATTACCTTAGGAGAATAAGGTAGAATGGTTAATGAAATTGTTGATTCTGCATGTTGTAAAGGAAGTGTTGGGAATTTTCTAGATGACCAATGGGTCGGACTGACATCCAGAGGTGGATTAAAACCATAGGAATATGGCTTGGTGTGCTCAAGTTGCAGTGAGAGGGAATCTAGAAAAAATGATTCCTTTGATAAAAAGGTTAGTCATTCCTCCATGCCATTATTTAAATCTTGGAAAGAACAAATATCACCTCATGTTTCACTTATTCAAACATTCATATCATACTTTTAAGCATGTATATATATATTTACATATATGCAGGTGCATCACTTGCACCTTTTTTACCTCATTCATTCATATTAATTTAACATTATCTAGTTTTGATGAAACTTTACAGTCACTTACACAACCAATCTCATCAATAAAATCATAATTATATTGTCCTCATTACAAGATAGCAGCCAACAAAAAGGGTCACTTTTGATCTTTTCTCTCTTAGCTCTTTTTGAGGAATTTCCTACTTCCCCAAGTTATCATTTTAACAAAATACTCAGACCCTTCATCATAGGGTTGGCCATACAACCATGGTATTATTCATTCCAAGAAAACCTACTCCTTTCCTTACTACCCTCTTACTTAAGCAGTCATGTCATGCTTTCAAGAATATACATATATCTATGTATGTATTATACATGTGCATTGCTTGCACAGTTTTATATTTTTCTTTCATATTTACCTGATATTAATATATGTAAGAACCTGAAAATGTTTATCAAATTCTCTTTTTATATCTTCGATTTTCTATGTAGAATTAATAATGTTACATATGATAACTGGGGTAATTACCCATCATTTTACAAGCAAAGTTAAGTGACTAAAAACTCGGTATTTTAGGTTGGAAAGGACTTGAACAACTATAGACAATGTGTTGGGAGAAAATTTCTCATCATTACATTGTGTTGAGAAAATATTAACAGTTTGGGTCAGGTTTCACATCCTCCATATGGTCCTAAGAGTCTTAGGAAAGCCTCCGAGAAAAACTAAGAGCATTAAATACTAGATTCATACTATTTTAAGTGATTCAATCATGATCGTTGATTGTTGAAGTTTTGATGAATGTTATACCCTTAGGAATGTGTCTCTAATAGTTTGGGCCATTGATAGTAGCAAGCACATCAGAGTATCATTGGATATGGTACTATGATGAAAAGACTCCGAGAAACCGTCTCCATTGTAGGATATATCAGAATGATATCACCCACCCAATATGCAAAACACAACTATCCTAACCTGGAAGGTCATGCTAGGAATTAGTGATGACGTGTATTTCATGTTAGTCCATGTGGAGGGTCCACATGGAGGGTGACCACAGTGCCACATGGCATTGTGTTATGGTCTTTGGGGAAATGAAGGGTGACTTGGTCTGAGTGCCACATCTCAATCCAAGAGACAACGTTGGGTAGGTCCACATGTATAACATGTAGACAATGGAATTAGGATCATGGAAGGTTCACGTAGATGAAAAGGTGAGATGATTGAATCCATGAGTCTGCAAGTCCGTGATTTCGCCAACCCGTGAACCTAACAGAATCAAAAAATAATCTAAGTATTGATACTTTTCGGATGAGCTTACAAATGGGTGATATAGAATTATACATCTACAAGTCCATGTAGATGGAAAAATGGCTAAGTGTCGAGACTTCTCGGACGAACTTATGAAGGGAATAATTATGCATTCATGAGTCCTCGAGTCTATGAGTCCGTGAATGAAAAATAATTGTCTATCAATGAAAAAGAAGCTAAGTGTTCATGATGGGTTTGTGAAAGGTACAAATGTAGATGATGAGTCCACAAGACCACCACCCGCGAGTCCGTGAATATAGTAAGATTGTTAGAAGAAGAAATTTTTTTGATACCCTATCCCTTATAAGGTAAATATGGGGTTGGGTATGTCACAAAGTGGTATCAAAGCTACGAGTTCAAAACTAGGCCTATATGGGCCAGAGATCAGTCCTAGGACTAGTATATCAAGATTTAGATGAGCCTATTGAAAGGTGTTTCTACCTTTAAAAGGGTTGCTTATTATCTATATTAACTTCTTGAGGAGAAGACCTACATATTGAAATCATACCTTGGAAACCCTGGCTAAATTACAACAAGGACAAAATTATTTTGCTCCTCTGTCAAATTGATGACTACTCTTACACGAGTGGTAATATATTGATAGGCACTATTGGTAAAACCTGAATGTAAATGGAAGAGGTGGCAAAAATTCTGTTATGAAGCTGCCTGAGCCCAGACACAATACATGGGATGATTTTCTTTGTGAAGTATAATAATTTCTATCTTCTAGGGTTGGAAGAGTATCTTTGAATTAATATGGTTCATTATATAAGGGTTAAGACCCTTATGGAAAATTCCTTGTGCTTAAAGGAAATTGGTATGGATTCATAGAATATGTAGCAGTAATAATTACTTATTTAATAAAATATTAAACCATGTATATGTGTATGATCCCTCATGAGTAGAGAACGGATGGAAAAATGTGTAAGGTCAGTATAATTAACCAATAGTGAATGAAAATGGTTGTTGGAGAATAACATAGTTAAGAAATTAAAAATAAGTCCTTTGGACTATTGCTAGACCTCTTGGGAGAGGTAAAGAGATATGAACACATGAGCACATTTATGATGCTCATGACTATAATAAGAGAAAGTGTATACTTATTAATCTAAGGACATGTATGTGCATGCGAATACAAATGGAGGACAACTGGAATACATCTACATTGTAAGCATGTGTAAAGTGCTTGGGGCACAAGGATATACCGAAATGCACGTGGAAAAGGTTAAGCATGTGTATAACATTCATATAGGCTTATTATAGTCTATTATTGGAAGTAAAATATGGTGATATCATGGATTATTTGGTTAATGATGATCTGAGTATAATAGCATAAGTAAAATGATGATGACATTGATTACATATTACCTTAGGAGAATAAGGTAGAATGGTTAATGAAATTGTTGATTTTGTATGTAGTAAATGAAGTGTTGGGAATTTACTAGATGACCAATGGGTCAGACTAACATCAAGAGGCGGATGGTAACCATAGGCATATGGCTTGGCTTGCTCAAGTTATATAGTGAGAGGGAATATGGAAAAAATGATTCCCTTGATAAAAAGGTCCGTGGACCAAGAATGGTTTGAGGCATGTAGAGAAGCTTGATTAGTTGTCTTGTTACATGGAGGACTGTTTAAATTTCCCATATTGTATTTCTAGGTAGTTGCACACTCATATAGAAGTTTAGGCAAGGGTGTTGTCTTTCTGGTTGTTGTCATATGGAAAGGGAAACATAGTTATGAATATGACTACGAGACTTACCATGTGAATATCATGTGGATGACTATAACTTCTCTTTAAAAGAAGACTGATATTAATATTTGATAAACATGAAAGAACAATACAAAACTATGCAAGAAATGCACATGCATAATACTTACATAGAGATACTTATATTCTTTAAATCATGACATGACTGCCTAAGTAAAAGGGAAGTAAGGAAAGGAGTATGTTTTCCTAGACCGAATAATACCATGGCTGTATGGCTGACCCTGTGATGAAGGGTCTGAGTATTTTGTTAAAATGATAACTTGGGGAAGTAGGAAATTCCTCAAAAAGAAACACAACTTCATTTGAATCCAAAATCCGATGACATCCTCCAATGCCACCCAAAAAATTTGCATTGTTGTCGTATTTTACCTTTAGAAATTGTAATTTTGTTGGGTTTTTTTTTTTAATTGGCCTCGACGTCGTCGGATATCCGACGACCATGGAGAAGGTGTCGAATATCCTGCTTCCATGAAATATCATTATACTGTGACCTAGACATATTCAACCGCTCCTCGCATTTATTATAGTAATGTTCAATAGTGAACATCCATAAGAAATCCGACGCCTATTTATTTATAAAAACCTGGAATGATAGAAACATTCCGACATTTTTGCTATACTAGTGACGAATTGCAGAGGTTACACGGATTGTTTTTCCTGTGGAAAAATATAATGATTTTATTTTTTACTATCATTACGAATATTTGAAGTGTGGAGCTTAATTTTTTAAGTTCAATAATCGTCACTCAAGCTTGGTAAAATAAAATTTCACATAACTATATTCTTGATCCACAAGTACAAAATCAACAATTACTTGCTAGATTATGGGATGGAGTGAAAATAAAGGGTGATGGGAAATGTTATTGTCCTTGTAGTCAATGCAGGGGATTTAATAGGAGAATATTAAAGATCTCAACAACTAAAAGACATTGTAGAGAACATGGAAACATTGAGGGGGGGGGCATGAATATCGTCCATTGGTAAGTTCATTATATATGTTTTTATATTGATCATTTTTGTAAATGTATGTATCATTTTTATATTTGTTATATATACACTAATATCTTTTGATGGTTTGTAATTACAAAGGAAAGGCCTCCTAGAGCATATCCACACATGGAGAATGTTGTTACAGAACAAGCGCCAGAGGAACATGGAGCTGAGAATACTAAAGATCAATTTAATGATCATATGGAAGATGATGATCATGTTGATAACATATTTGAGGATGATGGTACAAATACATTGATCCATGATACATTTAATGCTAGAATGGATCACGATGATGATCATGAAAATGACTACTTTGATGATGTTCACGATTTACCTCTACTTGAGAAAGCATACGAACCCCTTGATGAAGGCTCCAACATAACTCTTCTCTCTGTTGTATTGCTGATGATGAACTTGAAGGTTATGCATGGTTTTTCAAACACATCGATCACACATATGTTAAGGTATATAATATATTTCATCGATCATATAAATATATGATCATGATAAAGGTTATCTTTGTTCCTCTAAAATTTATATTGTTAGTTCATCAGTAAAATTAATATGTATGAAATGCTTGTCATTAATATTCTTGATATTATATTAACCATTTTTTTTTAATTTGGTGTACCAACTTGATAGCTGAATATTTTTTACGACCATAAAATATTTTACCTCACACATATCGAGATTTATCTTCCATCATGAAAGATATTGGAATGGAGTATCAAGAAATTGATGCATGTCCCAATGATCATATTATATATTATAAACAATATGAATTTGAAATAGAATACCCTGAATGTCATAGAAGTAGATATTGAATAGATCAAAGAACAAAAAATGTGCCTCACAAGTTTCTTCATTATATTCCCATTATTCCACACTTGCAACGACTGTTTAGGTGCAAAAACTTAGCAAAATTGATGGATTACCATGCACAAAATAGAAGTGAAGATGACATTCCTCGAATGTCTGCAGATGGTTCTGCATTTAGAGACATGGAGGAAAAATGACCACACTTTAAATAAGAACCTCATAATGTTAGGATTTCTTTGGCAGGGGATGGTGTCAATCCATTTGCAAATATGAGATCTATTTACTCGGTGTGGCCTGTTTTTGTTATCAACAACAACATTCCTCCATGGATGTCAATAAAGCAGGAGCATATAATGTTGGAAATGATTGTTCCAGCTATTTGTTTACAACAATGTTTTTTTAATGCAGTAGCATCCCGTTTGTCATATTTGTTGCATAATGTCATATTTTTATTTTCATTTACTCATATATATGATTTATGTATGTAAAATGGTTGTAATAATTATGTACTGTATATGTTGAAATAAATTAGGTAAGTACCAAGTTAAAGATATGAATGTATATATCGAGCCTCTTATTGATGAGCTATTAAATCTATGGAATGACATCACCATGTATGATGTCTCTAGAACAATAGGGCAAAGGCAATTTCAATTCCATGCAATGCTTGCATGGAAAATTCATGATGCTCCAAGGCTAACACATTTTTGTCGTATGCAATTATAACGTGCACTTTAATAGTATTTAATTTTATGAAGTTGATATATTAATCATGCATGTTTTTTAAATAATTCATTATTCATTATAAATAATATATTGTAATTGACATAGTTAATCCATATTTTGCAGGTCTTCAAACAAAGGGAAAATTTTCATGTCCAGTTTGTGGTCCTAAGATGAAATATCGTCGATCAATTTTTTTAGGAAAGGAGGTGTTTGATGAGTATATGCACTTCCTCTCTAAGAATCATAGGTATTGAACTACCGAAAACCATTTTTTCAATGGGAAAGAAGAGGCCACATTAAAACCACAGAGAATGAAACCTCACCTATGGAACTTGCAATATAATAGAAATCGTCAAGGTACGATCAAATTGTATATCTATGATTATCATATATGAAATGATTTTTAATTTATTTTCTTTATAATGTGTTTTGATAATTTACTGTAATTGACAACGATTTTTGTAATTTCTTTAACTATGATTCATGATGGTCGTGATCATGAAGGTGTTAATGGGCTTCCACGAGGAATGAAAAGTTATCCCAAATAATTCAGTAGGTTTCCCTACTATGAGAACCTACAAATTGTTCATTTGTTTGATACAATGCATATAAGAAAGAATTTATCTAAAACATTATGGCGAATATTGGATGTAAGGAGTGACAAAGGAAAAATTGTTCAAATTTGCAGTGACATTCATGAAGCCAATCATATAATGAAATATGTCATTGAATTAAATAACGATGGATACCAAATTAATATAATCTCTCTTCCATGGTTATTGATGGAGCAACAAAGCAATGTTGTAAAAGAAGTCATACGAAAAATTAAATTTCCCACAGGATTTTGTTCGAACATAAAGAATATCTTAACAAAGAAAGGTGATTTTGGGGGAGTAAAAATGCATAATTGGCATGTCTTCATTAAGGTAATTATTCTGGTTTATATATTGCTATATTTGTATACTGCATGTTGTTGGTGTACTTTTTTGTGTGCTTTTGGAAAAAATGATGAAACGATTTTATTGTTACTGTATGTTCTACTTCTACCTCTATTTTATTGTTGCTGCATGTTCTACCTCTATCTCTCCCAGACAACTTCGACAACAATGTCAAACAAGTTATATATAATCTTGGAAAATACATGAGGTAAGTAGCGATATTTTGCATGCATACAGTGTTTGTTTAATTCGTTGTAGAACTTATATTTGACATTTGTTTTATTAATTGTACTTATGTACTATATTATTTATTTTCATTAAATCTCATGATTTTCTTGTATCACTTGTAGATGGTTCTCATCTAAAGAAATCCATAAAGAAGATATAAAGTACTGGAAGAGAGAAATTCATTGTTTAATGTGTGAAATGCAAAAATTTCTACCTTCGTCATTTTTCAATGCATAGGAACACTACCTCATACACCAAGTTGAGGAGATTGAATTGTGTGGACCTATACACATAAGGTCAATGTGGATGGTTGAGAAACACTTGAAATTTTTGAAGGCTTTGGTTAGATAGAGAGCATGTCTCGAGGATTCTATGGTGGAGGGATATATATGGTATACCAGACCATGGTGTATATTACTGAATATCTTCCAGGGTTAGCATTTATTAAGATCATTTTAGATCGGCACATTGGTGATCCAAACTCCATTAACAAATTCGAAGGGGAGTACCTGATGGGGAAAGGTAGATCGAGGAAGGTGAAAGGTAATTATTAGATGGTGTAGATTAATTATAATACATTTTATTGTTGGTTTTTATGTATATATAGTACTTAATTATTTCATTTTTAATATTCAATATGCATCAATTATAAAGGTATACCATGTTAAGTAATTATACATTTGTGAAATATTGTAATTTTATTCTTATGCAGCTAGTCGAGAGTGGGATGCACTACATTTATACATTGCAAAAAAACTTGATTGGATGAAGGTATGGATTGAACGATGTAAACAATCTGGTCAAGGATTATCATGGGAAGGTGTGGCTTCATTGGTTAAAGCAACACAACACAATGGAGATACCAATCTTACACAAAGCGAAATTGTTTTCGCATATGGTTTAAAAGATAAACAAGAAATCATATTAATAAGCCATACTATTTAATTATTTTCAATTATATTGATGTACAAGTTGATTTTTTTTTCTTTGCATACTTTCGAAACATAAAATATTTACTTAATTATCAATTGATGATGTCATTTTTATGTTTTTGGCATATTGCAAGTAAAACACCATAAGGCTATGTTGTGCAACGATCGTAAATTTCACATAATAAAATTTGGATGAAATGAAGAAAACATCTGATTCTTGGATAACTGTAGTCTTTAAGGTGATGAATGTTTCCTCTAGATGTGACAGACATCTAGAATTGTCAAAAAATCAATACTATGGGTATTTGGAAGATATTATTGAGTTTGACTTTAAATCCTTAAAATTAGTTCTATTCATTGTCAAACGGTATAGGTTACGATTGAATCAATATGATCCTGATCGAACTATTATTGAACATGCTAATGGATTTACGATGGTCAATACAAGGTCGCTTGAGCTAAGAATGGAGCCCTATGTTCTTTCAAGTCAATGTGTATAGGTATTTTACTTAGAGGTTTCAGGTAGAGGGGGTTGGTCATTTGTTATTAGACATGATCCAAGAGGAAGGTCGGTAAAGTATAATGTAGAGGAAGATCAAGAGGGTATTGAAGAAGAAGATTGTGTAGAGGATCAACAAGAGTTAGATGATCATGTTCCAGAGGAATATGTTGAATAATTAGTTGAACCAGATCATGTAGGAGATAATTTTCATGAAGATGATATCGATGATGACTTTATTGAACCTGGCATCGACGATGATGATGATGATATGGTCAATACTGACAATGTTGAATTTGGATCGGATGATACATATGTGGACTTGGAGAAGATGATCAATTACATTGAAGTGTATGAGGTATGCCTTAATATATATATATATATATATTGATTTAATATTGATAGAATTATTGAGTTGTATTGGTTTATTGTATAAATTAGTGTTCAATTTTAATTATCTCATTTTCTAGTACGTCGGTATATGTTGTAGGAGACATTTCTTAATTATGAAAAAAAACACATTCATTTATTTTCTATGATCTGAAATTTTTACTTGATCTTTAACCATTACTTGCATGTGAATTTCTTAATTGTTAACCATCTTTATGAATGCAAAATTAAAGAAATTTGATTACACATAAACATGTAAGCATACTATCTAAGAATAAGAATTGGTAACGGAGTTCACCAGACTTCCTGGCTACCTCTCCGGGCCACTTTCCAAATGGGAAGGCCGATAGATTAAGTAGTCAAATGCTTACAAAGTGAATTTTGAGTTCTGTCTATCATATACAACAACAGACTTCAACAACAACTACAAGATGAAATTATGAGACTTTTAAGTATGAACATGGATACCTTTCTGTGTATCTGATAGATTCTGTGAGCACTTTTCTATCTAGATGCCTGAATGCAAAAACTGAAGCTGGATCTGGAATCCTTGCAAAAAATAGAGACTTTTGAGTATAAACTCGATATATTTCTGAAACTGGACTCCAACTTCCCTTTTTGGCACTATTCCCAATCTGCCCCTGGTTGTACAGTCCGTACTACCTTGAGATGCGTGTCAATTCTGTACAACATTGAATTGCATGAAAATACCACCTCGACCTACGTGTAATTCACTTCGATCATTGTGCAGCTTCACCTTGATCTGCGTGCCTGTCTCTGCCTGCATCAAAGCTCCTTCTTCCTGCCTCGAGATGCGTGCAAAACCCTCATTTACATAATAAACAATAATAGTTTTGAGGGGCGCGAGCTATGGGCCACGTGCCCTCCAAAATCGCCCGAATCTCGGCAGCTTTTAAGGATTACGAGCCATTACATGCCACGACCCATGGCGGTGGCACAATGGTAGAAGTGGTTGTTATGGGGGTGGAAGTCCCGGGGTCAAACCCGCGGGCTTCCCCTCCTTGGCATGATTTGTTTTACATATACACCATATATTATGGTGCGTGATTTTGGTTTTAATATATGTGGCATGGTATATAGTTCCAACAAATATTTTAGGTGCACTAACATATGGTTGTATTACATATTATGGTGCGTGAACTTTTGGACTTTGGTTATAGGGTATAACATATATATATGTTATATGCATATGGTTTATTTTGGAATAAAGGTATAACATATGGTTTATATGGTTGGCGCATCATATGGGTTTTAATATATGTTTTGGCACACCATATGATATGGTTTATATATGTTGATATGGTTTTTAATACCAAGGGGGTCTCGGTGTTGGCAAGGTCAAGGGCCTAGCCCTTGATCACCCCTTTTTTTTTCAAAACCATTTCTAATCATATTTTGACCATTTTAACCCATTCTAACCATATTCCACCAACTTTGACGGAACTTCAATTGTTCATATCTTTGTCACCTGGAGGCCGATTTTCCTGAAATGAACATCACCTGAAAGCTGCTGATGAGCTCTTCCACTTTGTAAACTTTACTTTTCCATTTGAATACTTTAACTCTATCGAATTTTGAGATGATCCACCTGGATCAAACCTTCCCACTGGAAAGATTTTTGGCCACAAAAAGTATGAAATCATTCAGAAAATAAGTGAGGACATGTTTGTCTCACTTGTCCTGTATCACCTATCCATTCTTCCTGGAACCTATACATTTGACTCAGCAATACAACAATCAACACTGCACTGACATTGTTAAGTACATCAATCACATTCTTAATCACATCTTCATTCAACATTGTCGGACCCAACCACATACTGCTGATGAGTAATAAGTTGAATATAAACATTGAACATGTGAAAAAGATTGTACCCATACCATGCTGACTTTTATCCAAAACACTATCAACCAAAACAGGTGCATCGTAGTGATTTGACACTTCCTTTTCATGTTTAGGATTCTTTTATTCCTTACATTGTATAGACATAAGTGCCAAATTCCAACTTGCATTAACAACCCTTTTTAATTGTTGTGTAGTGCCCAATGATTTGTCGTTTTTGAATGAATGTGAATGCACTATGTACTCAATTCCTTCTTTAAACAAGTGATACTAATTATGTTCTCGATAGAAGATTGCTTTTCGATCATATAAGTACGGACTACCCAACACAATTCCATAGATATCTAGAGGGACCACATCAAATTCAACCTCATCTACAAACTTAGATGTAATTGCAAACTTTAGATCACATTGTTGTTTTACTTGTAATCTTTTATCTTTGCATACCCAACCTAATGGATAAGGTTTCTTGTGTGGTTTTGTTGTTAATCCCAATTTCTTAACTACTTCTTCTGAAATAAGATTATCTTGAGATCCACTATCTATGAGTGTGTCGATCTTTGTTTGTTTTGTAATCACTCTTATATGAAACAATGCATTCCTCTTTCTATTCTCAGAATTGTCATCATCTTTAGAAGTAGAAGCACACGAAGAACTAATTTTTGAATCATTATCAACAATAGATTTACCTTTCACACCTACAATTGTTACCTTTGTTTCGTCCTCGGAATCTGATCCAAGGTCCTCAATGATAACCATGGCTGTTTTCTTCCCCTTTTGATTCTTAAACCACTTTGGTTTCATTTCAGGATGTAGCTTCCAACACTTTGCCTCTTCATGCCCTTTCTTTTGAAAATGCGAGCATGTAGGTCTCTCATCACCCTTCTTCATTGTAGCTACATGTTTAATTTTCCACTTTTCCTTGCCTTCTTTTGCCTGGACGGATTCAGCTGAAGAAACATCATGAACACTCTTTCCTTTTGACTCAATGTGAGTTGCTTGAACACACACCTCGTCAAGATTAGTCGGATTAAACATCAATATCATATGGCGTAAATAAGTATGCAATCCTCCTATATACTTGAGAAGAGTTTCCTGAGTGTAGAGAGGTATACCAAGTATCAATGCTCTTTTTCGAAATTCTTGTGTGTATTATTGCACATTTTGTCCCTTACCTTGCCTCAAATTCTGCCATTCCATCATAGCTTGCTGCATATACCCTAATGGATAAAATTTCTTTTTAAGTGCTGAAGTGAACTCATACCAAGAGGAAACGATTTTGCCTTTTGTGGAAATATCCTCTTGAGATTTGCTCTCCCACCAAATGAGAGCAGTGCCTCCAAGTCGGAGAGAAGCCAACTGAATTTTAACATCATCTTCAGTAAATTTTTGAATCCTACAATAAACTTCAATTTGACGGATCCAATTGTCCAATTTTTCAGCATTAAGTTCTCCAGTATACATAGGTAAATCAAAATTAATATCAAGCTTTAAATGATGCATATTAGGATCAACTTTTGTGTTTTGCTTATCAAATTGAGAAGGAATAGAACCATCAGGAAGAGATGGAGAAGTTGGTGGAGTTTTAGGAGGTTCCTCACCACCTTCTTCTTTTTTACCTTATGTATTGGATGGTCCACCTTGTTCACCTTTCTTTCAATCTTGATAGAGCTCCTCTACCATCATTTGCATTCTCATGAAAGCTTTCAGAAATTCCTCTTCAGAAGGGATAGAAGAAGCTGATGCTTCTCCTTTTGGTGAAGACATCCTTCCTCTTCTTGAACCAATCTCTGGATCAAACTCTTCAAGTTCCCCTTCACCACGTTGAAGCTTGGATTTTGTTAACATCAACTCACAAAGCAAATGGTTAACCTCGCTCTGATACCAACTTGATCTGAAATTTTTACTTGATCTTTAACCATTACTTGCATGTGAATTTCTTAATTGTTAACCATCTTTATGAATGTAAAATTAAAGAAATTTCATCACACATAAACATGTCAGCATACTATCTAAGAACAAGAATTGGTAAAGGAGTTCACCAGACTTCCTGTCTACCTCTCTGGGCCATTTTCCAAATGGGAAGGCCAATAGATTAAGTATTTAAATGCTTACAAAGTGACTTTTGAGTTCTGTCTGTCATATACAGTAACAAACTTCAACAACAACTGATGAAATTCTGAGACTTTTAAGTATGAACATGGATACCTTTCCGTGTATCTGGAATATTCTGTGAGCACTTTTTTGTCTGGATGCCTAAATGCAAAAACTGAAGCTGGATCTAGAATCCTTGCGAAACATCGAGACTTTTGAGTATAAACTCGATATATTTCAGAAACTGGACTTCGACTGCCCTTTTTGGCACTATTCCCAATCTGCCCCTGATTGTATAGTCTGTACTACCTTGGGATGCGTGCCAATTCTGTACCACCTCGAACTACATGCAAAAACCACCTCGGCCTACATGAAATTCACTTCGATCACTTTGCAGCATAACCTCGATCTACATGCCTATCTCTGCCTGCATCAAAGCTCCTTCCACCTGCCTCGGGATGCGTGCAAAAGCCTCATTTAAATAATAAACAATAATAGTTTTGGGGGGCACAAGCTATGGGCCACGCGCCCTCCAAAATCACCCGAATATCGGCAACTTTTAAGGATTACGTGCCATTACATGCTACGTCCCATGGCAGTGGCACAATGGTAGAAGTGGTTGTTATGGGGGTGGAAGTCCCAGGGTCAAACCCGCAGGCTTCCCCTCATTGGCGCGATTTGTTTTACATATACACCATATATTATGGCGCGCAACTTTGATTTTAATATATGTGACATGGTATATAGTTCCAACAAATATTTCGGGCGCACCAACATATGGTTGTATTACATATTATGGCGCATGAACTTTTGGACTTTGGTTTTTTTTTTTTCCACGATAAAAGTTACTCTTTTATATTCAAAAGTATATAAAGATTTTACAAAGCATCGGTTCAGTTGCCAGCAACAGAGACCTGTGTAAATATGGTGAAAGCAGCTTGCAGGCTGTCATATATATCATAATAAGCTGCCATAATGAGATCTGATACAAGATATCGCTGGTAGGTGTCCTATAAAAAGCTCGCAGCCTGTTATATAATCCATATTAATCTGCCTTTTTGATATCTGTTCCAAGATATCGCCGAATAGCCCAAAATTCTGATACAAAACAGTGATGTTGTTGCCAAAATTAAGATTCAATGACCTGGCGTCTTCTACATCAGATTTTGAGTATAGTTGGGGGGCCCTCGTTGCCATCCTCCCATCGGGCGAAAGTTATGAGACCGAGAGACCAGGATAAAGCCAATTTTGAAAGGTGGTCCGCAATGGCATTGTCTTCTCTGTAGATGTGAGAGGTAGAGAGGTTCTTGATGTGTCTTTTGGCTTCGATGGTTCTCTCTTTCCAGCATTCCAGAGTTGCTGATCGGAGGTCAGCCTTGTCATTTATCCAGTTGATAATGACTTTTGAGTCTTCGAGAAGTAGCAAGACTTCGATGTTCGACCTTTGAGCCAGGATAAGGGAAGCCCATGCCCCCAATAGTTTGGCTTTGGTGTTGGTGCCTTGTCCGCCGTTGAGTGTCCATCTGTAGGAAGTGTGAGAGTTGATGAAGATATGGCCTCCCGCCCCACAAAGAGATCCATTTAATTGCGCTACTCCATTGAACCAGGCGATGGCTTTGTCAAAAGGAAGAGTTGTGGAAGATCTGCAGAGTTTCTGAGCAGTGGTGGGGATAGAGGGACGGTTGACAGTAGATAGAATGAGTTTTGTCACCAAGTTAACTGAAGGGGGTTTATCATCAAAGATGGCTGCGTTTCTTGTCAACCAAACATTCCAACAGACGGCGGCTGGCAGCGAGGGGTAGAGTTGATGTATTGTGCACCAAGAATTAAAGCAAGAGAATGTCGAAGGTCCAAGCCATTGTTCGGATGGATTTAGAGAAGCTTTGACCTGATGCCAAACTTGCCGGGTAAAGTGGCAGCTCACAAAAAGGTGGTGTGAAGTTTCACTGTCCTCCTTGCACAGAATGCAGCGGTTTGGGCCTGACCAGCCCCGACTCTGAAGGATATCCCAGACTAGGATTTTATTTTCCGTCAATAGCCAAGTAAATAATTTGAGTTTCAGCGGACAGTTCCACTTCCACAGCCGAGTGCGCCAGGTCTAATCCCGAGTGGGCCAGGAAGCCTCTGCCAGTGCTTTGTAGATGTTTCGGATAGATATGACCCTAGATTTATCGCCTCCCATCCAGATGAGAGTGTCAGGTCTCTCCTGTAGTCGGATTCCAGCCTCATTTAGATGATATGTGTAACTGTTCCATTCAGCTGAGAGCTCTCTGTCTAGATTCAACGTGGAGCTAGTGACCCAGGATTCGTCAAGTGAATTTCTGCAGTGAGGGGATTTTAAATGAAAGAGATAATGTAATCCTAAATTATGCAATTGCTCCAGCAATCTAGGAGAGAGCAGGGCCTTTATGCCCATGCCGAGGATATCATCTTTGCCAATTTCAATAGCAGTTCCAGTGCCTGGAAGCCACGCGATCCCATGAAGGAGAATTGGAAGCGACTTTAGAAGATGCTTCCATGTTTGTGAGCCCATCGGAGGAGCAAATGTGGTTGATCTGAGCCAGGAATGGACCGACAGGTGGGGGGGATATTTGTCTTTTATAAGGTTGTTCCAAATGCCTGGTACCATTAGGATACACCAAAGCGTATTTGCCAAGAGAGCAAGGTAGGAAAGTTGCTGATTCCTCTGTCCCCAGCCACCTAAAGCTTTTGTCTTTGGGAGGGTTTCCCACCCACAGAGATGTAGTCCTCTACTTTTCTTGCTGCCATTCCAGAGAAAGGCAAAAATCAGTTGGCGGAGCTTCTTTAGCACAGATTGTGGGATGTGTGCCAGA
>JZKD02S1678422.1:574006-596216 GCA_000966675.3 Picea glauca | reverse complement strand
ATAATAAGCCTCTTCGAGGGGGAAACCTCCTTTTACCCCACTTAAATGTTCAAGTACAAGATGATTCAAAATGAAAGTGTCTCCTTGGTATATATAGGAGACTAGGAGGTATAATGGCCTAAATCCGACATAATTAAAATAACATTACTAATCCAAATTACAACTAATGGCCTAGAGCCGACATAAATAAAATAGCATTACTAATCTAATATGCCCCAATTAAGGGGTAATGAGCCAACATTAGGGCTTAACACCATCCAATACACCGGGAGGCTTTCCAGAACTGCCTTGATAACATATATATATATGTTATACTTTGGTTATAGTGTATAACATATATATATGTTATATGCATATGGTTTATTTTGGAATAAAGGTATAACATATGGTTTATATGGTTTGCGCATCATATGGGTTTTAATATATGTTTTGGCACACCATATGATATGGTTTATATATGTTGATATGGTTTTTAATACCAAGGGGGCCTCGGTGTTGGCAAGGTCAAGGGCTAGGCCCTCGATCACCCCTTTTTTTTTTCAAAACCATTTCTAATCATATTTTGACCATTTTAACCCATTCTAACCATATTCCACCAACTTTGACGAAACTTTAACTGTTCATATCTTTGTCACCTGGAGGCCGTTTTTCCTGAAATGAATGTCACCGGAAAGCTACTAACGAGATCTTCCACTTTGTAAAATTTACTTTGCCATTTGAATAATTTAACTCTATCGAATTTTGAGATGATCCACCTGGATCATTCTAGTACATAGATTTTGTCGGGTTTTGGGGAATTGAGAGTGAAGTGAGGGGGGGAGGGGGAAGATGAGCTTCCACCTTCATGTGGTTGGCCCCGTTCAGTAGAGAATATTAATCAGTCATCAAAACTAAGAGAATATCGGCAAGGTTAATGCACAAATATGCTTATTTCACCTAGTTCGTTATTATATAAAATTTAATAACTTAAAAATAAGGTTCACTTGTTCATGTACTTGAAACCGACACATATAAATCATGACATGTGAATGGGGCTAGCATTGAATTTTTTTCAATTTGTGCTTGTATGGACTAAAATTTCACATGGTTAGACTAGATGCACGCAATGAAAGTATGGGATGGTTTCCAGACTCAAACATGACTCCCACAAACAATTTCACAATCAAACAACAAGCCTATAGAATAATTAATGTGAAGGGAGACAAGGCCAATTTTTTGGGTGGCATTGCCTTCTCATGTACTTGAAACCGACACATAAATCATGACATGTGAATGGGGCCAACGTTGAAATTTTTTCAATTTGTGCTTGTATGGACTAAAATTTGACATGGTTAGACTAGACGCAAGCATTGATGGTATGTGAGGGTTTCCAAAATCAAACATGACTCGCGCAAACAATTTGACAATCAAACACCAAGGCTATTGTAAATTCCCCGTCCATCCATGCCAGGCCGCACTATGCTAGATAAATATTACTGTTCTCTCTACGGAACATACCATAACATACCCATCATCCAATTGAGCCATGCCACATAAATTTTTCCAAACTGCATGCATTTAAAACATACATACACAACACTTTTGCAGAAGCTTCAAATATAAAACGTAACAGAAAAATACAATACGTAAACGCAAAAATTCACACTGAATGACAGTAAACATAGGCATTCAACATATACAAGAAATTCCCATAAACATTCAGATAAATATAAACACATATGAAATAAACCCATAAAATAAACACGTAACAATAATGCAACATGTAATTTTATCACACAGTTAACACTTATCTTTGTACGAATATCACCAACTCCGTGCAGACCATCCACAAACCTCTTAGCCTTAGACCACACTATTCATCACTCTCAACAGTGAGTCACCCCCGAGCTGGGACTAAACTCCACCCGAGTAAAGTGATTCCTAACCAGGCTAAAGGTTCACAGACAATAGGAAAGACTCCATCTAAGGTGCTCACTCAACTAACAACCTACAACCTCTCATTCCCCACATGCCTGTCCCACCCAAGGAAGTGTGCCCCTTCTCTGCTCAATAGTCCTTCGGTTGCCCCACTTCCCTTCCAGGGCTTCAACAACAGGCCGGACAAGAAGTCTCAGAGCACTGTAGCTTCAGTTTAGCACCTTCAGGAAATCACTCCCCAACAATCCTCTCACCTAGAGAATTACTCATGGGCCGGACAACCTGCTTCTTTGATGTTCCACGAGCCTGACAACCTGCTTCTTCAGTCTCACTCCCAAGATAACCAGGTACATCCACAGAAAAATGGCTATGGTTACTGGTTCAGGTACAGTGATGAAGATACGAAGGATAGATGCACGGTGTGTGAATTCTCATGGATGATGGACTGGATGACTGAATGAATGGTCGAATAATGGGAGCGTCTGAAAATGAACTAAGTCCCGACAATATGTATGCATGTCCCCAACTTGACACTTTTCATGTTGGAAGCTACTTTGGTCCACTTGTCCCCAACTTTAGAACTTAGGATAAAATAATTATCCATACTTTATGTTTTAAGAAATATTAATATAATATTTCTTTTTGGCTTAATCTCTCTAGCTTATCCCTTTCCCTTAACTTTTGTCCCTCCCTTTCCCTAACTGGTGGAGTTTAGCCCCCCTTCTCTTTTATCTTGGTTGGTCTGCACGCAACGATGTATTTTATATTAATCATGAGACATATACAAAATAGGCGCACTGGCCTTTAACATCTAGGCACTCTAGCCTAATTCCAAAACATAAGCATCCCAGATTATAAGAAATGGCTCACCAACCTATAACACATATCATATTCACAAAGGCTCACTGACCTCAACATTGCGTGCACTTTAGTTACTGCGCTTGATATCCCAAAATGTGCAGACTACATCATTTTACTGTGCAGTACATGCATGCACTATGCCATGGAAGGCGCATTAAAAAATGATTTTAAAACAACTCACCAACGTAAGTACACTTGCATTACATTAACAATTGGATTCCGCTGAAGGATATTAAAATCCCCTCCCCTTATTTATGCACTGTCTTCAGTGCATCATGTACCCATATACCAAAGAATTTTCAAAAATCCTCAAAAAGGTGTGGGTATTATGCTCGCATTGCATCCTCATGCTCCCAAGTAGCGTCCTCGGGACCGTACCAGATCCATTAGACCTTTACAAGCTCCATGTCTTGATTCTGAAGCTATTTGGTTTTCCAGTCCAGAATGCGCACCGAATGCACTTGGAAAGCGCCTTCCTGATCCACTCGAATCACATTCCAATCAATAACATGATTAGCATCAGGTATATATTTCTTTAGCAATGATACAAGGAATACATTATGAACATGAATAGATGCAGGAAATGCAAGCATATAAGCAACTGGACCAATCCTCTCTAGGATTTCAAATGGCCCACAATAACGAGTTGCCAACTTTGAATAGTTTCCCAACTTCAGGGAACTTCTATTGGCTTTTACTTTCAAAAATTCATGGTCTCCCACATTAAATTCCCTGTGAGTTCTGCCTTTATCATCATAAATTTTCTGCTTGTGTTGGGCAGCCTTTAAATTTTTCTTTATTTTTATCATTTGCTCCTCCATTTCACTGAGCAAATCTAGTCCAACCACTGCTCTGTCGGTTGGGTTATCCCAACTTACTGGAGTGTTGCACTTTCTTCCATAAAGTGCCTCAAATGGGCTCATCTTTAGAGATGCTTGGTACCCATTGTTGTAAGCAAACTCTACCAAGTGTAGTTAGTCTTCCCATTTTGATGGTTTATCCATCACATACATCCTCAACATATCTTCGATCACTTGATTCACCCTCTTTGTTTGTCCATCTGATTCTGGATCATAGGCTGTACTAAAATTCCAATTTGTTCCAAATCCATTAAATAACCCTTTCCAAAATTTTGAGGTAATTTTTGGATCTCTATCAAACACAATTGTCTTGGGTATGCCATATAATCTAGAGATTTCCCTCATATAAACATAAAAAATGTTTGTTGCCTTGTGAGTGAGCTTAACTGGAATAAAATGGGCAGCTTTAGTAAGCTTATCCACTACTACCATGATATAATCATGTTGTTTTTTTGTTCTGGGTAGTTTGGTGATGAAATCCATTGTTAGAACTTCCCATTTCCACTCAGGAATGGGTAATGGCTGTAGCAAAATAGCTGGGTGTCTATGCTTAGCCTTTACCTTTTGACATTCCAAACATCTGGCAATAAAATCAACAACCTATTTCTTCATGCTTGGACAATAATATTGGATCTTGACAACTGCAATATTTTTCTGATATATTGGGTGCCCAACATAAGGCACATTATGCATTTCTCCCAATATCAGATTTTTCAGTTCCTGAGAATTTGGTAAATAAATTCTTCCTTTGTACATGATAATTTCATCATTATCTAGCTTATATTCTTCAATTTTCTGCTGCAAAATACCTTCTTGTACTTTTGTCACTAATTCCTTGTATTACAAATCTGATTTGGCAGCTTCTATAATTTGGTCTTTCAAATATGATTGATACATGCTAATGGTTGTAACATTCAGTTCATGTACTCTTCTACTGAGTGCATTAGCCACTTTGTTCTCTTTCCCTTTGATATGTTTTATATCAAAGCCATATTCTCTTAGAAATTCTAACCATCTGCTTTGCCTAACATTTAGATTGGGCTGATCAAATAAATATTTCAGACCATTATGGTCTGTTCTTAGCTCAAACCTTTTTCCCATGAGGTAGTGTCTCCATTTCCTCAAGGCATGCACTATGGCTGCCAACTCCAAATCATGAGTGGCATAGTGTCTTTCATGTTCCTTTAACTTCCTTGATTCATAACATATAACGAATCCATTTTGAGTGAGGACTACACCAAGTCCATCTTTACTTGCATCTGTGCATACAATGAAGTCTTCATTTGGATTTGCAATCCTTAGTGTTGTGCCTCTTTTGTCACCTAAATGAGCAAAACAAAGGTGCTTAAAAGCTTAGTTGGGTTAGCTAAGCAAGATAGCAGTAAAGGAAAGGGTTAGAAAAAGAAACATAAAAGAACAAGCTAAGAATTAAACTAATAAATGAAAGAACAACTAAACTATTGAGCATAAGGACATAAGAACACAAAACCAATAAGACTCATGTCACCAATGGCAAGGATTATATTAATGAAAAGAAAACACCAAGAAGAAAGAGGAATTTGGGTCCCTTCTTCCTCCAAGGGAGGGCTCTTGGACCCCCACAACTAAGCTCTTCTTACAACTTTGAAAGAAACGGTGAAAGAATCCCAAGCTAATCCACTCAAGAGGTGATATGGATTGCCCAAATGTAATGGTGGTAGTATGGTCTTGATGAGAAAAGAGGATTCCCCAAGAGAATAGCAGCAGCATAACCTTGCAAATGAATTCCTTGAAAATGTAGTGCACCCATGGCCTTGTTTTATAGCACCAATTTGATGTATTGTGCAACCAGCTTTAAGTGTGAAAAGGGGTTGTTTAGGGTATTTTTAGGTCTTTGACCAGCCACCCAGTCGGATCCAGTCGAGATTTGGATGTAAAATCAACTTGGAAGCTGAACCAGAAGTGGGTGGGAGGCCGACCAATCTCATAAATGCGTCGTTCTCAGGTGTGCATGGATTTTAGAGACCACAGTCGCGCATCGTGTGCATGTGCTCTTTTCGTGCGTTTCTGGTTTGCACATGTGTGCACGTGCCTTGTGTAGTCATAACACACCTTAATTTTATCACTGGTTGTATAGTTTTTGGACCTTTTGGAAATTCTTTTTGGTAATTTTGGTCTATGGGTGACCTCATAACTGTTTTGAAGATGCTGGATTCCTGTAACCATTTGCGGATGAAATTTCAGTGATAACAGATGCCCCCTGATGGATGAGGTTAGGAGCATACGTATAGCCAAAATTCATCAATGTTTCTTCTATTGAGAGTGTCGTTGTAAGAAAGAGTGGTAGTGAGAGTATCAAGAGTGACCCTTTGGAGGGAGAAGGGGACCTGTAGGACCCACCCTTCCGTAAGGTATGTAAAATAAATTGTGTACAAACGAGGCGGGCATGCCCCATGCTCGTGTCATGTAACTCAAAAAATAAGGGTGTTTGTATAGTAACTGAAACTGTGTGTTGATGTAGACAATTGCAGCTCCCTCGGGGGTGGTCATGATAAAGGCAGAGGACAATTTTGAGGAGGAACATACTCTGAACAGTAGGCGATGATACCTGTAAGAAGTATCAAATATTATGTAGGCATTGATAGCCCAACCAGGTTTAGAGGTCTTCGACAAATATAAGAAATAACTGCAATAGTCACAAAGTAAGACCCACCGTAGCATGAGAAAGTATTGAAGTCGAATGCTATGGGGGTCAATGACATTAGAGAGAAATTATGGTTATCCCTGTGTCATCTGAGACCTCTCATTGGAAAGGAATGAGAGTCAAGATACTATCGCCCTTCTGGAAACTGTGCTGATGTCGACAAAAGGGAGACATGACTCCAAGAAGCAAAGGGATTCATGAAATCTACTAGGTGAGGTTAGGAATTGAGGAGGTACATGGATGAAGTCAAGATGTGTGGAGATTCAAGACTGCCCTTGGTTGGGGTATATGTGTAGTAGAAGTGGCCGCAACCGTTCAATGAGGTTGAGTGTCAGGGGGAGAACAAGATGTGGGATAAGTTGTGTCGGAGGCAGAACAAAGTGAAAAAAATCAGAGAGAAGAGGTAAGTGGCCTGTGGGATACTCAGAGTATATGGACGATGTCAACAGGAGTAGATGATAAGGCGTGCCCCAACCAAGGGCGACATGGGTTGCGTTTTCCAAGAAGGTCGCCAAAGGTGATGAAAAAAATCTATGTAAATGCTGGAAACAAAGGCTTTTTACAATGATCAAATGAATAAAGAATAATTTGGGATTAGTGTGCAAATACAGAAATGGGTTCCCTAGTGCAAGATGGTTGGGCCGATTAGGGTGCACATTGTGTGGAGATCTGGTGGAGGTTGGGGGCCCCATGGGTGGGTTTCTGTATGAGGTAAATGGAATGGAGGGAAATTTGCAGATGGGCAAACTGATTGTGGATGAAATGGATGGTTAGTGATATTGCGGAGGCGCAGTCAAAATAGAACCTTAAAGAGATAACCTGGGAGTCCATTGGGAAATCTAGCAAAATGAGGAGAATGAGTATGTGGCTAATTCACAACATGATGTAAGACTATCAAGACTCCCATCCCTAAAGGGTGGAAAACAACATGAGTGTCAAAGTACCAAGGGGTACTATGAATGGGACAACACATGCGGGAGAGAGTGCTACCGGGTGACAGTACCCAAAATGCAAATGGAGGTGTTGGTACTGCAGAGCCGGAGATGGGGATCCTAAAGGAAAATTTCAGAGGGTGTGACTGGAGATGCAATTGAGATGCAGATGGAATGATTACATTCCAGTGTTGATTATATACCTGAAGGGGTTGTGCTGATGTATGATGACCAAGTACCTGCACACATGAAAACCAAATACCCGACGTGAACAACATCTGAAGAGAATCGAACATACAAGCATTTATTTGATAATTTTGAACATGAGCATGCGTACCTGGACAGGGTATGAAAACAATGGTGCCCCGGGGGATAAGGATAAAAAATGGCTCGGGGAATATCTTGATGTAGATGACAAGATGTTGATCTTATGGCTGAAGACAGATCGAAAAACAGACACTCGGAGCTCCTGGAATGGGGTTTGGAAGGTTGGCGAAAAGGGCTATATATAGCTGGAATGGGTTCATGCTGGAAGCTTTGGCGTACTGCAACTAATGTCTATTGTAATTGAGGTAGCGCTATGAAATGGTGTGTATAATGGCCATATTCTGAACATATGGCACAAGCGAATTTGGTTTGTAGCCCTTTGTTACTTTCGTTAGGAGAGGTAGTGGCAGTACTTGCTAAAGTGATGAACGATGATGGTGTTTGATTGAGTTGAATTAGGTTACGTAACTCAGGTAGAGATGGACATTTGTTGGTTGGGTGTCCATATTTCTCACATAGTGCACAAGGAGGTTGGACACGTGGGGGGAGTGGAGCTGTGGGCTCCTTCTTCTTTCGCCTGCACCCAGCTATGGCTGAGAGGTTAGTGAGTGGGGGTGTAGAGGGAATGGTGGGAATGAGTATAGGAATCGTCATTGGGATTCCTTCTGTTTGGGGGGGAAGGGATGGTTGAGGAACCATCTCGGGTGGATGTAAATACCAATCTGGAATTTCCAACACCATATTAGGGAGGGTAAGCGTTGCAACTATTTGGAAAGCTTGTACGCCTGGTGGAGGGTAAAAGAAAGGGATTTAAGTAATGTCTTGGGGAACTGTCTCCCAAACTGGGATATGGCCTTGGGGTGAGGTAAAATTGTGAACTAGTGGAGTTGATGAGTTCGCAGGAGGCTCGTGAGGGAGGGGTTTTGTGACTAATGGGATGTTAGATATGAGAGAAGCCTCCCTGGGAGGAAGGGTTTTCTCAATGTCAGTTCCTTTGGATGATATGACACATACCTGATTAGAAGGATGAAGGAGCGGTGATTCACCATGGTAAGTTCCTAACAATGATGGATGTTTGAAAATTCTGAGACCCATTTCGATGAGTGGGTATGCTTCATGAGTAGTGTGGATGAGAGGGAGAATGTTATCAATGTTGGCAGAAGGGTTAGGCTCATAATGTGAGACTTGGTCAATTGTAATGATATTCCCGTTATGGGGGAACATCATGGTTCGAAAGACGGAAGAGGCAACTGCCTTCATAACGTACATGTAGCTACGACTGAATGAGATATTATAATCGAGTGGGGCATCGATAACTTCAATGTCGATGAGAATGGTCTTGCCCCCGAGTTCTACAGGGACATTTGGGAAGAGCCCTTTAGGAGAAGATGGTCATCTGTCATAAGGTCTTAAGGTAACGATAGATGGTATGAGTTCAGGGGAACTAAGTTTCTTCCATATAGATTTGGACATGATGCATGTAGATGCACCTTCATCGATGATGCACTGATGAACTGTAATGTTCCGAATTTTCACTGGGATTTGAAAAGCGATGAGAGCAGGGAGACGAGGCTCTCTGCTGTCGAGATCAAATGTGATGAGTTGGGTATCTGCGGGGTCGACTACCCCCAAGGCGGAAAGTAATGATTTCTGCTGAGTGGGACAAGTTTGAAGGACTTCTAAGACTGACATGGCAGTTGGGGATTGTGCTAAGTCATCGACCAAACTATAATTATGAGTCGCCCTAGCCTATGGGTTGTGGACATTCCTGCGCAATGGGATGCGAGGGATGCGAAGAGGGGTTTCTACGTTAGGGAAAGGGATCATCAAAGGTTGTCCCGTTGGTGCTGGGAGTGCTTTTGGGGGAATGGGAGGAGATTTGGTGGGTGCTCGGTATTGATGACTACATGTTTGCAGAAGGATTTCTTCCTCACCGGTGAGGAGGATAGTACGATCTACAGGATTGTTTGGGTTGAGATATTGTCCCAACTGTGGTGGGGTAGGATGCATGTCCTATTGGGTATTCATCACACCCTGGTGCAGAATGGGGTTCTGTAGCATGACTGGGGGAGTTTGTTGCACGTATTTTTGCAGGGCTTGTTGGGGGGCAGGCGGTGTTGGATGATGTGGTCCATTTCCTGAGTCTTTCATTCGTTTAAAATCAACAATTTGGGGGCAATGATGAGTATAATGTCTGAACTCACTGCAAAGGGCACAAGGGAAGTTAGTTCGAAGATTATTGTTATTTTTCCCTTGACGCTTGTTGTTATTTCCCCCCTGGGGGTTTTGATTCCCTTGGTTCTGGTTTCCCCTAGTAGGTTGGTTCTGTTGGGGGTGATTCCCGCCTTGACCTGGGTTGTTATTGTTCCATTTTTTCCTTTCTTTTTGGCATTATGTGACAGATGGGTCAGATTTGCTGTATTCAGTTGTTCAAAATTTTGATATTGCTGAATGGGAGAGGGTTGAACAAAATTCACCCCAGTGTGATGGTGTCCTTGTGGTGGAGCCATGGGCCACGGAGGACCAGGAAATGGAAAGTATGGATTCTGTGGGGTTAATGATCCATAAGGTACATAGGAAGGTGTGGCACTTTTGCTAGTACTTAGAGTATAAGATGAGGTAGAGGGAGTACCCAAACTTGTTTGGATAGGTGGGTGTATTGTGGGTGTCGGCGGTGGCCCACTGATGGGTGGGGGAAGGGAAATAGGGTATGGTTGTTGATAAGGGGGTGGAGGGTAATAAGGGGTTCCTCCATATGTCGGGGGATATTGAGGTGTGCCATACATTGGTGGTTGTTGGGGTTGTGGATTGTGGTGCGTGGTGTTACCAATCAATCCGTCTGCTGAGTGAGACATCCCAGGTTTATCTTGGCCGAATGGCATAGGTTTTGGGAGATTAGGAAGTATTGTGTACAAGTACCCTGATTGTGAATAGATGAGGTCATATTGTTGAGCCTTACTGATGGCTTCCTCTTCTGATTGAGGGAATGTGGAAGCCACGTCTTTACCAAGGAGAGAGACAAGTGATCTGAGAAACCAGTCAATACATTGTTGTTTGGTGGTTTCTACTTTGCACAAACTACGTCGTTGACGCCAGTCGTGAATATGATCAGCGATATGTGTGGCTGAGGTTTGTTTAAAATTAGAGAGTACTTCAATAACATTGTCATGGCAGATTGGTAATTGGAAGAAGGTCAAAAATTCTTTGGCCAAGGACTCGAAAGTCGCATGGGACCTCGATTTTTCATCTACATACCATTTGGCTGAGAGGCCAGTGAGTGTGCATTGAAATAATCGTAGGCGGATGGAATCATCCATAATGTTGTTGGAAGAGCACCATAGGTGGAAAGTCATGACATGGTTGGCAGGGTCATCCCCTGCCTTTCCTTCAAACTTGGGAATATCTGAAGGTAGTTTGGTAGGCATTGCAAGACATGTGGGGTCATGCAATATAGGGTCATTTGTGAGTTTTCTTAGATCTGGTATGTTAAGAGAGGCCAAATATGGCATCTGGAGTGGTGGCGGAGGATTAGTTCTAGCCATGGTGTGAGTGGTTTGTGAACCTGTCCCTTGAGGGGGGCTAGGTGGGTTGGTACTTCCCCCTTGAGAGGAAGTTGCCCCCCCCCACTTCCGTGTAAAGAAGAGTGAGTGGATGATGGACCTTGGGAATTGGACCCAAGTAAGGTGGAACCAAGCAAATCTGATCCTAAGATAGTGGCACTCACAGGGGTGTGAGAAGGTGGTGCCGATGAGGTGGCAAGACTAGGAACTCCCCCTAAAATAGGAGGGAGGTTTAGAAAGCGTCTGGAACGACAAGGGTTCTGTGGGTCCCCTATGATGTCCGACTAGCTAAGTGGATGTGTGCGAATGGTGGTGAGAGTAAAATAAACAAGAGTCTTTGTTGCAATTTTTGAACTTTACACGATATACATCTAAATCAAATGTAATCAGAAGTGCATCATAAATTGTTTTGAAAAAGAAGCATATATGTGAATAAGTAGGTTTTGTCCACATGGGGGATCAAAGAAAATAAATGCTCGTGTCCTAAAAGACGTAACGTCCTTCCTCTCAAATAGCACTGGACCTTCCAATAGTACTCAACAGTGGGGTCTAAAGTCATCGAAAGAGATACTAGTGAAGGATGAAGTAATCAGTTATAATGAGGGGTAAAGGGGGCATATCCTGAAAGAGCTGGCGATATTTTCCAATAGCCTCACAAAATCCGATAAAGGTGCAATTGTAGCCCACAATAACCACTTGGGTATATGTCCTAAATTTTGGTCACTAGGTACCTCGATCAAAGTGCGACATTTAGATTTTCGGCCTAAGAAATGGGTCACAGGCTGGATCCCGTCCAAGAGGTGGGTGCCTCAAGGGGGGACACACAGAACAACCAGACCTCGGCCTTCAACCCTTCACAGGTATCTCCCTACATTATGGTGTTAGCAACACTTGACTTGGAGGATTTACAGTTCCCTATTTCACAACTTCTATTGTTTTGACAATGTGAGAACCAGATAACGGTGAGTTATTTGGATGCCTATCCTGAAATCCTACCTAGACTAAAAAATTTCTTTTGGCACCTCCTGTGGAGGAAAACTTAGTGAGTTTTTAGAATTTTTTTAGATGTGGTTGTTTTGAGAGATTGGGGGTGTGAGCCAATCTCGTTGAAATTAAACGGGAGTGGATAGTTTCGTCAAGAAAAGGGTAGGGTGTTCTAGAATCCCTTTGGAGGAAACTTACTTTGATCTCCACATTTCGAGATGAAAACTATGTAAGTGATAAGTTACTTTTGTGTGTGAATGAGTGAGAGTGTGCCAATGTTTTAATGAATTAAGTGTTACCTTTCTACATGTGGACTTCGCTTGGTCCTTACAAGTGTTGATTACCTAATTAACTAAATGCCTTTGGTACAACCTTGTGTAATTCAAAAGTCCCTAGGAAACTAGCATGTGGACACATGGGTCCATTACTATTCCTTTAACTCCCTATTGTGATTTAATCTAAGAAAGCTTTGAAACTATCCTAGATTGTGATCATGTGGGCATGTATGGGCCCATTACAAAACCTTTAAACTTCCCTAGTGATTTAATCTAAGAAAGTAAATTTCAACACTATCCTATCTTTGTAGCATGTGGGCATGTATGAGCTCGTTACAATTTTGAGATGTGTTTGAAAAATAAACTAAGAGGAGTCCCAAGGGGGTTGTTGTCCTCTCCTAAAGGTTTTAGTCGTTTTAAGGGAGATGAAATTGTCCTACAACCTTTTTCTGATTCTCAAGGTCGCTTTGAAGCACGAGAGAAGAGCATACTAAACAATTGTGATTCAACTTCTGGTCCCAATGCAAGTTTTATGTTATTTACAAATGATTCCAAATTATACTCTTAGTCAAAGCAAGCCATCCATGTGGAAAAATGGAAGCAAAAGAGGAAATAATAATTTTAAACCCCCTAAGTGCCTATGTGTTTTGACTAATCCCTTTATATGGAGAGGGAACTAAGTGTGGTGCATATTAAAACATGAATGAAATATTTTTTAAGAAGGCTAGGGGCCTTCCCCAAATCACAAAAAAAGCTTACAATGTGTATTTTTCTGCACAAGTGCACGGGTCTCAGAGTAGACAGAGGCGCACCGAGCACTTGTGTGCAAACCGAAACTAACTTTTAGGCATAGGTGCGTAGAACAACACAGTAATTTTGGTGCACGTGCACATGTTGCGCAACTGTGGGCCAATAAACCCCCGCACACCTGACACACGACCGTGAAGAAAATTCTGGATGGAATTCTCTCAATTAAGCTTTGAATTGGATGTTTTGCAGGTCGGCTTGGGCCCGTTAAGGTACCTGCAGGTTAAATAAACCAAAAGAAGAACTAGAAAAACCCAAATGGGGTAGGAAATTGATACATTTCCCCAGTGGAGTTGCCAATCTATTGTTCCTCTTTTGTCACCTAAATGAGCAAAACAAAGGTGCTTACAAGCTTAGCTGGGTTAGCTAAGCAAGACAATAGTAAAGGAAAGGGTTAGAAAAAGAAACATAAAAGAACAAGCTAAGAATTAAACTAAGAAATGAAAGAACAACTAAACTATTGAGCATAAGGACATAAGAACAAAAAACCAATAAGACTCATGTCACCAATGGCAAGGATTATATTAGTGAAAAGAAAACACCAAGAATAAAGAGGACTTTGGGTCCCTTCTTCCTCCAAGGGAGGGCTCTTGGACCCCCAAAACTAAGCTCTTCTTACAACTTTGAAAGAAATGGTGAACGAATCCCAAGCTAATCCACTCAAGAGGTGAGATGGATTGCCCAAATGTAATGGTGGTAGTATGGTCTTGATGAGAAAAGAGGATTCCCCAAGAGAATAGCAACAACATAACCTTGCAAATAAATTCCTTGAAAATGTAGTGCACCCATGGCCTTGTTTTATAGAACCACTTTGAGGTATTGTGCAACCAGATTTAAGTGTGAAAAGGGGTTGTTTAGGGCATTTTTAGGTCTTTGACCAACCACCCAGTCGGATCCAGCCGAGATTTGGATGTCAAGTCAACTTGGAAGTTGAACCAGAAGTGAGTGGGAGGCCGACCAATCTCATAAATGCATCGTTCTCATGTGTGCACAACTTTTAGCGACCACAGTTGCACATCATGTGCATGTGCACTTTTCGTGCATTTTTGTTTTGCGCATGTGCGTGCACGCCCTGTGTAGTCATAACACACCTTAATTTTATCACTGGTTGTATAGTTTTTGGACCTTTTGGAAATTCTTTTTGGTAATTTTGGTCCATGGGTGACCTCATAACTGTTTTGAAGATGCTAGATTCCTGTAACCATTTGTGGATGAAATTTCAGTGATAACACTTAGTATTGGAGCACTTGTCAATAATTGTTTCAAGTGTTGGAAACTCCTTTCACAATCCAGTGTCCACTGAAACTTCACACCCTTTCTTTGTAAGGAAGTGATTGGGTGTGCAATCTTTGAAAATCCTTTAATGAATCTCCTGTAATAGCCTGCAAGACCAATGAATGATCTCACCTCTGTCACATTCTTTGGTGATGACCATTCTCTAATGGATTCTATATTCTCAGGATCCACTGCTATCCCATCCTTTGTAATGATATGCCCTAAATAGTGAATTTGCTTCTGATAAAACAAGCACTTGCTCAATTTGGAATACAACTGATGCTCCCTTAATACTTGCAACACCATCCTCAAATGATGTTCATGTTGTTCCTCTGACTTAGAATATATAATAATCTCATCCAAAAATACAATGACAAACTTGTCTAAATATTCTCGAAAAACACCATTCATTAAGAACATGAAAACAACTAGTGCATTGGACAACCCAAATGGCACCACTGTGAACTCATAATGAAAATACCTTGTCCTGAAGGCAATCTTGCTGATATCTTCCTTTTTAATCCTTACCTGATGGTATCCTGATCTGAGATCTATCTTTGAAAATATCTTTGCATCCTTCAATTGATCAAAGAGATCATCAATCCTTGGCAGAGGATACTTGTTCTTAACCGTCAGTTTATTCAAATGTCTGAAGTCAATGCACAATATTAATGTTCCATCTTTATTTCTCACAAACAAGACTGGGGCACCCCAAGGCGACACACTTGGGCATATATACCCCTTCTTCAAAATTTCTTGAAGCTGCATTTGCAACTCCTTCAATTCTGGTGTACTGATTCTGTAAGGAGTCTTTGAAACTGGAGCTACTCGAGGCATTAGATTTATAGAGAAATCAATGTCCCTCCTTGGAGGTAGTCCTAGTACCTCCTTGAACACATCTTCAAAATCTTCTAGGACTGCATAATCTTCCAAATTTGGTACTTTATCTTTAGGTGTCTCCTCCATATGAGCTGGAAATATTTGACACCCTTTTCTGTTACATTTATTCAGCTAAAATGCTGAAATCTCTCTGATGGTTACTGCCCTGGAAGTTCCCTGCACTTTCCTTAGTTTCCCTTCCTCATCCAAGCAAGTAAATGCTTTGTTATGACAATCTAGGAGAGCATGATGTTTGTCCAACCAATCCATCTCAATTAGACAGTCATAGGAACCTAAAGGCAATATGTTCAAATATGCTCGGGTGTTCAGTCCATTCATGTCCATAAGACATGACTTAACCATCTATTTAAATTTTCTTTTGGTTCCTGTATCCAGCTGCACCAACCAAGATTTTCCATGCTTGCTTCTTGGAAAATGTAAGCTTTCCACCATCTTAGGATCTATATAACTATGACTAGCTCTTGAATCAATTATAATAGCAATGGTTTGATTGTTGATCATACCTTCCACTTCAATCATGTGGGACTGATACTCTACTTGCTTGTTGTCCAGGGATGCATAGATCCTTGGCACATTTCTGCCCATGTCCTTTATTGTTTCAGCTTGCTGTATATTGTGAGCAGTCCTTCCTTTTTCACCTCTGTGAGGACAATCTCTAAACATATGATCTCCTTTACAACCCCAACATTGAATAAGTCACTGCCTTGGCCTTTGACTCCTTGTGTCAATCATTCTGGGTTCTTTAGTCGTTTGTTGTCCCTGTGGATTATTTCTGAAGAAGGGTAGCTTATATCCCTTCTTCCTTTGATCCATCTTTAATCTCTTTTTGTCTTCCCAAGTCTTTTGGAAAATTGGCCTTGCTCTCTGCTAATCATATAGGCATTTAGCTCACCTTATGGTTTCTTCCAATGTCTTGGGATCATCATACTATATTTTGTCACTGATGAATGATGGAAATCCACTCAAATACCTTTGAATTTTGACTGTCTCATCCTTGATGAAAGAGACATACTTCAGCAGTTCTAGAAACCTTCTCTCATATTCATCTATTGTCATATTTCCAAGCTTGAGTTCAAAGAACTCTTTCATTTTGTTGTCATAATATCTCTTAGTCAAGTATTTCTTCTCAAAATACTTCTTGAATTCCCTCCAAGTAACACTTTTCTCTTTAATGTGTTGCACTTGCACAAGCTAATCCCACCACATGGATTCCTTTCCCTTGAGTTGATAGATGGCAATTCTACCCTCTGCATGAGAAGAATAATTATGCAATTGAAAATAATTTCTCATGCCCATCAACCATGTTTCTGCATATTCATCCTTCTTGTGCTCACCATCAAATGTAGGAGGTTTGATTTTGTTCATTTCTCCTCGTAGCTCATCCACCCCATACTTCTTATTCCTTCTGAAAGGGGATGGACTTGAGCTATTGCCTTCTCTCTTATTGGAATGCCTCGGGGAGTGGTGGTGATGTCTCCTAACACTTCTTGCTCTTCTTTTCTCATCCGAAGGCTTGTGACTTCCAGATTTTCTTGAGACACTCTCCTTATCCAATTTCTTTTCTATTCTATTCAAGCCCTCCAATAACTTCATGTTGAAGTCATCCTATTGCTCCTTGGCTTTCATAAGCCTTTCATTATCAGATTTATGGCTTTGGACATCCTTCTACAAATTTTTAATGGTCTCCACCATATTCATGTTTTCATTTATTTCATCTCCATGTCCATTAGAGTTTGTTCCTTCAATGCCCATATGGACCTTCATCCCTCTGCTCTCATCTTGCTGACTGTAATTCCCCTGTGCCTCTTCTATTCCTATGGACTTTGCAGTGATCTTGATCTGATCTAGTTGTTGTTGATTCTGCAAAATGTGCATCCATCAAAACTTATTAGGCTAACTAATTCAACAATTCATGAAAAATATGAACCATTTTGGTTCAATATATGCATCATAATTATTTCTTCTGATCTCCTGGTGTTATCACCATGACCACTTTTAGATAAGACCCAAGTCTTGAGAACTTTAGCAAGAACTACATCATCGCGCAAGCTTGATAGTTTGGAGGACCGATACATATCTGGTACTCATGTTTCAATATGTCAATCACCACTCATGGAACAGGCGATGGTTAGTCAGATCACCCCGTTTCACTCGTTCGGTACTTCCCAACCATATAATGTCAGGTGAATGTCGCCAGGTAATGAACTCCAAAGCTAATCATTTGAAAAATGGATTAGCCAAGCATGGAAAACCAACACACTTGTATGTAATTCTATCCGTGATTCATGATTGGGAGTCTATAACTACCAATTCTCAAGTATGGAGGCATCATATTATCCATAAATGGAGTAATATCCCAATTGCTCGACCTTCTGATATCTTTAGAAGCATTTATGTGTCCACAAAATTGAGGTATATAGACAAAGCTATATCCAGTGAGACTGGTTATTCATGCAACATGGTAGAATTTCCTATGAGTAAGAAGGAAAGGGTAATTGCACAAATCTTAGCAACTAAATTCCACATAGAACTTGCTACAGACTCGAATTTGGAAGTCATGCTAAATCCCATTATGAGGGATCTAATCATCAATAGGCGAGTTGTTAAGAAGAAACAGAGCAAGCGCCAGAAGAAAGAAACCATAGTTGAAACGACTGAAAGTGTTGGAGAGGATCAATCGGTCTGGTTAGATACTCTAAAGGAGGAGATCTCTAAGATGAAATGAGTCCTCGAATAAAATTAAGTACATTTCAACAATTTTTGGACAGATGGTAGCAGAGGTAAGGGGCCCCAGAGATGATAGACCTGTTCTTAAATGGTCCCCTTAAAATAGGATAACTGTTATTTTAAATCATTCCCTTTTTGTAACTTATTTCTATTTTTAGAAATATGATGAAGTCCTAGCGTTTTCAAATTCTACAAATAATTCCACTATATATACGTATTATCTCAAGGAAGAGAAAAGGGAAAAAGGAACCTACCCTCTGTGCAGGAAAGATTTTTGTAATTTTGGAATTAAAACGAATATATAAATGCAGAAGCGGATTTTGGATTGTTTATGAACGATTCTAACTGAAGGTGATACGAGTCTTGTTTTCTTTCATGGTATGCGTTTCTTGTAAGATTATATTTCACTTTCATTTGTCTGAATCGGAGAAACATAAAACCCAGAAGTTCATCTCTGAGATGCTCTTGGCTTAGCAATTTAGACTATATTTATTTCTTCTCAAACCAACTCTAAATTCATTTGAATAATGCTTCGATGCAGTTGTGTGTTTCTTTTTCTTATAATACCATGCAAATTTTCTGTTAAACTCAGACTCATCGCCTTAATTATCCTTCTCCTCTTGATAGTTCAAGGTTCCGACAATGCATTATTCATTCCAGACTCCATAGACCAAACGACTTCGCGCGCATAAAATTTCAACCTGTACACCCATATTTATCGTGCACAACAACACCACAAGGTAAATCGTTCTTCCACGCACTGATATCCATTATGCATTTCTTCTCCGTCGTGCCAATAACTCGCGCACACTACTTTTGCATTGCACGCCAATATCCATTGTGCACAGTTTTGTTTCTTGCACTGATACCTGTTGCACACCGTTTTTGAATCGCGCACTAATATTCTACATGCATTTCGCTCTATGCATTTCCCATGCCAAAGTTCAATATTCCCCCACCACACACAATAATCTGTGCGCACCATTGAATACACTGTTGCGAGACAACTTATACTCATACTTTGCGTGCACCAACCAAACTCCTCTTTTTTTTTCAATACTACGCACACCACGTGCACCATTACTATGTGTGTGTGCACCACACAATGCTAAATTTAGTGTGTGCATTGTTATCTCATAGTTTGTAGTTTAGATTTAAAGGCTAAAGGATAAAGGTCAAACTGGCGAAACAGGAACCTTCCCCACCTAATGTCACCACAATGGGGAGGTTATTTCTATTTAGGGAGGTTGGCCCAAGAGAGACATCCCCGGTAACCTGGGGTTTTGAAGAGGCTGGGATACAAGGTCAGAGTTAAAGTTCCCCTTCACAAGTTACCACCAAAAATCAAAAGGTCCATCTAATCAACCAATAATGAAGTATAGTCCCAAATGAGAACACCTGCCCATAACAAAGCAACAATAGAAAAACATATATGCAGGCTATATACAAAGGGTTAGCACTTCATATGACCATCTGATATGATTTAAGCAATGTAAAGCAATAGATATTGATGAGATCAATGTTTTGCTAATTGTTTATGGAAAGAGCATTAATTCATCAATAGCTATTAAGATGACAAAGCCAACAATGTATTCAATTAATACTTTGATCAATAAATGCTTTAGATCATCACTCAATTGCTTGTAAAAGTCAAAAGCTTGCCACGTCAGAAATAATTAACTATGACGTCAACCTAGGTTAGGGTTAGTGTTAGTTAGTTAGGGTTTCAAGATTTAGGGTTTTAAGAAGTTGTTTGTACACTAAAGCTTCAACGTTGGAGATCAAATCAGTGCCTTAGGGTATATGGAGTCAAAAATAAGGGCACAAGGTCTCGAGAGGATAATAACTCAGAGACTAGAAGGTAGGGTTCTATGGTGCTGCAAAGGCAAGGCCCTAGAATCAAAACCCTATGGGAAAGAGGCTCACTCCGGTGTTGCTTAAGCAAGGCCTCGTGCTCTTTCCTCAATCTCTAAATTGACTTGGCAAAACGGCTAGCTTAAAGCATAAATCTAAGGGAGCAAGTGTTGCAATGGCAAGGCTTTCAAACCCTAGAAGGTGAAACCCTAGGTGTAGGCAATCTAGGCCTAGTACGTCTCCTCTTTTCAACTTATAAACTTCAACGCTAGCTCAGAAGAAGGAAGACAAGTGTAGCAACAGCTAGGCTCTATCTCCTTTCTTCAATGGTTGAAAATTATTTCTCAACAAGGGGACATGTAACAATGACCTACTTGTGTGCTTGTTACCTAGGGTTTTAAATCAACAATACAATAAGTAAATGTAAGAAATTATACCTACAACCATTCATTTAAGAAGTTTTGCATGAAAATTCACTTACATGTCATGAAGAAAAACACAAGCCAAACCCTAGTTGTAAGCCTTACCTGAGAGAAATGCCATAAATGCCAAGAAAAATCCTCCTTCAAAAGTTGCACCTCACTTTAAACACCAAAATTACCCTAGTAGGGCACAAAAATCAGATCTCCTAAGAGAAGGAGTTGTGTTATATTAAAATGAGGGAAAAACATCCTCAATATATACCAATCCATGACCTTTCAATTACAACATAGGTCATTAAAACAACTGACAAGGCTGACTACAAAATTTACACTGTTTTTACATTAACTGCTAGATAAATGACATAAACTGAGAAAAAGGTGGGACGTCAAGCCCTTCTGAGGGAGATGTTGGCCCTTTTTTGGGCATATCCAACATCCAGAAGTCAGACGTTAGCCCTTTTAGGGCTCCTCCAAGCTGCCACACATGCCAACAACCTCAACACACTGCCACATGCTCAAGATAACGTCCATCTCTCCTAGGTGACGTCCTGTCCATCAAGGGGAAAATGTTCCATCTAAAGTGGGTGATCCCCCCTAGGCTGGGCTTAGACAAAGTGTCCTAGGTGGAACGTCCTTCTTTCTTCATGTGCAAAGGCTCATCATAACGTTGTCCTGTCTCTACCATCCCAGCAACCATCTGATGGTCTCTTTAGCCCCATGGAGGTCCGAGATAATCATCTCCCCATGTGTACCGGTCCATTGGTACCTGTCCGTCGGGCATGGTTCTGCACATCAAAAACTTCGCCCTCCACGGGCTCATTAGTCCTTGGGATCATAGTAATGTAAATCATATCTCATCATTAACTTTATCAAATACATGCATAAAACCACTAGCATATCATCTAATAGCTCAAAGACATTACACTGACCTACTATACAAAGTTGAAGAAAAAGACAGAATAACCTATTGGGCCAGCATCCATAAGAAGAAGAGAGTTTCCAAAGGAGATTATTCAAGCCATGTAACATGAAGTGATATGGTTTAAGGACGTCCAGTCATAGTGGAGACCAGGGAAAGGTATTGTCTGTGGGTGCCTTTGTAGGAGGCGAGTTGTACCTGTCATTGATGCAGTCCTTTTCCAAGCCCCTTTATTTCCTTTATTCTTTTCTTATTTATTACTTTTTCTTTCTTTTTACTTCAAGGTCTGACCAAAGGACACTGCCTTGGCATGGTGACCAGAGCTGACAGTGTTACCCACTAGTATTTTTGCATAAATGATAAGGTTGGCTCGTGATGAGACCCCCTTTCCCTTGGCCATGCAACCAAAGCTCATTGCCCTGGCGTGGTAACCAGATAATGGAAATGCCATACTGCTAGATACCTATGAACATAATGGGCCAGATCATGATGAGACCTCCCATCCTCATGGTTAGGTCTTATTTTATTATTTTTCTTTGGGTCCCTTTTGTTTCTTATCGAGAGGCCTTTTATTGCCTTCTCGAGGATCCCTGGGCGGGGCATCTCTAGGTTTTATTCCCTATGGATTTTATCTTTTACCATCTTCTTTTACCCCTTGGGCCCTTAGCCCCTTCTTGCCACAGGACAAAGTGAAACCCCTCAAATAGGTCATCCAAATGCCCGAACTAGGGGAATGGGATGGATGTATGGGAGATAAGATGTAAAATGATTGTATGGCGGGAGCGGACGATGGCTCTTCAAATCCCCCCTGGTGGCTAACCAAAACCCATGGATACCAGCTTTCTAGGGCACCTTGTTAATCCCCCCAACAATGGTCAAGTGGGTTAGTGTAAGATCCAAGCAGTTGTCAGAAATGTAAGGAACCTGATGCATATATAAGAAAGTTATAATGATCAAACATGACACA
>JZKD02S1678422.1:554214-568967 GCA_000966675.3 Picea glauca | reverse complement strand
TTCTCGGGGATCCCTGGGCGAGGCATCTCTAGGTTTTATTCCCTATGGCTTTTATCTTTTACCAGCTGCTTTTACCCCCTGGGCCTTTAGCCCCTTCTTCCCACAGGACAAAGTGCAACCCCTCAAATAGGTCATCCAAATGCCCAGACTAGGGGAATGGGATGGATGTATGGGAGCTAAGATGTAACATGATTGTATGGCGGGAGCGGACGATGGCTCTTCAAATCCCCCCTGGTGGCTAACCAAAACCCATGGATACCAGCTTGCTATGGCACCCTGTTAATCCCCCCAACAATGGTCAAGTGGGTTAGTGTAAGATCCAAGAAGTTGTCAGAAATGTAAGGAACTTGATGCATATATAAGAAAGTTATAATGATCAAACATGACACATACCGTGATACCTGGACCAATTACCTCATGGAGCAAGAGTCTTCTCTGATGCAAGTCCAAGCCGATGGTGATGGATGCTGCTGTTGCTGACAAGACAAATCTGGTGAAGAAGAAAAAGGATGGGCCCTCCAGGGCCATGCTCAGGTCAATCTTGCTCTCGGTACTCCATGTCTAGGACCTGTGGGCCTCGAGACATGATCTCTTAGTTATCCCTAGAAATCGCGGATAACATGCATCCGCACACAATATTCTTCTACGCGGTGCCACAATTTACCGCATGCACCTGCACTCCCACATTTTCCGCACGGTGCCAAAATTTAGTGCATGTGCTTGCACGCCAATATTTTCCGTGTGGTGACAAAATTTTCCATGGACGCTCTGTGACTTGAAATTCGGCCACTTAGAAATTAATCTTCTGTGAATATTTGCTTCAACTGAACCTTTCCGGCCCATCCAGGCTCAGTGTTGGAATTGAAGCTCTGATACCATATTGTAACGTCCCCTACAATCCATGCTAGGCCACGCTACGCCAGAGAAATCTTACTGTTCTCTCTACAGAACATACCTCAACATACACAACATCCAACTAAGCTATGCCACATAAAGTTTTCCAAACTGCATGCATTTAAAACATACATACACAACACTTTTGCGAAAGCTTCAAATATAAAACGTAATAGACAAATACAATACGTAAATGCACAAATTCACACCGAATGACAGTAAACATATGCATGCATCATATATAGGAAATTCCCATAAACATTCAGACAATTATAAACACATATGAGATAAACCCATAAAATAAACACGTAACAATAATGCAGCATGTAATTATATCACACAGTTAACACTTATCTTTGTATCAATATCACCAACTGTATGTAGACCGTCCACGAACCTCCCAGCCTTAGAAAACACTGTTCATCACTCTCAATAGTGAGTCACCCCCAAGATGGGACTAAACTCCACCCGGGTAAAGGGATTCCTAACCAGGCTAAAGGTTCATAGACAACAGGAAAGACTCCGTCTCAGGTGCTCACTCAACTAATAGCCTACACCCTCTCATTTCCCACATGCCTATCCCACTGAAGGAAGTGTGCCCCTTCTCTTCTCAATAGTCCTTCGGCTGCCCCACTTCCCTTCCAGGTCTTCAACAACAGGTCGGACAGGAAGTCTCAGAGAATTGTAGCTGTAGTTTAGCACCTTTAGGAAATCACTCCCCAACAATCCTCTCACCTAGAGAATTACTCACGGGCCTGACAACCCACTTCTTCGATGTTCCATGGGCCTGACAAACTGCTTCTTCTTTCCCGTTCCCAAGATAACCAGGTACACCCATAGAAAAATGGCTATGGTTACTGGTTCAAGTACATTGATGAAGATACGAAGGATAGCTCCATGGTGTGTGAATTCTCATGGATGATGGACTGGATGACTGAATTAATGGTCGAATAATGGGAGCGTATGAAAATGAACTAAGTCCCGACAATATGTATGCATGTCGCCAACTTGACACTTGTCATGTTGGAAGCTACTTGGGTCCACTTGTCTCCAACTTTAGAACTTAGGATAAAATAATTATCCATACTTTATGTTTTAAGAAATATTAATATAATATTCCTTTTTGGCTTAAGCTCTCTAGCTTAGCCCTTTCCCTTAAATTTTGGCCCTCCCTTTCCCTAACTGGTGGAGTTTAGTCCCCCTTCTCTTTTATCGTGGTTGGTCTGTGTGCAGTGATGTATTTTATATTAATCATGAGACATATACAAAATAGGCACACTAGCCTTTAACATCTAGGCGCTCTGGCCTAATTCCAAAACATAAGCATCCCAGCTTATAATAACTGGCTCACCAGCCTATAATGCATATCATATTCACAAAGGCTCGCTAACCTCAACACTTCACGCAATTTAGTTACTGCGCGCAGTATCCCAGAATGTGCACACTACATCATTTTTCTACACAGTACATGCACACACTATGCCATGGAAGGTGCATTACAAAATGATTTCAAAAAAACTCAATAGCCTAAGTACACTTGCATTACATTTACAATTGGGTTCGACCAAGGGATATTACAATTGGTATCAGAGCATATTGTAACGTCCACGACCATCCATGTCGGGCCACGCTACGCCAGAGAATTGTTAATGTTCTCTCTGCGGAACATACCGTAACATACCCAACATTCAACTTAGCTATGCCACATAAAGTTTTCCAAACTGCATGCATTTAAAACATACATACACAACACTTTTTCGGAAGCTTCAAATATAAAACGTAACAGACAAATACAATACGTAAATGCACGAATTCACAATGGATGATAGTAAACATAGGCATGCAACGTATATAAGAAATTCCCATAAACATTCAGACAATTATAAACACATATGAGATAAACCCATAAAATAAACACATAACAATAATGCAGCATGTAATTTTATCACACAGTTAACACTTATCTTTGTACGAATATCACCAACTGTGTGTAGACCGTCCACGAACCTCCCAGCCTTAGACCACACTGTTCGTCACTCTCAATAGTGAGTTACCCCCGAGCTGGGACTAAACTCCACCAGTGAGGGAAAGGGAGGTCCAAAATTTAAGGGAAAGGGATAAGCTAGAGAGCTTAAGCCAAAAAAGAATATTATATTAATATTTCTTAAAACATAAAGTATGGATAATTATTTTATCCTAAGTTCTAAAGTTGGGGACAAGTGGACCAAAGTAGCTTCCAACATGACAAGTGTTAAGTTGGGGACATGCATACATATTGTCGGGACTTAGTTCCTTTTCATACGCTCCCATTATTCGACCATTCATTCAGTCATCCAGTCCATCATCCATGAGAATTCACACACCATGGAGCTATCCTTCATATCTTCATCACTATACCTAAACCAATAAACATAGCCATTTTTCTGTTGGTGTACTTGGTTATCTTAGGAGCAGGACTGAAGAAGCAGGTTGTCAGGCCCATGGAATATCGAAGAAGCAGGTTCTCAGGCCCGTGAGCAATTCTCTAGGTGAGAGGATTGTTGGGGAGTGATTTCCCGAAGGTGATAAACTGCAGCTACAGTGCTATGAGACTTCCTGTCCGTCCTATTGTTGAAGCCCTGGAAGGGAAGTGGGGCAGCCAAATGACTTTTGAGCAGAGAATGGGCACACTTCCTTGGGTGGGATAGGCATGTGGGGAATGAGAGGTTGTAGGCTATTAGTTGAGTGAGCACCTGAGACAAATTCTTTCCTGTTGTCTGTGAACCTTTATCTTGGTTAGGAATCCATTTACTTGGGTATTGTAACATTCCTGGCCATCCATGTCGGGCCACGCTACACCAGAGAAATATTATTGTTCTCTCTGTGGAACATACCGTAACATACCCAACATCCAACTGAGCTATGCCACATAAATGTTTCCAAACTGCATGCATTTAAAACATACATACACAACACTTTTGCAGAAGCTTCAAATACAAAACGTAACAAACAAATACAATATGTAAATGCACGAATTCACACTGAATGATAGTAAACATAGGCATGCAACATATACAATAAATTCCCATAAACATTCAGACAATTATAAACACATATGAGATAAACCCATAAAATAAACACGTAACAATAATGCAGCATGTAATTTTATCACACAGTTAACACTTATATTTGTACGAATATCACCAACTGTGTGTAGATCATCCACGAACTTCCTATCCTTAGACCACATTGTTCGTCACTCTCAACAGTGAGTGACCCCCAAGCTAGGACTAAACTCCACCTGGGTAAAGGGATTCCTAACTAGGCTAAAGGTTCATAGACAACAGGAAAGAGTCTGTCTCAGGTGCTCACTCAACTAATAGGCTACAACCTCTGATTCCCCACATGCCTGTCCCACCCAAGGAATTTTTCTCCTTCTCTACTCATCAATCCTTCAACTGCCCCACTTCACTTCTAGGGCTTCAGCAATAGGCCGAACAGAAAGTCTCAGAGCATTGTAGCTGCAGTTTATCACCTTCAAGAAATCACTCCCCAACAATCCTCGCACCCAGAGAATTGATCACAGGCTTGACAACCCGCTTCTTCGATGTTCCACTGGCCTGACAACCCGCTTCTTTAGTCCCGCTCCCAAGCTAACCAGGTACACCCATAGAAAAATGGCTATGGTTACTGGTTCATGTACAGTGATGAAGATACGAATGATAGATCCATGGTGTGTGAATTCTCATGGATGATGGACTGGATGACTGAATGAGTGGTCGAATAATGGCAGCGTATGAAAATGAAATAAGTCCCGATAATATGTATGCATGTCCCCAACTTGACACTTGTCATGTTGGAAGCTACTTTGGTCCACTTGTCCCCAACTTTAGAACTTAGGATAAAATAATTATCCATACTTTATGTTTTAAGAAATATTAATATAATATTCATTTTTTTCTTAAGCCTTTTAGCTTAGCCCTTTCCCTTAACTTTTGGCCCTCCCTTTCCCTAACTGATGATGTTTAGTCCCCCTTCTCTTTTATCATGGTTGGTCTGCGTGCAACGATGTATTTTATATTAATCATGAGACATATACAAAATAGGCGCACTGGCCTTTAACATCTAGGCACTCTGGCCTAATTCCAAAACATAAGCATCTCAACTTATAATAATTGGCTCACTAGCCTATAACACATATCATATTCACAAAGGCTCGCTGACCTCAACACTGTGCGCACTTTAGTTACTGCGCGCGGTATCCCAAAATGTGCATTACAAAATTATGTCAAAACAACTCACCAACTTAAGTACACTTGCATTACATTTACAATTGGGTTTGGCCGAGGGATATTACAACTATAGAATAATTAATTTGAATGGGGCCAATGTTGATTTGTTTTTCAATCTGTGCTTGTATGGACTGGAATTTCATGAGATGTTAGGACAACACACATGCATTGACGATATGGAGGGTTTCTAGACTCAAACATGAATCAAACAGAGAATTTGATAATCAAATATTATATGGTTATTCTATCAAAACCAAAAAATAAGGCGCGCCTGCTCATGTACTTGACCCTACTTATAAGTGACATGTGAATGGGGCTAACATTGAAATTTTTTCAATTTGTGCTTGTATGGACTGAAATTTGACATGGTTAGACTAGACACATGCAATGACAATATGGGAGGGTTTCCAGACTCAAACATGACTCACACAAACAATTTCACAATCAAACAACAAGCATGTAGAATAATTATTGTGAAGGGAGACAAGGCCAACTTTTTGGGTGGCATCACTTGCTCATCATGTACTTGAAACTGGCACACATAAATCATGACATGTGAATGGGGCCAACATTGAATTTTTTTCAATTGTTTCTTGTATGGATTGAAATTTGACATGGTTAGACTAGACACATCCATTGACGGTATGGGAGGGTTTCTAGGCTCAAACATGATCACTCACACAAATAATTCGACATTCAAACAAGAATACTATAGAATAATTAATGTGAATGGGGCCAAAAAATATATTAATTATATTAAATACAAAAAATTAAAAAACACAGAAACAAAAAAAAACATATAACTCATATAAGAAAACACTAAAACCAAACTCATGCCCATTCCCAAACTAGTAGAGCACTAGAAAAGCCATCGCGCCCATTTCCAAGACTAGAAGAGCAACAACGCCTGACTGTGAACATAGAAAATACCCTCGACAATGACATAGAGATTCAAAGGAGGCCCTATCCAAAAAAATTGGACAATGACAGAGGAAGAGGATCCCTATCTTGCCAAACCCATCAATGATCGTGGAGTGGAGAGATCAGGGGTTGACATCATGCCACCAAAATCAATAATTTTTTAATTTTTGATTTTTCTTGGTTTAATCATGTGAGAACAATGCTCCTAAGCTATTTTTTTCACCTCTCCCAACCGATCCTCACCAAAGTGGTCTCTTAGAGAAAGCTCAATCAAAAGGAACCTGAACAATAGGGCCTTTAGGTAGGCACTCTTTTAGGGCCACCCTTTAGGTACTCAACCTATAAGACCTACACGCCATAAGGAAGGGAGGGGGATTGCAAGGGTCCCTTATGAATATTTGGAAGGGTCTTTTCTTCACCCCATTTGAGACAATCGAGATGCCAGATGCAGGGAAATACTTCTCCAGCTTGCCGAAATCCTCATACAAAGAATATATAACTTTCTTGTTGGCTTGCAGAGTTGAATTTGCAATAGCCGACTCAAAGAGCCCATTCACAATGCCCATCGTAACCGAAATGGATCCAAACTTCTCCACTTTATCATCACCATCAAGGACAACATCATGACCTTGTCGTTGCTCTTGTCTGTGCTTAATAAGTTTCTTCCCACTTTCCAGAAGGAAATAAAATACATTATGCCTCACTCTGCTAACCAAAAGATTATCAGGAGACTTAGCAAGAACATAATAAAGGGGCTCAAATACCAGACCAAAAGTCTCTATCCCAAGTGGTAGAAAATCAACAAGTTCATTGAGATAAACATCCACAAAGTGAACATTAACGCTCTTTGCAGGGTACTTATCTTGGGCCAAAAGGGTTTCGTCCCTCAAATCCACCATGAACCCTTTTGTTAACTTAGAGCCCCACCCATGGTCATCTAGAAGTAGAAAAATATGATGAAGAAATCAGTTGAGCATGAGATAGAACTTGTCTAAGCGCAGATCCAATACTTTGATACTATCATTTTATTCTTAAATAGATAATAGATGGATTGATCATATTTGACAGTATCAAAACCAATATCATTACAATAACACCTTGATTTTCTCCTTAGTTACAACAAAATGCCTTGATTCCATGGTTCACTTGACATTGTCAAAACTCTTCTTTATTCTTGGGATCCAACAATGCATAAAAACACTTCTTGTTCCTAAAGCAAGGCACATACTCCAAGTCATCATTTGATATGATAATAAAATTTTACCCATGATTTCTAGGATCTTCCCACATGTTCAAGAATTTTATTGAAATTGCTACCATGTCCCATAGTCATTCATAGTGTTTTATGCCATGTTGGAAAAATTATTACAATCAATCATCATTGCATTAGGTTCATGCTTGAACAAATCAAACCATGCACCATTTTCCCCAAATTTTCTCACTGCTTGGGTGAGCTTTAAATGTGAAAATGCATGTCATCCCTACCATTAATGCATGCCATATTGACATCTTCACCTCATGATAACCTTTCATTAGATTCCATGACTTAATATTTTCCAATGATCCCTCTTTTGTGCAAGTTGGTCCACTATAGCCAAAGATATGGCCATTAGAAAATAGAACTACAACAACCATCAACAACTCACCCTTGACCTGGAAATGCATACGAACTAACTTTGCATGCACATGACATGCATGCAACATGAAACTATGCAACTTTATGCAACTATGCAACTTATGAAACTTTACAAAACTTTATACAATTAAAAAACTTATGCAAATTTATGCAACTTTATGCAACTATGTGAAACTATGCAACTTATGAAACTTTATGCAACTATGTGAAACTATGCAACTTATGAAACTTTATGCAACTTTATGCAACTATGTGAAACTATGCAACTTATGCAACTTTATGCAACTATGCAACTTATGCAACTTGTTGGGGAGAGGTGTTCCACCAATACACATGACCTTTTCCTTTGTTAATATGATTGCATAACACATTCATGCATTGATCCAACACTAGCTTAAATATCTCAACTATTATTGTTGATGCTCTCCACGTGACTAAGGTATCATCAACAAAATGCGAACAATTTATTTATTTAAAGGAACTGATCTCTAAAATACGACTTAAATTGATAATGCTTATTCAACATCATCCATCAAGAATCTTTCATGGTCATGTACCTCCACAAAGTGCTTAAATCCTTTTCCCAAATGGATCCCATTATTTCATCTTTTGAATAAACAAGCAAATCCTTCCAAACATTTTTTTTACCAATGCCATCTACCATAGTCCCTTTTGTTTTTCTTGTTGGAAGCTAAATAGCCCATTATTGTTACAATGAATTTCTTGTTTCTATATCTCCTCACAACAAGAACAAACAAACAAACCAAATTCCCTCGATAGTCTCTGATCTAGGGTTACATACAATACTTCCTTGCTCAATTGTGGTGCATAGATCTATGTATAGACATAAATCAAATCTTGCAGTCACAATATGATTAATGAAGAAAGATTAAATAGAGAGTAATATGCTTTAAAGGATGATGGATGGGTGGGTGTATACAAGGGTTTATTTGGTTACACACAGAGGAGAAAGATGAGATGAAGTATTCATGGGAGAGTGAGGATTTATTAATGAATCACATTTCTAAATCAAGAGATTATTGTATCCTTATACAAATGTTTGTTAACTATTTCTCTCATTCGATGAAGTGCAGGTACAACCAAATAGGTATTTGTCCGATATTTCCTCCTCGAGCGAGGGAAGTTTAGGAAGACTAGAGGATAGTGAGGCATCTATTAGGCCTAAAATAGGGAGATCAACTAGATGTCAAAATATTAGAAGAAAATTCCATAAGGGAATGGAATTTTTTCTCGTGAAAATTCCATAAAGGAATGGGATTTTTTCTCTTGGAAGGGAGGTCATGTTCTTATGATGATGAGACCATAGGCAACATCGAGGTTCCCTTGAGGTAAAAACATCTAGTGAAACAATGGGTACCCAATGGTCTTCCTCATCTAAACACATATTTTTGTGTGAACGAGAGGATATGTTGGATTGCACCATCGTCATTACATGGTTTCGGGTTGTTTTGCATGGATGGCATAAAGGTGGGTTACACAAAATGTATTGAATTGATGGAGTATGTCAGAACCTGCTACAGTTACAAATATTGGATGCAGATGGTCCAATAAACACGTAGTATGTGCATATACAGAGTGTCTGCAAATTATTTATAGCTAAAAGACAATAATCAAAATAAAGGATTGAGTATGTAAATTGATGGAAGGCCAAAAGCATCAGGGAATATTGCAAGGTTTATCAACAATACACAACCTAGGTCTACAAATAAACAACCCAACTGCATATTTGAGAGGCGTGAAGGAAATTGTGTTTTCATGTGTGCAATAAAATCAATAGCTGCAGGGGAAGAGTTTCTGATCAATTACAATTTGAATCGAATAGATACAAACGATGTTACTATGGGAGTGGTAAATATAACATTTCACCAAACCTGTAATTAATGAATCTAATAACTTATGTTTTTGTTAATTACTATTTTTTGTTAATGTTTCATTTTGATATAAGCAATATAAGGAATATGTTTCATTAAATGAAACCATCCTCTAGGCAGCAGGTATACCTCATTTTTAATTATGTTTTTTTCAAGAGTCTATTGGTTTCATTTTGATATTAATGGTTTCAATATTTTTGTTGCAGGTTGTTGATCGGGGAAGGTCCCCGATGGATGAGATGACGCCATCATCGGGGCAACATGTATACCCCATTGTAAATTGTACAAATTAAATATAAGCAATGTGTTTTTTAATTATGTTTTTTCAAGAGTTTATTGGTTTCATTTATATATTAATGTTTTCAATATTTTTGTTGCAAGTTGTGCCTGACCGGAGCAAGTCCTCCATAGATCAGAGGACACCATCCTCGGCCCAACTAGTATAACCCATATTAATTGTACAAATTAAATATGTTGTATTATTACATTTTTTTGATGAGTCTATTGGTTTCATATATTTCTAGATTGGTTTTGTCGATATTAATGTTTTCTATATTTCTGTCACATGATACATATCCATTAGCAGAGAAATCCATAGAAATGGATGTGGATGAGCTAAAGTGCTATGATGACATCGCATCATCTCTTAACCTCTTTCAGATGTTAAAGAAGCCCGTAAAAAAAAAAAATCAGGAATCCTTTGTTTGGTATTCATTCAGCTGCAAACATAGGATATTAGAGAAAAGATTGATCGTTTGACGATGAGATCTCAGTCGTTGAATGTAAGCTGCATGCTATTTAATTAGAAGATAAATTTATATATGGTTTTATATTTTATACATGTATATGTCATGAACTAAAATATGGTTTGTTTTTACAAGAGTATTTGCATCTACATAATCCTGGTGAGGGGCCTGCTACTACTATTGATGCTACTGATGAGTATTCACATCACGTGCATATAACCCCATGTGCATTTGAAAATGTGCCATTTTGTTTCGACTGAATAGTCAAAAACACATAGAAAGACACCCTAGAGGGAACATGTGGGTGCACCCTCTACTACTCAATGCACAATAGATCATGCACAATAGGGTCAGGGGATTGATGCATCAGAGAATAGTATTAATATTGCTCAAGAAAAATTTCCTGGATCTTCTTGTTTTATTAGCATGGGAACAGTATAGACCACATTTTTGGTGGACAAAAATATTGTTCCCATAAAGATAGAGAAGATCCTAGGTATTACAATTTTTTTTTAACTATTATATATAATTTGATTGAAATTTACTCATAGATCATTATTTTTAAACTAATGATGACATGATCATTTTGCAGGAAATGGTGTTTTTTTTAAACATCTAAATGAATGGTCACTGGATATATTTGGGCCCACCATTCACACAGGGTGGGATAAACAAAGAAAAAATTTAAAATATGAGATAATTAATCATTTGATTGGGTTGTTTGGTACTGAGACCTTCAACCGAGTGGAAGTTCTCAAGAAATTCGGCCAACATATAAATATTATGAGGGACCAATATAGGGTTCATATAGAAATGAACCCTAGGTATGAGCACCCTCCAATGATTCCATTAAGGGAGTGGAAATCCCTGTTGGACGATGGAAGGGAGAGGGCTTTAAGAAAACATGGAAAGCTACCACCGAGCACAAGAAGGTATGCAATACTTTGAACAATGTAATTACATTTTTATTACTCTTTATTTTTACATGAAATTTGCAACATCTAACATATTTCAAACTTCTCATAGGCTGCCAGACACATCAAAGGAAACAAAGGCCGGACTAGAAAAGCATGGCCAACACAAGCTTGGGCCTGGTTGTTATTCAAATCTAGTGGCATGAATTGTAAGTATCAATAACTCAAATATTTTATCCAAATAATAAATTGCATATAAATGTGTTTTTATTTCACCATAAAAGATAAATTGATGATCTTATGCAAAATTGCAGGCTGATTGATTCAACGAAGTGCTAACGGAGGATGAATTGAGGCTTGGATTCCATCATGGCTTTGCAGCTATTGTTGAACGCCAAAAAATATTGGGCGTTGGGCCAACAAAGTATTCCAGTGATCCACCCTGGGCACAGGTAAATAAAATAAACAAAGTTTATTTAAGATTGATTACTTGTGTAGTCTATTCATTATTAATTTCGGCCATAAAATATTGAGCCTCTTTGTTTTAATCAGGAAAGTCACAATACACATAATTCCCAGGATGGAGAACGACTGGCCAATGAAGGTCATGCTGCACAAGATGATCAGGAAGCTAAACAAGGAGATAAAGTACATGACGTGGTCCCATCAGATAAAGAGCACCACTCTAATGTTGTTTTTATTATAGCAATACTTGTAATGATATAGACAAAACATATCAATTTAACATTTCTTCATTATTGAAGTAGATCATGTCTTCTTACAACAACATATTCCACATCGTGAGTACACGACTCAACAAACAATAAGACAAGCTGCAGAGGTGACCAAAAGAACTGATAAATTTTTTGTAGAAGATGATCAGTTGATTTCTGAATTTGTGAGAAGAAAAAAGCCAAAAAGAAGTGATTGAAATAACATTATGACATATTATTTTTGATAATATAAATTAATTCCATGAAATAATTTTTTCCAAGAATGAATGAATGAATGTTATAAGTACTTAATGAATGAATGTTGAATGTTTCTTTATGATGAAAAAACACATATTGGCACATAAATTCATTTATTTTCATGTACATGTGTTGGGTATGGGGAATTGAGAGTGATGTGAGGGGGGGGCATATGAGCTTCAACCTTCACATGGTTGGCCTTGTTCAATAGAGAATATTAAACTATTCTCTAAACAAAGAGAAGCTCAATAAGGTAATTTTCTTTATTCTTATGTATTATATATTTGTGTAAATTTTGAAATGCATGTCTATTTCTTAAATTCTTTATCATAAATTTAACATTTCATGGTTCGTTGATTTCTACAGGACTTCGCACTAGGAATTGCAACTGATCACTAGCCTATCTAGAGAGGCTACATCAATTGTACAAAAAGGTACATAATTAATATTCATGAATCTGTCTTTTTATATGTTATTTTATTTATTTACCTTTCATGTGCATTGTAGTTCTTTACTTCATTTATTATACATAGTTTATTTCATTCATTCATGATTGTATGCATCTTTACCCTAACAAACCTAATTCTCACTTTACCCTACCAACCCCTACCTTACCTTGCTCTCACCTTCCAACCCTAACTTGACGTAACCTATCTTGATCATCTTACATACCCTATCTCATGTCAAAGAAAACTAAAGATCCCTTGTCACAAGGGGCTATGAAATTATCTTCTCAATAAAACTTGATAGGTTGAGTTCAAAGAAAACTAAAGATCTCATGTACATACATTTGAATCTCCACTTTATCTCCATAAGGTAAGAAGAGTATCATTTAGGGCCTTCGAAGGATTGGGTTATGGATCATAAGAATCCTGACTTGGACACTAATTTTCCCAATTTTTATTTGGGTGAAGGTTCTTCTTCATTTGAGGTAGAGGCTTCTTCAGGTTCGACCCCATAAGGAGCTTCCAATACCTCTCGTGCACCTAAGATAAATTGTATATGATGATGTACAACTTGATGATCATTTTTTTAGAGAAATAAATTCCCCTCATCCTCTCATGTATTAAGCGTTCATAATAAGGACATCAATAACAAGGGCTCTTTTTTTCACTTTGGCTCGCCCACTGATTTCCCTGAAGCTCCCGTGAAAGAGTCTGGAAAGAGAACCTATATTATACAAGCCCTACATCGTCCATAGGTGATCCATATTTATGAGAGGAATGAAATGAATAACATATTGAATACCATAACAAAGAGATACAAAGAACAACAACATATATCTAGTGAAAAATAACTTCTATTGAATAAAGAAAATAGGTTGAAACTGTAAAACTGCAGAACCAAAACAACTTTCTCGAATGGTGGTAGCTATCTATAAGAAGATATGTGGCTACTACACGCATCCGTTTGAGTAGAATGATTACAATGAGGCTCCAGTGGCATTTTTAATATTACTCATGAATGCCAAAACCATATATATCCAAAAACCTAACCATAGGAGATGAAACGCCAAAAGTTATGTGGGCCCCGATGGGTAAGTAGGTACCTTAACTTCCTGGGGTCGTAGCGTTTTCATATGATCTTCATTTTAGGCGTGTGATAGCCCATTGGAAAGTTATTTTTGATAAATACACATTATGCCATCAGAATATGACTCTTTCTACATTTTAACTGTGGCAAGCCAAAAAAAACACTGTTTAGGCCCCCAAAACGGCCATGGAAGTACAAAAAGATGTACTGATATGAAACTTCCAAAATAAGCTAGTTGGAATAGGTGGGAGGCCATTGATATCTACCTGGATGTTGTGTAGGGATTCATGACAACCGTGTAAGTGTAAAACCCACAATTACAAATACATGTCATAATTATAGAGAAACGTGTTGAACTAAAAACTGCCAAGATGAGCCAATTGGAATAGGTCGATGGCCACCAATACCCACCTGGATCAATAGGCTTGAGGGGATAGATGCATCACTATTAAATCAAATAATTTTGAATTCCTTTTTTCCAATAACATGATCTGCTTCAACTCAGAATTGCCTTGCCATGTTTAATTCAATGTTGTTTTGGGTTTAATGGCATAGATCTAGTTTTTACGAGTTTTTTGCATTCGATTTATGTTATGATATCCATGGGGAAGGACAAAGAGAAATATGGTGTGCCTAGATTTATTTCCATCTTGCGCATGGAGACCAAGGTTCTCATGTGGGCGATCGTGGTTATGGGTTTTCTTCTGATAAAGGCCCTATTTTTACCTCGTGACATCCCCTTATTTAAAAATCTCACCCCAACATTTATCGAGAAAGATTCCAATCCTCGTGGATACAATATCCAAATCAGAAAAATTGGATCAGATGACTCAAATGACAAACTGTTTCAGGATTAATCCGTAAGTGCGGACACAAACTGATCTCCCTAGATCCACCTGGATCTAGAACAAAACAAGACAGAATATATCGCTTTCCCTAGATCTAACTATTGAATTAAATTGGAAGTGAGAATAA
>JZKD02S1678422.1:465012-532649 GCA_000966675.3 Picea glauca | reverse complement strand
TATGTACTCAAACTTCTCATTTTCATATTGAGTAAAGCAAGCTTCTTTTGCCATAACTTGTTCAGATTTCATCTTCTTATCTATTCTGTACTTGCACCTGGATATTGTATTCATGCTGTTATGCTTGTTTATGCCCGATAACTGTCATCTTATCACTGTATTCATAAGTTAAACTTTGCAAGTATTCCTGTGATTATTGTAATTGGCCATTCATATATGATTTATATGTGATTCTGCTGATATAATAGTTATTTCTTCATTCATCCCTTTATTTGTAAACTCTCTGAACATTTGTGGTTGAAAGCCTTGTCCATCTAAATGTGTTTATGCATGATTTGAGTGAGAAATGATTCAGTCCTCCAACTTGATCCAAACCCACACTTTTTATTGAGAAAATAGTTACCAAAAGATTAAGTTACCAGGCATCTCTGACTTACAGCCTAGGAGAGTTTCCTGGAGTGATAACACATGGAATCACAGACTCACGGAATCATGGACTCACATATTCATGAATGCATAATTATTCCTTTCATAAGTTCGTTTAAGAAGTCTCGACACTTATCCATTTTTCCATCTACGGGGATTTGCGGACTTGTAGACTTACAATTTTGTACCACTCATTTGTAAGCCCATCTGAAAAGTCTCAACACTTAAATTATTTTGTGATCATATCGGGTTCATGTGTTGGTCGACTCATGGACTCACAAATTTAATCATCTCACTTTTTCATCTTCGTGAACCCACCATGCTCCTAATTCCACTACCTACACATTATACACGTGGAATTACCCAACGCTGTCTCTTGGCTTGAGACATGGCACTCAGACCACGTCACCCTTCGTTTCCATAAAAAACATAACACCATGCCACGTGGCACCATGGTCACCCTCCACGTGGATTGGCGTGAAATACACATCATCACTAATTCCTAGCATGACCGTCCAGATTAGGATCGATGTCTTCTGCGTATTGGGTGGGTGACATCATCCCGAGATATCCTACAGTGGAGAAGGTTTCTCAGAGTATTTTCATCAGACTACCATATCCAATGCTACTCTGACATCCCTGCTAGGATCAATGGCTCAGATCATTAGAAATACATTCCTAAGGATCTAACAATCCTCGAAACTTCAACCATCAATGGTCATGATTGAATCACATAAATTAGTACGAATCTAGTCTTTAATGCTTTGTTTTTTTCTCAAAGGCTTTCCTAAGAATCTTAGGACCATCTGGAGGTTGTAAAACCCGCCCCAAACTATTAATATTTTCTCAACACAATGTAAGGATGAGAAATTTGTGCCCAACACACTCTCTGTAGTTGTTCAAGGCCTTTCCAACCCAAAATACCGACTTTTTACTCACTTAAATTTTCTTGTAACAAGATGGGTAATTACCCCACTTATCATATGTAACATTATTAATTCTACATAAATAGTCAAAGATATAAACAGAGTAGTTGATAAATAGTTTCGCGGTCTTATAGCTACAAACTTGATTATTGAACCAGTCTCATCGAAAATACTCTTAGGATAATGATAACTATGGAACCCATGACAGAATTACTAGTTTACATCATCTATACAATTTTATAGGGGAAAATTACTTAAACAATATTAAGAATAACAATTAATTATGACCAATATTCATCGTATTTTGCACACTAATACTCAACACAAGATTTCATATATTCTCAATTAACAACAATTAACCAAGCACATAATGACCACTTATTCTGAACAATTGAACCACCAACTGCATGCAGACCTATGAATTTCCTCCCAACCTTAGATACTTTTCCCCACAATCTTAGAATGACTAACCCCCGAGCTGGGCTTGAACTCCACTTGGGCAAGGATAATTTATCCCAGGAGGTCTCTCATCAACAACAATATTTCAATACATGTGCTAAGTTTCACAGACTCTACTTTCCCCACATGCTTGTCCGACCTAGATAGTGAGCCCACTATGGCTGCCCACTTCTCTTCCAGGCTTTAGCAACAAGCTAGATAGGAAATATTTCAATACAGGTGCCAAGTTATAGAGACTCTAATTTTCCCACATGCTTGTCCCACCTAGGAAGTGAGGCCCTATGGCTTCCTACTTCCCTACCAAGCTTCAACAACAAGCTAAACAAGAAATATCAAAGTTTTGTGATGACAACTTGGTGCCTCTGGGAATCAGATTCCCTGCAATTATCTCTCATCAAGATAATGCACATGGGCTTGAAAAAACTCCTCTTCAACTTAACAATTATCTCACCTAGAGATAATGCACACGGGTCTGACAACCTTCCTCTTTAGAGAATGCACACGGGTCTGACAACCAACCTCTTTAGACAATGCACACGGGTATGACAACCCAACTCTTCATCTTAACTCCAAGGAATTCCCTTTCAATGCTCTTCAGCTGAATGGTAAATCTTGTCGTAGCACATTCCATCCCCAAAATATGGTATCCATCCTCTCCCATTTTTTTGTCCGCTAGACGAGTTTTATCAATCCCATTGTATTTGCATGTCCATAGCATGACACTTGTCACTCCATGCAACCATATTTAACCGACTTGGTGATTCATTTCCCCCCTTTTGGGACTTAGGATATCATAGTATACATGTGTCCACAAATTAGACTCTTAAGAAAATGTTTTTTAAATGTTCTCTTTTACTTAACCATCCTTAGGTTTATCCCTGTTTTCCTAATATTCTTAGCCTCCTTTCCCACTCTAGTGGAGTTTATCCCCCCTTAAATCTTCTTTTCATGATGGTCTGAATGTAGTTGTGTTTTCTTTCATTAATTTCTAAAATAAAATATACAATACTAAATAAGCTCATTGGCTAAAAGAGGTTCCTGGCTCACCAGCCTATACACATACTTGTAAGTACATTTCAACTGGGGTTCGACCCAGGGGTATTACATTCCCATCCCCCTTATTTATGCACTGTCCTCAGTGCAACATATACATATGTACAAACAAAATTCAAAAAATTACAAAATTATGTGGATATTCTTCCCGCATAGTATCTTCATGTTTCGAGGTTGCTACCTCAGGTCTATACCAGGTCCATTGGACCTTTTCCATATTTATGAATCAATTTTGGAGTTGTTTTGATTTTCGTTCCAAGAATGCATATTGGTTGTACCTGGAATTCACCCTCTGGACCGTGTCACCATGACACATTATTCTATGGGGATCATGGTTTACTACAATATCCCTTTTCCATGCTTTCCATCTTTGACATCCATCATATGTCCCCCCTAGACATATTTTCTTTTCATCTCACCTATATCACATATATATAGAACTTCGTGAGATGTTGTCATAAATTTCAATCAGATTTTTTTTTTTCAATTCAGTCACACACATATTTCAAATTTCACATTTTCATTTTAAGATCTATTCCACATAGGAATCAGATTCACAAGCCCGATATATCTTTCTCATGGCAGTTTGGATCTTTTATAATAAGTAGAAATTGGTCTTCCTCATGGACTTACAACACTTCCATGCCAAGACCTTTCTTACTATAATTTCCACTTCAATCAACCAAACAAATTGTTAGTTCTCATGCACATTATATTTTCATTGCACACTTGTAGTGGATCACAAACAATTTCAAAACTATGCATACTATCAATCAAATTCATCTACTCAAGAAGGAAATACCATTCCTTACAAATGCATTATTTTAGCATACCAAACCTTTCAAAATGAAATAAAATATCAAATGAATTTAATCAACATGCCAATATCCATGGCCACATTCACACGCAATTCCCCTCACATTGATTTTCAGATTATTGCTTTTCATATTAGGCACTTTTCCTTGGTGGGTTGGAACTTAGCCAACGTTTTACCACATGGTTTGTTTATACACATTTATTTTTACATCACGACTGGGTTTTCCTACTTCAGCTGATCACAACCTCAAATCAACATATGTGAAACTAAAAGTTTCACATGAATGCCTTCAAGCATTCTTTCTTCACTGGTAATCAGGGTGTCGACATTTATGGCCACCCAATTTCTCTCTTTACCATTCTACAATTACATAGAGCACTGGAAGATACTTCTTCCATAATGGGAATTCCTATATATACCCACTCTCTTATCACATGTATCTCCTTAATGTGTTTCATCATCGCGCTACCTTTGAGCACTTTTTTTCCCAATCACTCCTTGATTGGAAAATGTTTTCATGGCATATATTTTTTCATGCATTTTTTCAAGAATTTCAATTATCCTCGACTGTCAGAGGTTCACACCTCCATCATGAAGGTTATTTTCCTTAATCATACCCTACTTGCATATCAATGGAATACAACAACCATTCATATCACATGCATGCCATCGAAATATAGACTATTTTAGAAGGGATTATTACCCAAATCCTTTTTACCTCTCATGTCACATGGGAATGAAGTCTTTATACATGTTCTAGTACTAGCACCTTCTCTGATATTACCTCTTCAGTGGTGCTTCCTGGGGACTTATAAAATCCCTTTCCTGGTTTTTTCTTTTATCAGCAACCTTATTTCATTCACTTCTATCTGAGGTTGTTCACTATTGGTAGTTGTCCTTCCCTAACAGTTCCAATATTTTATACATCTGACATACGTCACCACATTCACATTTTACATTAGATATCATGTAAAATCAGATGTGTGTGCCATAGAATTTATTTTAGTAAAACATTTTCATATATTCCTTAGCATATCTATATGCACTCCATCACATTGTCCTGAATGTTTTCCTGATTGAAACCAAAATTAAATTTCAGCTGCAACTCTCAACATTCTCAGGCCAAAATATCTACATTCATTAGCGTATCAGTTTCTCATTCTAGAGAAACATAGTAGAAAACAAGAAAGAAGTTAATGGATTTTCCAATAATGGAACTTTGAGCCTAGTTGAATTAATTTCAAGGACTCACTGCCTTCACACACTATAGATTAACCAAACTCATTCACTTAAATACATTCAGTATTGTATCTTTCAGTTACTAGTTGTACTTATTTTCATAGTTGTCCTTTTTAAGCATAAAAATCTATCTTTTTATTCATAGTTTCATAGTGAGAGAAGTATTAATCACTTTCTCCTCCTTTTCTTTTACAATTTATCCCTATTGGGATATGCTTGTTCTATCTCTTGAGCAGTCTTAGTCATGTTCACCTTGACCTTCCTTAATAATTCAACATGTTACATCAACAAGTTTCTTGTTCATAATGAATCATGAACTTGTGCAGTCTTCACATTTCCCAACCAAAGATCAGGTTGGTCCTCATTCATCTATAGGTATTGGTACTTCTGCATGATATTTTAAAATGTAATCTAGGCATTTTATATAAATAGATTTTGCAACCCATTTTCCAATTCTCAGCATTCATTAAGGTTATAGCTATGTTCTCCTGGCATAGTTATTTACACATTTCATCCACGAGAACTTCTTTAACATGCAACTCTCTTGTTGCATATCCAAACGGTTCGATATGACCTCAATTCTTGAGTTAGCCTCAACTTCATTATTTTATATTTCTATCCAATATTCCATAAGGAATGTAAGCTTGCATTTTCATTATGCATTTCAAATTCCCATGTTCAAACCTTTATCTTTAGGTTATCATATTTATTTCAAACTGTTCTTTCATACATTTAACCACATGTAGTAGTGTTCTATGTATCTACCTTAGGCACACTTGCATATTTTATTTACCAATTATTTTAAGTCATGATTATTCACAGTCATTCTCATGCAATCCTTAAAGGCATAACCATGTTTCCATTTATCATGAAAAAAGATCCTCCCTTCTCCTTTGCTTTCTCATCAATTTATACAAACTGTTCCTAAGGAATGGAACACATCCCCCTCAAGCAATTATTTGATCGAGACAAATCAGACCCTTCCAACATAGGGTCAACCATTCCTCCATGGAATTATTTGAATCTTGGAAAGTACAAATGTCACCTCACATTTCACTCATTCAAACATTGATCTCATAAGTTTAAGCATGTATACGTATATTTACATATATGCAGGTGCATCACTTGCACCTTTTTTTACCTCATTCATTCATATTGATTTAACATTATCTAGTTTTGATGAGACTTTACAGTCACTTACAAAACCAATCTCATCAATACAATCATAATTATACTGTCCTCATTACAAGATAGTAGCTATAAAAAAGGGTCACTTTTGATATTTGCTCTCTTAGCATTTCATCTTAGCTCTTTATGAGGAATTTCCTACTTCCCCAAGTTATCATTTTAACAAAATAATCAGATCCTTCATCATAGGGTTGGCCATATAGCCATGGTATTATTCAGTCTAGGAAAACATACTCCTTGCCTTACTTCCCTCTTACTTAGGTATTCATGTCATGATTTCAAGTATATAAGTATATCTATGTATGTATTATGCAGGTGCATTTCTTGGACAATTTTATATTGTTCCTTCATGTTTATCTGATATGAATATTAGTCTTCTTTTAAAGAGAATTTATAGTCATCCACATGATATTCACATGGAACGTTTCGCAGACATGTTCATAACTATGTTTCCCTTTCCATATGACAACAACTAGCAAGACAAAAATCTTATCTAAATTTCTATACAAGTATGCAACTACCCAAAAATATAATATGGGAAATTTCAATAGTGCTCCAGGAACAAGACAACTAATCAAGCTTCTCTTCATGCCTCGAACCATTCTTGGTCAATAGACTTTTTTATCAAGGGAATTTTTTTTTTTCAGATTCCATTTCACTACAACTTGAGCACACCAAGCCATATTCCTATGGTTACCATCTGCTTCTTGATGCCAGTTAGACCCGTCGGTCATCTAGAAAAGTCCCACCACTTCCTTTACTACATACAAAATCAACAATTTCATTAACCATTATACCTTATTCTCTTGAGGTAATATGTAATCAATGTCATCAACATTTTACTTATGTTGCGATACTCACATCATCATTAACCAAATGATCCATGATATCACCATATTTAACATCCAATAAAAGACTATAATAAGCCTATATGAATGTTATACACATGCTCAAACTCTTCCATATGCATTCCGACATATCCTCATGTCCCAAGCATTTTAACCTTTCTTATAGTGCAGATGTATTCCATCTGTTTTCCATTTGTATTCGCATGCACATACATGTCCCTAGATTAATAGGTATATGCTTTCTCTTATTATAGCCATGAGCATCATACACTTCCTCATGTGTTCATATCTCTTTACCTCTTCCAGGAGGTCTAGCAACAATCCAAAGGACTCCTTTATTTTTTTAATTGCTTAATCGGATTATTCTCCCACAACCATTTTTCATTCACTATTGGTCAAATAAATAGACCTTACCCATTTTCCATCTGTTATATGATCACAAAGGATCATACACATATACAAGGTTTAATATTTTATTAAAGAATTAATTATTACTGCTATGGATTCTATCAATCCATACCAATTTCCTTTAAACACAAGGAATTTTCCATAGGGTCTTAACCCTTATATAATCAACCATAATAATTACAAGACACTCTACCTGCCCTCATATATAGACATTATTATACTTAACAATATATCTCAACCCATGTCCCATGTTTGTGCTCAGGCAGCTTCATAAGAGAATTTATGCCACGTCTGCCATTTACATTCAGATTTTACTAATAGTTCCTGTTGCTGTGCACACACGGTAAGGTTCAAGACCCTAGGTTCAGTGTAAGTTGTCCAACAAAACCCTACATATACCATCCCTTTCAGCATCACCTGCGAGTAGGCGAGGTCTCACCTGAGATATCTTTATGGGGACTGCAGGAACCAAGATTCTGCAATGGTGAGGAAATGTAAGGAGACATGTGTTGTCACACCTACAGACCATCTCGCACACTAGTTCCTAATTAATCTAACCTTGTTACTTACTTATTTATGCATATCAGTTCATATTCTTATCAATTATCAATTACACATACAAGTAACGTTATTGAGCATCAAACTATTGATATTATTAGTAAATATAAGCATTCATCGTATTAAAAGCAGATATTAACATCAAACATACATGAATTCATAGAGGACAACCATGAATAACCATTCCACATCATGATTCGACATAGAGATACCATGGTTCACCCCCTCCTGGGCTACGTCCATAAATATTGGCTTCTTTATTATAGTTAAGGTGTTTTGGTGCAATATTCACTACAATAGTGCTCAATATAGATTCCATTGTTTACATTCATGGATTATTTACATAGAACATCCTGAAATCACAAAAATTACTATTGACCTCCACTTATACTATGTTGTTCTTCCTCGAACTTCTCTACTATTGCTCTCTGAATCTCTCCCAATTCTGAACTTTCTTTCCCCTTTTACCTCAATTTTCTTTCCATATCGTAATGAGTTGGCTCTCACACATGCTCAGCTGGTGAAAATGCATTATGAGCTAGATACATCTCATGCTCGACTGGTTTTCCCAGATTTTATGGGACCTTGTTCCTTCTTGTCCCCCATCTTCTTCTCTTTCTTCTCTCTTCCTTCTTGATCTTATTGATCCTGTGCCTTTTCTCTACGCGTCACACCTACAGACTCTCTCATGCACTAGGTCCTAATTAATTTGACCTCGTTACTTACTTATTTATGCATATTAGTTCATATTCTTATCAATTAGAAATTACACATACAAGTAACATTACTGAGCATGAAATTATTGATATTATTAGTAAATATAAGAATTCGTCATATTAAAAGAAGATATTAACATCAAACATACATGAATTAATAGAGGACAACCATGAATAACCATTCCACATCATGATTCGACATAGATATACCATGGTTCACCCCCTCCTGGGCTACATCCATAAATATTGGCTTCTTTATTATAGTTAAGGTGTTTTGGTGCACTCTGCACTACAATAGTGTTCAATATAGATTCCATTGTTTACATTCATGGATTCTTCACATAGAACATCCTAAAATCACAACAATTACTGTCGACCTCCACTTATACTATGTTGTTCTTCCTCGAACTTCTCTACTACTGCTCTATGAATCTCTCCCAATTATGAACTTTCTTTCCCCTTTTACCTCAATTTTTTTTCCATATCATAATGAGTTAGTTCCCACTCATGCTCAGCTGGTGAAAACACATTCTGAGCTAGATACATCTCATTCTTGACTAGTTTTCCCAAATTTTACGGGACCTTGTTCCTTCTTGCCCCCCATCTTCTTCTCTTTCTTCTCTCTCCCTTCTTGATCTTATTGATCCTGCACCTTTTCTCTACATATCACTTCTTCTCATTGTTCTCCATCCAACCTGCTTTTCCATCAGGCCCCCAACACTCACATGTGGCTTGTCCTGAGCCACTTAGGCCTATTGTTTCATTCTCTTCCATGAATCAATGACTTTCTAGAGGATCTCTTTTGTTGTTTGTACTACTGTTATGAATTCAACCTCCTTGTTCACAATTTAGTCCACTGTATGCACTATCAAACTATTTAATTTGGCCTCAGTTTCTTGCACTGCTAGTGTCATGTTGGTTTGTGTGGTAGCTAGTTTCTCTAGTACCCCGAGTGCCTCGTCTTGTCATGGTCATAAATCCTGTACGATCTTTCGCTATTCTTCTTTCAACTGTTCCATTGCAATATGTAGTTTCCTGTTTTCTAGTAGTTTCATCATCCTTTTGGTTGGTGGTAGGGTATTTGCACACTCCATGGCCTGAATACCTTGTTCCTACACAATCCTTATTTTCTCATCCAACACTTGCAACTCTAGGGTGTTCGTCATCTCTATCGACATGTGTGTTCCTTCTTTGCATATCTTAATTTACTCTTGTTCTAATATTTTAATCTGCACCATCGTTATCTGCGCAATCCTTTCCCCTTGCACTCTTTCTTCTGGTGGTGTCCCCAGTGTTGTGTTTTCCTCTAATGCTATTATCTTCTTGCGAAGGCCCTGGATAGCCTTTCTAATCCTTCCTACTTGTTCTTGTATTGTGGATTCTACCACCATTGTTACTTCTGGTACCTCTTTATATAATTGTTGTACCATTTCTTGAGCTTTCTACGCCAATTGCTCGGCTTCCTCCTTTTCCTTCCTTATTTATTTGGCATTTTCCTCTGCTTCATTCTTTTACTTCTCAGATTTCTATTCTTTCTATTCTAATTCAATCTTTCCTTCTGTGGCTTGCTTGGCCTTCTCTTCTTCTTCAAGCTTCTCCCTCATAGATTCCTTTGCCTCGCTGTCTGCTTTTCTTTTTTCCCTTTCTACAAGTTCTACTCGTTGTTCTACTGCATACTTTTCCTATAGCGCAATGTTCTATTTTCTCTGTAGTTACTCTTTATCTTCTTCCACCTTTTCTATTTATATGTCTGCAATATCTGCGTGAAGGCACAACTCTTGTGTAATCCTTGTATGTAATCTTTGTAACACTTTGGTACTCATCTGGGACATAACTAAGTCCATGTGGCTTAGTCCCTATAACAGCTCTAGACTACCGAGTGTTGGTAGTTCGACTATCCCTACTGTGACTTTGATCACTCTACGTGGTGCTATCTCTTGAACCAATCTTTCCATCGATGTGACATCTGTCAGACCTGGTTGACCTACGTCGAGTCCTTGCATGGGTCTTAATTGCATTGTCTCCAAGATATTTTGGATTACCCCTAGTTTTTCTTGTATTACTTCCTATTTCTTGGTCCGTTCCTCAACTACCTCTTCTTCTGACCTGTGTTGCATCCTACTGCGTTCTGTGTCCATCTTCTGCTGGAGTGCTACGAGTTGATCCTTCATCTCCTTGTGTTGTGCTTCTTTCTTCTTGGTTGCTTTCTCCCATATTTCCTCTGCAGTATCGTCCATGTGTTGGCCAATTCTTTCCATTTCTCCTTCGGTTAATATACAAAATGGAGGTGGTGGTATTTGTGCCTTAGTTTCTTGTGTCTCTCCCTTTTTGTGTTTCTCCCGTGTCCTTTATTTTTGTGCTTGTTTGGGGTTTTTTTGATGTGTCAGGTATGGCCCTTGTTCCTGTTAGTTAATATTTTCATTATGTGTTTCATAGCTCTTCAAAACTATTGTCTTGTTCCTCCTGTTTGTCTGATGGGTCTGCCCTATCTGTTGGGTTCATTCCTTCCTCCTCTGGGGTCTGTCCCTAGCCATGGGCACCCTTGTTCATCTCCTTGTACCATTATGTAAGTTTGAGGCTCACGTCCTCTGTTGTCACCCTGTAGCTCATTTGCGTCCATAGTTGTGTTGGTTTCTTCACAACTTGTAGATATATATGGTGCATGCCATCTCTAAATCGTGCGAGGCCTTTTAATGCTACTACTATTTCTAATTGAATGCATGGTGTGTTTGTCACTATCTACTTGATATAGTCCACGTAGGTAAATAATACAATGTTTGTATCGATTTTTCTTCTTTTCAATGTTTTGTGCCAAAAGTTGGTATACCTGCGAGCTAAGGTGTGACTGCCTGATGTGCACATAGACTGGTAATACATTGGTTCTCGTCATCCAACTAATGAAACCAATATTAACAACCATTCATAATGGAACTCAGTGCCCTTTTCTTGGGCCTCTTTGAAATCCTGTAAAAACTGGTTCCCGAGAAAATTGGACTAGTTCATCTAGATTCCTTCTGCACATTTCTCCGTGACGGAAATTACTACGGATGATACTTCATCTCTGTGACATTTGTGTAGTAGTTTTCATGCCAGTACTTGTGTTGCAAGCCTTACCTTTTTATTATTGATGTGTTGGACATACAGTCCCTGCTTTCCTTGTATTGTGCAAAATTTTTATTTCATTTCCTCTTACAATGCTCGTTCTCCCACCTTCGTGAATAATGCACTTGGGTCTTCTCATGTTTGGGGTAGTCCTATTGAGTGGTCAAGCCATAGTTTACCATCATGAACACAACTAAGAAATATTTTCACACATGCATTGATTTTTGTACTTTTGCTATAATATGGGATGCCCAACATGTTTAATATTCCCACCCTGTCGAGCCTCGACGCCCATTCCTATGGCTTGAGTACAATTGCTCCTATTTCTTGGACTGTTGTGGTGCATAATTTCTGGTCCCTTTCCAACTTTGTGAACTTCTATGTATTTGTAATGTCGTGATCCATATACTTTAGGTTGGAAATTTTTCCTAGTATGTCTTCATCCCACGCCATCTAGGACTGGTGCCTTCGACAATGCATACTTCGCATTGGATTGAACTTGTACCTATGGCACATCACTCTTTCATGGTTTTAGGTAGTCTCTATGAAATTTTTCCTGTGGTTCTGGAGTCAAGACTCCGACCACTTCGTCTACCTCTAGTATTTCCATTGGTTTCTTTCCTTGTTTCCTTGCTGCTGCCGACGACTCTCCCAGTTTCGGTGGTGTCATTCCTTATCTGTGATGGGTTCTAGGATTTGTGTGGTACTTCCTTGTAGTCATTTATCATTTGTCTCTGGTTATCTTATCTTTACTCGCCCAATCATTTTGGTTCATTTCTTTGTCTACTTCTGCTTGCATGCAACAATAATGTCTTTTACTTGACTTAATGCAGGTTTCATGCGTTCATTCCATTGGGCTTGTATCATTCGGCCTTAATTGTTGTTCCTAGTCCACCATTGGTAGGCCATAAGGTTGTATTAATGAATTTTCTCTTACCGAATCTGTCCCTAAAATCCCATCTTGTCCTACCAATTTGCCTTGATTTTCAATGGTTGTTTCCATTTATGGCCTGACTGTGGCTTATGGTTTGTAATTACTATTAACCTTAGGTTCAATACCTGTTATATTTATAATGGTCTTATCCGTTCGATACTGTGTGGACTACTATTCCATTAATATTCCTCTGAGATAATATTAGTACCCAATCCACTAAGCCCCTCTTCCAATAAGACAAAGCTCCTCTTTGGCATCCTGCGGGTGCCCCTACTTCATGCTTCCTCGTTAATTTTCACCTCGAGCTTTCCCTTAGTCGTGCACAACTTCTTGACCTCCTTATTGACATTTTAGGTCATTTTATTAAAAGTGCATCCCTAGAGGCACTTGTGACGATTGGTGTTATACGCTCTTGTGTGTGCTTGCATGTGCCAGGTTTACCTGCTTTATCCCTTGCTATTGGGCCTTCCTTTTGCTAGTCTTTTTGCCCCTGTTCGTTTGTTCTCATCCTGTAATGTGTATGCATGGATTGGTTTCTTTATTTATATTTCCTCCAGCCTCATCGTTCCATTCATTTAGATTTTGTTTTTGACATTTGCACCACATATGAACCTTCACTTCGTAATTGTGCTTGTTTGGTGCATGCCTTCCTAACTGTTCATGATGCCATTTTCTCTGCAACATTTTGCGGTTACCACCTTTGCTCTTAGTGGGTGATCTCTAATCATTCTAATAACTCAACAACTATTGGCCCCTTTAGTGAATTCCCCCATTTTTAATAGCTTCTAGTTGTAGTCATGGCCTTCACATGCTAATCCGCAGTTTTATTGGGTTGTACTCCACATACGACTTGTCATGCTGGAGAATCATGTGACCTATAGTGGCATGATTTTGCCAAGTGTGTAAATTATTTTACACACCTTCACTAACAACGAACCATATTCATAGTGGTTCTTCCCTTCCCTAGGTAGTACGTTCATTGTCTGTTAACAATATCAGTTGTCCTTGGTTCCTTTGTCGTATGGGGTTGTTATGTGACCCTTTTACTTATGTGAATTCCATTGAATTTTTGCATGAATTTTCCATTTATGACGATGTGTCGTGCGCTTAACTTGTGACGTCATGTCATGATGATATATCCTTTTTCTTTTTCTTTTTTCATTGTTTGTCATGCCTTGCGTAGGTAGTCTATTTCTTCTCTCCTTTTTCCTTGTTCTATTTCCTTTTCATGTGGGCTTATGTTATCTGATGGGTCTGTCCTGTACAACCCCATTATGGGGCTTGTCCTGGCCAGTCTGTAAATATTTTTACCTTCTTCTTTGTACTCGATGGCTATCATGCCTTATGGAACGGGATCATGACTATCGTCTCCTTGACCATTTTTGTGTCTAATTTCCCTAGTTGGCACAGTTTCCCCTACCTGAGCAGTTTCCATTGTCATCTATGTGTGTGTGGTCTCTGTCTTTATGGTTTAGCATCAAGATTAAGATGGATTCTCATTTATCCTAGGTCACGAGTTATCCCTTTCATTTCTGAGAAATTGATCAGGAATAAGTTTTGGTACTCGCATAGTAATTTGACTATTTTTTCGACAGTTTCGTCATCCCAGTAATCTCCTATCTATGCCAACTTCAGATTTTCCTCTATTCCAATATTAACTTTGTAGGTCGTGATTGGTTGTGCATATGTTGTAGATTTGAGCTTGGGCCCTCTACTATTCATTCTCTCTCTGTTTCATGTACCTGAACATTCTCCTGATCCTCTTGGGTCACATTATAACATTCAAGTAATTTATGGATTGTCATAGAAACATTATGTGCGTTGCATATAGATATTACTTTGGTTTGTTCTTATTTGTTTTCTATAGATCTCACTTCCATCTATTCTTCTTGATTAAATATTTTTTGTTTGATTACTTGAAGTGTTGTATATATCGAGGGTGACTTATGCTGGAATGTAAATGTTGGTTTAAACCTTTGGGTTATGTAACTCCACTATGTTGTGTCTTTGTGCACTTCCATTTCTAAGTACCAATTTTTCGGTATTGTCGCAAGAGTATGAATGAACCTATGTATCCATTCCTCCTTAGGAACTATATTCCATTGGTTTTCACATTGTGCAATGTGCTCTTCTGGGTTTCCTTCTCTGGTAAGTCTGTGTCATGTATCCTTCTCTAGTATTAAATATTATCTAGATTAGTTTCCTACATTGTTTCCAGTCTTCGATGCTTTCTTTGTGTGTTTCCCATCACCTGGATGACGTAGATTTTAACACTACATCTAGTTATAACAGTCTCTGTTTATTTGGTACCTGTGCCTCAAATTTCTCTACTATTCTTGCTATATATTTTGAGTCTTCATACTTGGGAAGGTTGGAAAATTATACCCCAATCCCCTGTAATGACCTTGTCATGCACGTGCATCGTCATGTTGAGACTTCATGCATCCTTTGCTGCCAATTCTCCAACCCTGCTTCTGAGTCTGATGTACATGAACTGATGCTTTTCCAAATCAATGCATCATCTGCAATGGGGTCAACATAATCATTCATTCTTGCAGTCATGTTGTACAACTGATCGATTTCCTCACCCCACTATGGTTCTATGTACCATCTTCCCTCTTTTGGGTCTAAGGGCGCAGTTACTTTCAGGTCTCCGAATTCAAATATCATCTCATGCCTTTTCAAGTTGATAATAGCTTGCTTATCAAATGGCCATTCCAGTCCCATTAGCATTGGATATGGATGGTTGTCATCCACAATCTCGATGACTTCAAAATTTGTGACACTGCACACTCCATCTATATTCACTGGTATTCCTATTAGTCTGCCAATGCAGACTATTTTGTATTGATTTGCTAGTCTCAATTAGATGGGTGATTATGCTAAATTTGGTTTCCCCATCATCTCCCATGTTTGATTAGGTAGCACATTCACATCGGAACCTAAGTCTAAGATCACATTATCTATGTTGTATTCTCCAATCTGCGCGTTGAACCTGAATTCTCCGTTGGTTGACTTTTGGTGCAGTAGCTGGTTCACTACTTTCATTTTGGTAGAGACTGCCTTTCCATGAGAACAATGATCAATAATAGAGCATAATTTATGCAATGCCTTTTCATCTTCGACCAATTCGAGGAAACTTTGCAAAACATTACCTGAGGTGTTGACCTTCTCCAGTGATTCTTTGGTCATGGTCTGGTCCTTAGTGGGATACATATCCCCCATAGGTGGCGTAGTTGATGTAGATGCTATCCATTCCTATTGCATGAGTTATTTCCTTTCTTGTTGTAGGTCTCCTTCTCTTGCTGTGGGTCAAATGCATATGTAGGTTCTTTTGATTTCTTTACCCACTGCTCCACTGATTTATTTGCATTGGTTGCATACGTCCCTAGTTTGGTTCCTCTGCGTGTAACAACTTCTAGTTTGGATCCTTCATCCCATATTTCGATGGATATATTTTGAATGTTCTGGTTCTAGTTTTGATTCCCTCTAGCCTCCCATTTTTCCAACAATTTTGGACAATCCTCTGTTGCATGTTCTAACGCCTGACAATATGTACATGTTGTGCGGGGATTTTGGAAATCTCACAATAAGTGTCCTGGTTGGTTATAGTTATAACATAATATGGGCCCTCTTCCTCCTCACCCAAAGTTTGTTTGACCTTTCCCCTACTGAATCCTCCTCGATTTCCTTGATTGAAAACTCTTGGAGTATTATACTTCCCTCTTAATTTTGTCGTATCATTCTCCTCCTGAATCTTATACATGTCTGTCATGTGCTCCCTCATTATATCAAATGCACTGAAATATTTTTCTTTGTGGACCACTAGTATACAAAATATACAGAATAATATTCTTGGGGTATGTTTATATTTTTGTAGTAGTTTCCACATGTGGGGGGTGAATACCCCACTTCTTGCATATCTCACAGTATCCTCCACCTGGTAGTGGGTTTGGTGCTCCATCGGCTAAGTACTACACAAAGGATAGATATTCATCCTTGTGGTGACCTTCCATCCTGCATTTGGTGCACCATATCTATTCATGTTTCTCTTTCCCAGTTGTAATCTATACCAACTGAATTGTTAAGGCCGCTAGTTGGTTTTGTATTTTTTCCATTCCACTATTTTATCTGACCAGAGAGGCTTCCAATTTCACTGAAATTTCCAATGCCTCGCACAATGACATAACCTTTTGTTGTATTAGCGGATTGCGGATGTGAGGTAACAAGCTTGCAATGGACCAATTTTTGTGTTGCTGGTTCGGTATTTGAAATGTTAACCTCCCCATCACATCCTTGAACCTCTAGTTGAACTCCCATACTGACTCAGTCTGTACCTACTTGATCTCCTTTAGCTCTGAAATGTATTGGGATTTTTATTTTGGTTTCTTGAATTCCTTTAATAGGGCCTGTGTAATATCTACTAGGGTTCTCGTTTGGCCTAGCATTGTGGTAATCTGCAAATTCATGTACCATACTAGTGTTCGGCCTCTGAATGTTATCACTAGCTGCATGATATTTGCACCATCATCGTGGACATTCTTTGCAGCCCATATGGTTTCACATACGAAAAAGGTTTTTTCTAGATCCTCAAATCCAATTCCCTTAAACACCAATAACCTCAGTGTATTATCTATGCCTGCCATGTTGTTGGGTGTAGGACCCCTTCCTGATGGTGCTGGATGAGTTTGGATACCTGTACCGCTACCACTTCCCTTTCTAATACTTCTTTGACTTCCTGTACTAATCACCAGTACTCTAAAAATATCTTTGAACATTGTCTCTGATTCAGGTGACGTCCATGAGGTTGTCGTTTCGAACCAGGACTGAGATCAAACTGGAATTAATGGTTCTTCTATGACTAGACTAAGTGGGATATCCTCATCTTCTACCTCTATCTATTGTAATTCTATGATATGGATGTTTGTGAGATGTTTTGGGTACTCATTGTGCTGTTCTCTCTTCTCAGTTGTAGTTCTTAACTTCTTTTACCTTCTCCCACTACGCAAAACTCTAGATTTGTCTATTCCTTTTGATATCCCTTCTTCTTTCTCTTGCATTATCAGTCTCCCTTTACACTTTCCATTTTCGTACCCTCCGATTAGTTGCTGATCAACAAACCCCTATTATTTAGCTATATGATTCCATCGTCATCACTTCTTTATCGCACAATAGAATTTTTATTCCTATAGGTAACGACCTTATGAATCTTGCTGATAGACCTTTAAGGAAGTCTCTTTCTGAAACACTGTAAGCCTGGGTACAATCTATGGAAAATTCTATTACGTAGCCTCCCAAAATATTTTCAAACCAAAAGTACACTGCACGGGACGTCCTATTGACCACTTTGTATCCATTGCTTATTCTTTAAGCGAGGGTTCTTATTCTCCTTCTGCGCAAATTCTCATTCCTTTTTTTCCATCCATTCGGTTATTTCATTCCTTGTTGGTCTCCAAAACATTCCCCCACTTTCAGATTCTGGGTGCCAAGAATAGAACCATTTGTTGGCACATGCATGCGGTAAGGTTAAAGACCCTAGGTTTAGAGTAAGTTTTCCAGCAAAACCCTACAGATACTAGCCCTTTCGACATCACCTGTGAGCAGGAGAAGTCTCACCTGATTTTGCAGGAACCAAGCTCTTTATGGGGACTGTAGGAACCAAGATTTTGCAGCGGTGAGGGAACGATGGGAGAAACGCATTGTCATACCTACAGACTATCTTACGCATTAGGTCCTAATTAATTTGACCTAGTTACTTCTTTATGCATATTAGTTCATATTCTTATCAATTACCAATTACACATACAAGTAATGTTACTGAGCATGAACCTATCGATATTATTAGTAAATATAAGCATTCATCACATTAAAATAAGATATTAACATCAAACATACATGAATTAACATAGGACAACCATGAATAACCATTCCACAACCTAATTCGACATAGAGTTACCATGGTTCACCCCCTACTAGGCTACGTCCACAAAGATTGGATTCTTTATTATAGTTAAGGTATTTTGGTGCACTATGAGCTACAATAGAAGTTAAATATAACTTCTATTGTTTACATTCATGGATTATTTACATAGAACATCCTGCAATCACTACAATTACTCTTGAATTCCTTTTATACTATGTTGTTATTCCTCTAACTTCTCTGCTACTTCTCTTTGAATCTCTACCAATTCATAATTTTCTTTCCCTTTTTACCTCAATTTTATTTCCAACTCATAATGAGTTCGTTTCCACTCATGCTCGACTGGTGACAACTCATGCTCGATTGGTTTTCTCATATTTTACGGGAGTTTGTTACTTCCTGTCCCCCGTATTCTTCTCTTTCTTCTCTCTTCCCTCTTGATCTTCTTGATCGTGCACCTTTTCTTTGTGCGTCACTTCTTCTTGTTGTTCTCTATCCAACCTACCTACCCAACAATTCCGATCTGCATATTCCCACTCGTGTAAGAGTAGTCATCAATTTGACAGAGGAACAATATAATTTTCACCTTGTTGTAATTTAGCTAGGGTTTCCAAGGTATAATTTCAATCTGTAGTTATTCTCATTGGGAAGTTAATGCAGATAATAAACAATCCTTTTAGAGGTAGAAACACCTTTTCAATAGGCTCATCTAAATATTATTATACCAGACCTAGGATTGATCTCTGTCACTTTGTAACATACACGACCCCCTATTTACCTTCTAAGGGATGGGGTGTCAAAATTTTTTCTTCTTCTAACAACATTACTATATTTATGAACTCGTGAGTGGTGGTCTTGCAGACTGATTGTTTACATTCATACCTTTCACAAACCCACCACCAAAACTTAGCTTCTTTTTCATTCACAAACTCTTCTTTTTCATTTATGGACTCACGGACTCGCGGACTCACGGATGCATAATTATTCACTTCATAAGTCTATGCAAGAAGTCTCGAAACTTAGCCACTTTTCCATCTACGTGGGCTCGCTGACTCATAGACTCGTGGACTCATGAATGCATAATTATTCCCTTCATAAGTCCATATGAAAAGTCTCAACACTTATTCACTTTTCCATCTATGTGGACTCGTGGATGTACAACTTTGTACATCCTCTTCATAAGTCCATCCGAAAGTCTCAACACTTAGTTTAATTTGGAATCATGTCAGGTTCACCGATTAGAAGACTCCTTCATCTCACCTTCCCATATTTGTGAATCAATTGTGCTCCTAACTCCACTGTCTACATGTTACACACGTAGACCTACCCAATGTTGTCTCTTGGATTGACACGTGGCACTCAAACCACGTTACCCTTGATTTCCCCAAGGACCATTAAACCATGCCACGTGGCACCATGGTCACCCTCCACATGGACTGATGTGAGATACACGTCATCACTTATTCCTGGCATGACCTTCTATGTTAGGACAATTGTCTTCCACGTATTGGGTGGGTGACATCATCCCAATATATCATATGGTGGAGAAGGTTTCTTAGAGTCTTTTTATCAAAGTACCATGTCCAATGCTACTATGATGTCCTTAAATTAGTCTGCATTTGGTCTTTAATTATCCAATTTTTTCTCTAAGGCTTACCTAAGACTCATAAGACCATCTGAAGGTTGTAAAACCCACCCCCAAAAGTTAATATTTTCTCAACATGATATAAGGATGAGAAATTTGCGCCCAACACTCTTTGTATAGATGTTCAAGGCCTTTCCAACCCAAAATACTGAGTTTTTACTCACTTAACTTTGTTTGTAACAAGATGGGTAATTACCCCACTTATAATATGTAAGATTGTTAATTCTACATAGACAGTCAAATATATAAATAGAGTAGTTGATAACCATTTTTAGGGTATTACAACTACAACACTCTATTATTGAACCAGTCTCATCACCAATGTGCTCAAGGTAAATAAAATTATGGAACCCATGACATAATTACCGATTTACATCACATATACAATTTTTATAGGGAAAATTACTTAAAACTTGTTAAGAATAACAATTATTTATGACCAGAATTCATAGTAATTTGCACACGAGTATTCAACACAGGACTTCATATATCCTCAATCAATAAAAAATTAAACAAGCACATAATGACCACGTATCTGAAAAAATTGAACCACCAACTACATGTAGATCTCTGACTTTCCTCCTAACCTTAGACACTATTCCCCACAAACTAAGAAAAGGTCACCCTTGAGATGAGCTTGGACTCCACTTGGACAAGGAAAATCTATTTGAGGAGGTCTCTCAGCGGCGCCAATATAACAATATAGGTGACAATTTCTATAGAATCTACTTTCCCCACATGTGTGTCCCACCCAGGAAGTGTTCCCCCTATGGCTGCCCACTTCACTTCCAGGCTTCAACAACAAGTCGGATAGGAATAATCAGAGTTATTTGACAACAACTTAGCACCTCTGGGAATCAAATTCCCCACAATTCTCTCACCTAGAGAGATTTCACACCAACCTGAAAACTCACCTATTCATATTAGAAATTCTCTCACCTGGAGAGAATGTACACGAGCCTGACAACCCATCTCTTCAACTTAACTCCCCAACAATTCCCTTCCAACGCTCTTCAACCAAATGGTAATCCTTTGATCCAGATTATTTTTTAGAACGAAATGAAGGAAGAGATATAACAAGCAAAGATACATAGATATTGCAATAAACATAAAAATACAATAATGCACAATTTTTTTATTAATGAGAGAATGTACAAAAACTGTAAAATAATAGAATGAATGGCTCACTAGAATGGTGGCAACTTATCTTTGAGAAGAGTTGTGATGGTTACACTCATTCACAAGAAGAAAATGATTTTTACACTGAGGCTCTATAGGAATTTTTATCATAAAGAAAATCCAAAACTCTAACCCCAGAAGATCAAACGCCAAGAGGTTTGCGGGCCCCGATGGGGTAGTTGGTACGCCAACTTCCCAAGGGCGTAACTTTTTCATACGATCTCTGTTTCGGGCGCACTATAACTAGTTTGAAAGGTCTATCCAAGGACTACACATTTTTTCATCACACTCTGGCTAAAGCCTTCCATGTGACTATGGCGGGCCCATAAAACGTTGTTTAGGTCCTCAAAATGACCCCAAAAGTTTAGGACTCAAAAATATGTAGAAACATTGCCAATGTGGAAACCCCTATTTTGAGTCAATGGAATAGGTGGGTGGCCACCGATTTATGCCTGGATTATCCTACCATAGCACATTCCATAACCCACCATATCATACCCGACATCCCACTTTTTCCATCCCCTCGTCATTTTTTATCGACCTCATTGTACTTGCATGACAATAGAATGACACTTATCACTCCAAGGAATTCTATTAACCCACTTGGTAATTCGTTTCCTCCCTCTTTGGACTTAGGGTAACACAATATACATGTGTCCATAAATTAGACTTCTTAAGAAAATATTATTAAAATATTCTCTTTTATTTAAGCCTCCTTAGGCTTATCCCTTTTTGGCTATAATTTGTATCCTCCTTTCCCACTCAAGTGGAATTCATCCCCCTTACTCTTCTTGTTAGGAAGGTTTTCATGTAGTTGTGTTTTATTTCATTAATTTCTAAATGAAAATATACAATACTAAACATGCTCATTAGCCAAAAGAGGTTCCTATCTCACTAGCCTATACACATACTTGTAAGTACATTTCAATTGGGGTTCGGCCCAGGGGTATTACATTCCTCTCCCCTTATTTATGCACTGTCATTAGTGCAACATATACATATGTAAAAACAAAATTCAAAAATTTACAAAAAGACGCGGATATTCTTCCCGCATATCATCTTCATGATCCCATGATTCTACCTGAAGTCCATTGGACCTTTACCAGATTTATGACTCGATTTTGGAGTTGTTTTGCTTTCTGGTCCAAAATGAATATTGGTTGTACCTGGAATTCTCCCTCTGGCTCTACCTAAATCACATTCCAATCAATGACATGATTAGTATCAGGTACATATTTTTTATTAAGGATACATGAAAAACATTACTAATTCTCATGGAGGCTGGTAATGAAAGCATATAAGTTACAGGACCAATCCTTTCTAGAACTTTGAATGGCCCATAATTTCTTGCTGATAATTTTTAACACCTTCCCAATCTCAGGGAACTTCATCTTGCTTTTAGTTTCAAAAGTACATGGTCACCTACTGAAAATTCTCTAGGTGTTCTATGCCTATCAACATAACTTTTCTACCTGTCCAGGGTAGCTTTGAAGTTCTCTTTTATCTTCATCACTTGATCCTCCATATCCCAAAGAAAATATGGTCCAATTATTGTTCTATCAACTGGGTTTTCCCAACTTATTGGTGTATTGCATTTCCTTCCATAGAGTGATTCAAATGGAATCATGTTTATAGATGCTTGGTATCCATTTTTATAAGAAAATTCAACCAAGTGTAGGTAATCCTCCCACTCTGAAGGCTTATCCATGACATACATTCTCAACATGTCTTATATTTTCCGGTTGACTCTTTTGGTTTGTCCATCTAACTCAGGATGGTAGACTGTGCTAAAATTTAAATTTGTGCCCAATCCTTTGAATAACCCTTTCCAAAAATTCAATGTGAACTTGGAATCCCTATTGGATACAATAGTCTTTTGTATCTCATGAAGTCGGGCTACTTCCTTCAAGCAGATATCAACAATGTTGGCTTCCTTGTGAGTTTCCTTCACAGGAATGAAATGGGCAACTTTGGTAAGCTTGTCCATAACTACCATAATTAAATCATGTTGTTTGACAGTCCTGGCCAGTTTTGTAATAAATTCCATGGTTACCACTTCCTATTTCCACTCCATAATGGGCAAAGGTTGTAGTAAACCAACTGGGTCTCTATGCTCAACCTTGACTTTTTTACATTCAAGGGATTTGGCAATAAAATATGCAACCTCATTTTTCATACCTGGCCAACAATATAGTGTTTTGACAACTGTAATTGTCTTTTGGTATCCTGGGTGTCCAGCATAAGGAACCTTGTGCATTTATGATAAGAGAATATTTTTCAACTCTTGATTATCTAGCACATACATTCTATTCTTGAACATAAATATTTCATCTTCCTTTAGCTCAAAATTCTCAATTTTCTACTGCAATTTTCCTTGTCGTAGCTTTTCTTTCATTTCCTCATATGTTTGATATGTTTTTGTAGCTTCTAAAATTCTATTTTGTAAATCAGGTTTGCACATGCTGATGATTGTATCATGTATCTCATGCACTCTTCTGTTGAGTGCATCAACCACCTTGTTATCTTTACCCTTGATGTGCTTGATATCAAATTCATATTCACCGAGGAGCTCTAACCATCTAATTTTCCTGGCATTCAATGTTGGTTGTCCAAATAAATATTTCAACCCACTGTGATCTGTTCTCAATTCAAATTTCCTACCCATAAGGTAGTGCCTCCAAATTTTTAGATCTTGAACAATGGCCTCTAGCTCTAAATCTTGAGTGACATACAATATCTCGTGTTCCTTAAGCTTCCTTGATTCATAAAATACTACATGTCCATTCTAACTAAGGACCTCACTAAGCCCTTCTTTGTATGCATCGATGCATACAACAAAATCCGCATTAGGATCAACAATTTTTAGAATTGGTGCACTTGTCAGTAAACTCTTCAAATGTTGAAAGCTTTTTTCACATTTAGATGTGCATCCAAATTTCACACCTTTCTTCTATAGAGATGTAATTGGGTGTGAAATGCAGGAGAAACCTTCAATGAACCTCCTATAATAACCTTCTAGTCCCATAAAGGACCTCACCTTAGAGACATTTCTTGGTGCTGGCCATTTTATGATGGATTTTATCTTGTCAGGGTCTACAACTATACCTTCTTATGATATGACATGGTCCAAGTAATGAATATGCCTTTGGTAGAAAGAACATCTACTCAACTTAGCATATAATCGATGTTCTCTCAACTTATTCCTCAGATTTGGAATAAACAAGGATGTTGTATAGGAAGACAATAACAAACTTATCCAAGTATTCTCTAAATATACCATTCATCAAACACATGAAAATACACCAATAAGTTGGGACAACCCAATTGATAGAACGATAATTGGAACAAATTTGCTCTAGCATATGGAGGATCAATTCATGAAGATAAAAGAGAACTTGAAAGATTCCTTGGATAGGCAGAAAAGTTATGATGATAAGCATACAACTCCTAGATAATTTTCAGTAGGTGACCATGTATTTTTGAAAGTAAAAGAAAGACAAAGTTCCCTAATATTGGGAAGGTGTTCAAAATTATCAGCAAGATACTGTGGGAAATTTAAGGTTCTAGAAATGATTGTTTATGTAGCTTATATGCTTTCATTACCGACCTCCATGAGAATTCATAATGTTTTTCACGTATCCTTACTCAAAAAGTATGTACCTGATACTAATCATGTCATTGATTGGAATGTGATTCAGGTAGAGCTAGAGGGTGAATTCTAGGTGCAACCAATATGCACTTTAGACCGAAAACACAAAAAACTATGGAATTGAGTCATAAATATGGTAAAGGTACAATGGACCTGGTACGGACATGAGGAAGCAACCTAGGAACATGAATATGCTATGCGGGAAGAATATCCACATCATTTTTAAAATTTTTGAATTTTGTTTGTACATATGTATATGTTGCACTGAGGACAATGAATAAATAAGGGGGAGGGGAATGTAATACCCTTGGGATGAACCCCATTTGAAATTTACTTACAAGTATGTGTATAGGATGGTGAGCCATGAACCTCTTTTGGTGAATGAGACTGATTTGTATTGTATATTTTCATTTAGAAATTAATGAATAAAAACATGACTACATGCAGCCCATCCTAAAAAGAAGAGTAAGGGGGATGAACTCCACTTGAGTGGGAAAGGATGCTGAGAATATTAGACAAAAAGGGCTAAGCCTAAGGAGGCTTAAACAAAAGAGAATATTTTGATAATATTTTCTTAAGAAGTCTAATTTATGGACACATGTATATTGTGTTACCCTAAGTCCAAAGAGGGAGGAAACGAATTACCAAGTGGGTTAATAGAATTACATGGAGTGACAAGTGTCATTCTATTGGCATGCAATTACAATGAGGTCGATAAAACTTGATGAGGGGGCGACAAAAGGGGTATGTCGGGTATGATATGGCAGGTTATATAATGTGTTGCGACATGATTACCATTCGACTGAAGAGCACTTGAAGGGAATTTCTAGGGAGTTAAGATGAAGAGATGGGTTTTTCAAGTCCATGTACATTCTCTCCAGGTGAGAGAATTGATAAATTGAAGAGGTGGGTTGTCAGTCCCATGTGGATTATCTCTAGGTGAGAGAATTGCAAGGAATTTGATTCCTAGAGGTGCCAAGTTTTCATCACATAACTTTAATTATTCCTGTCTAGCTTGTTGTTGAAGCCTATAAGGGAAGTGGGAAACCATAGTGGGCACACTTCCTAGGTGGGACAAACATGTGGGGAAAGTAGATTATGTGGAACTTGGCACATGCACGAAGATATTTCTTGTATGCCTTGTTGATGAATCCTGGAAGGGAAGTGGGTAGCCATAGGGGGCTCACTTCCTGGGTGGGACAAACATGTGGGGAAAGTAGAGTCTATGGAACTTAGCACCTATATTGAAATATTATTGCTGCCGAGAGACCTCCTAGAATATATTTTCCTTGTCCAAGTGGAGTCCAAGCCCATCTTGGGGGTGGCATGTTCTCAATTTGTGGGGAACAATGTCTAAGGTTGGGAGGAAAGTCAAAGGTTTTCATGCAGTTGTTGGTTCAATTTTTCCAGATAAGTTTTCATTATATGCTTGTTTAATTGTTGATTGATTGAGGATATATAAAATCCTGTGTTGAATACTCATGTGCAAATTACTATGAATTTTGGTCATTAATAATTTTTATTCTTAACATTGTTTAAGTAATTTTCCCTATAAAAAATTGTATATGTGATGCAAAGAAGTAATTATGTCACGGGTTCCATAATTGTCTTTACCCTGAGTGTATTGGTGATGAGACTGGTTCAATAATAGAGTGTTGTATCTTTAATACCCTGAAAATGGTTATCAACTACTATGTTTATATCTTCGATTGCCTATGTAGAATTAATAATCTTACATATGATAAGTGGGGTAATTAATCGTCTTGTTAGAAGCAAATTTAAGTGAGTAAAAACTAAGTATTTTGGCCTAGAAAGGCCTTGAATAGCTACAGACATAGTGTTGGGAATAAATTTCTCATCCTTATATTGTTTTGAGAAAATATCAAAAGTCGGGGGTGGGTTTTACAACCACCAGATGGTCCTAAGAGTCTTAGGTAATCCTCAGAGAAAAACTCAGATCATTAAAGACTAGATACAGACTACTTTAAGGATGTCGGAGTAGCATTGGATATGGTACTCTGATGAAAAGACTCTGAGAAACCTTCTACACCATAGGATATATAGGGATGATAACAACCACCCAATACATGGAAGACAATTGTCCTAACCTAGAAGGTCTTTCCAGGAATATGTGATGACGTGTATCTCACGTCAGTCAACATGGAGGGTGACCACTGTGCCACGTGGCATGATATTATGGTCCTTGGGGAAACAAAGGATGACATGGTTTGACTTCCATGTGTCAATCCAAGAGACAACATTGGGTAGGTCCATGTGTGTAACATGTAGACAATGGAATTAGGAGTACGATGGGTTCATAGAGATGGGAAGGTGAGATGAAGGAGTTTGCCAACTAGTGAACTTGACATGATTCCAAATTAAACTAAGTGTTGAGACTTTTGAAGAGGAGGTACAAAGTTGTACATTCGCGAGTCTGCGTATATGAAAAAGTGGCTAAGTGTTGAGACTTTTTGGATGACCTTATGAAGGGAAAAATATGCATTCATGAGTCCGTGAGTCCACGAGACTACGTATATGGAAAAGTGACTAAGTGTTGAGACTTTTCGGATGGAGTTATGAAGGGAATAATTATGCATTTGTGAGTCAACGAGTCTGTGAGTATGCAAGCCTGTATAAATGGAACAATGACTAAGTGTTGAGACTTTCGTACAGACTTATGAAAAGGAGGTACAAAGTTGTACATCCGTGAGTACGCGAGTTCGTGGGTGGCGGTCTTGCAGACTCATGGACTCATGTACTCACGAATGTACAACTTTGTACATACTCTTCATAAGTCCATCCAAAAGTCTCAACACTTAGTTACTTTTCCATTTATGCGGGCTCGCAGACTCATGGAATCACGGACTCACAAATGCATAATTCTTCCCTTCATAAGTCCATCCAAAAAGTCTCAACACTTAGTCTAATTTGGAATCATGTCAGGTTCATGGCTTGACATACTCCTTCATCTCACCTTCCCATCTCCATGAATCCACCATGATCCTAAGTCCATTGTCTAAACATTACGCACATGGACGTACCCAACATTGTCTCTTGGCTTGACACATGGCACTCAAACCATGTCACCCTTCATTTCATCAAGTATCATAAAATCATGCCACATGGAACCGTGGTCACCCTCCACATGGACCGACGTGAAATATACATCATCATTGATTCCTATCATGACCTTCCAGGTTAGGACACTTGTCTTCCACGTATTAGGCGGGTGACATCATCCTAATATATCCTATGGTGGAGAAGGTTTCTCAGAATCTTTTCATCAGAGTACCATATCCAATGCTACTTCGATGTCCCTACTACGATCAATGGCTCAGATCATTAGAGACACATTCCTAAGGATATGTTGTCATCCTTAGACACACTTGCAAATGTGGGCTAATTCCAACCCACTTAGTGTATCCTTGGAGGCACAATGCCTAGGTTCAAGCCCATTTTCACCTCGACTTGAGCCTATTCTGTCTAGGCTTACTCCTAGGGAAGCCAAGGGGGGTATACCCTAGTTACTATGTGAGATTAAAAGTTAATTCTAGGAGTTGATTTTAGTTGATTAAAGGTTTGGGGATCTAGCCTATATGAAAAAGCAACAATGCAAAGTGCAATATTTTAAATGCAAAATAAGTTATTTCCCTAAGTCCACTAAGACTAATGCCTAAGATTGAGCAAGGGGTCAACTAAGTTTAAGGGAGTTTAGATTTTACAAAGATTACAACAATATTACAAAAGAATTACTAGATACAAGATTTACAATTAAGACTAGATACAAAAGAATGAAAGAAACAACCATCTACTAAGGTAAAGTGTAAACTAAGAGATATAATAATGATACAAATTATACAATAATAGAAAAAGAAAGCTACAAAGCAACTAACCAACAACTAACTTGAAGTGAACTTGAATGTGAAGGTAAAGAAGATGCTCAAAGGAAAGTACAACACAACACAACACAACAAGCCAACTATCCCAAAAAAGAGTGCCTCCAAAGGATGCACAACTCAAAGGGGAAGTTTCACTGGCATACACAACCACAAGCCCCAAACAATTAAAATGTATCCAAAGGATGCGCAACTTCAAGAGAGGAGACCAATTACACCAAAACACAACTTAAACTCAAAATAAAGTGTTGAAATGAAGCCTCCAAAAGCTAATGCGCAACTTTAGTTCACTTAGTTAAATCCACAAGATGCTTAAAGTAAAACCTGCATGTAGATGTAAAAGTAAAGTGCCTGCAATGTAACTTAAGCATAAACCATAAATATACCAATGTATATTGCCCAAGGTTAATGCAGATTAAATTAGGATTGATTAAGTTGTTAATGTGAAAAGTGAATCCTAGAATAAGTGACAACCCAAGAACTCTCCTTGCTTGTACCAAAAGAATTGTTGGGTGCTCAATAAGTGAGGCAAACAAGGCCACACCCTAGCTCCACAGGTCAATCCAGGAACAAAAGTACTCCACAATGGGGATACCTAGTGTCGTGAGACCATCCCCGATCTAGCACCCCTTGCTTCTTCCTTAGGTTCCTTTTTTGTTGGCAAAGTTGAGACGGTGGTTGGTGACCTATTAAACTAGGTAGATTTTAGGCCCTAAGAGACTAAGGTGTATTGAGTTAAGTTAGTTAAATTAAATTAATGAAAGAGTGCTTGCAATGTAAAAGGAAAGTACTTGAAAGATAAATGACAATGAAAGTAAATTACTTGAACTTGAAATTGCAAGAAACTTAAAATGCTTTAAAGTGGATAACAAGATTATACAATGCTTAAATAAAGTAAATTGCAAGACATAAAAGAAGTACTTGAAAGACTATAACTTTCATTGAAATGAAAGAGAAAGATAAGCACAATAAACTTGTTATGCCTCCATGGGCCTAAGATAACATAAGATGATTACTTCTAGATTTATATTATTTTAACCATTAAACACATAAGAGAAGCAATAATCATGTATTAGCCTAGCCTTATGATTTTGGGGGTTGGCTTAGCCAAACTCACTCCAAGTTGTAGGCAAACAAAATGAAAGTAAAATTCTTGTAAAGAAAACTAATCTAAACTACCTCAACAAGTGCACAAGATGGAGGACAAAGCCTTCCGGTTTTGTGCACAAGTGGGTGAAAATAACTTGAAAATAAAAACTTGGAAATAAATCGTAGCCTCTCAACCTTGTCCTAATGACAAGTGGGGCAAAAAATGAAAAATAAATTGCTGAAAAATAAAACTAATTCCTAGCCTTACGTTTTTGGGGGTTGGATTAGCCAAGATCTCACCAAGGTGTAGGCAACTTGAAAAATAAAAATGAAGAAATAATGACAATGAAGAGAAGTGCAAGCCCTTGAGATTCCCTTGGGCTTGCTTACAATGTATAGAAGAGAGGAAAATAAGAGGGTATTTGTTACCCAACTTTGGGAGGCTGATATTTATCTTCTTGTGGTCCCAAATGGCCTCTTGACCACCTCTTTGGTCACCAACCTGCAAAAAAAGAGCAAGCAAAAACTTCCTGGAAATACTGCAAAAGTGACACAAATGTTATGAAAATTTCTTCTTTTAACACAAGAATTTTCTGCAGAAAATTATAGCAAGTATATTATATTGAAATGACCTATTCTAAGTGTTAGTATGCCCAAAAACTCAATGGAAATGAACATAAATAAAGTGCAGAAATTTTAGAGGCTCAAAATGGATGAGGAAGGCAAGTTTCCAAATCTGAAACAATCATTTCAAACCCTTGAAGTGACCTGCAAATATTTGTGATCAAACTACAAAAGAAGAGAAAATGGTGAGTAGATATATTAGAGGAAACAAAATACTTTGTAAATCTAAAATCTACTCACTTAGATCCACAATAATACTATTGCAAATCTACCCAAGAAAAATACTTTGCTTGGGATCTCTACTCTAGATCTAAAAGAATGCTTACAAAAAATAAACACCAAGCAATATCACCTCAAAACATAGATGCATCAAGAATACTCTTAACACACCATTGTCCTCCAAATCGTTCTATTAATCCAAGTAGGAGGTTGCTGCAAATACTTGCAACAAGCTCATCTCTAAAAGAAATGAGCAAGAATGAGCAAGAGAGAAAGATGGGAGAGATGGGAGAAATTTGAGCATAGTAACAGTATAAAAATAATTGGTGAGGAAGGAAGAGGGGATATGTTTAATTTATACTTGGAGAGAAAGAGATACCCCTCTTGGATCTCTTTGAAGTGTCAAATCATGAGCTAGAGTGAGCATCTCAAGGAGGGGGGCACAACTCTAGGGTTAGGGTTTTGGATTGTGAGTGGGGGATGCATTTGAAAAAATTAGCCAAGTCAAATGTGTGAGGTGGAGGCTCTATGGAGGAACACTAAGGGAGAGAGGGCCCACTTTCTTTTAATTTTTGACTTTCCTTAGTTTCCTCAAGGAGGGGGGCACAACTTCCCTAGGGGGAACAACTTGAAGTGGTAGTGGCTAGGTGGAAAGGGGGGATGAGGGTTAGAAAAGGATTAGGAATTCTTAGTTAGGGGTTTAGGAATCATCTCTCATATTTTCTCTAACCATTTTGCTAATTTTACAAAAAATTGACATTTTGACTATGTTAATACTAGCAATTAAATTGTTGTTTTGGACTGACTTAGACTACTCATGGAAAAACACCTAGAAAAACTTGTCCAATTGAGATGAAAGTTGGTACAAGGGTTTAGGGAATCTTATTCCATTTCTTTTGAGCACAAATACCCCTATCAAAATCCCAAGGACCTAGTTTTTACTTTTTTTTTTTTATAAAAAATTAATTAAAATTACCGTTAACTAGGTAATTTTTTAAAAATTATAAAAAACTATCTAGACTCAACGGAATTACGTAAAAACATAGGATATGTCTTGCATGGTCATTTACAATATTCCTAGACACTAGATACTATAGGAATAGACCATTAGAACTCCTTTCACCACTTTGGAGGAATTATTTATGGGAGTAAAAAACTCAAGGGAAATTAATAAGGCTGGTTAGGCCAAAGTAATAACCTGAGGAAAAAAAACACTCAGTGAAAGGGACTCCTATAATGATGAGTTCCTAAGGAAACTGACCTAACTATGATCCATGCAGACCCATTACATTATTATCCCACGTAGGGGAGCGAAAATTCCATTACAAAAAGAAGTGTTGAAGGTCAGAACTGCCTTGTAGAACCAATAAGTCTCTAACTTGGTAGCACCATCAGGTGCATATATTCATGGTACATGGAGTTGAACCCATAGTTTAAATAGGTGGTCAACATCTGGCTCCACATGGGGATGTGTGTTTTATCTTCACTTGGGAAGGAGAGCATATGAGAATCCAACCTCTACAAAACATAGTGCTTGCCAATACCCAACATAAATACATATATACAATGAAATAATAAAATGTTATAAACAACAATTACATAATGAAATAACTATTGTACAACAATTACAAAATGAAACTACGATACAAAACATCTAAGTACATAATTACATAATGAATGAAATAATACAAAACTGAAATAAAAGGAGAAGGGTTAGAGATACGTTACAAAGGGTGTCCCTTTGGACACCAAGTTGTCATGTTGAAGAAACACTTCAAGGGGGAGTCCTCTCACTAGCATGTCTGACTTTATGTCATCCCACTGGTTGAGAAGAGTTGCTATAAGACAGATACACTTTATTCTGATTTCTAATGTACTCATGTGAATCCCTGCTTCTAGCCTTAGGCCACTTGGGACAATCCTCCTTAAAACATTTATGGTGATTTTTCATAGGTGCCAAGTGAAAAGTTTATGAAATTAATTTTTCCTTAAAAGGCTTGGCATACCTCTTCATAGGGATGATATACTTTACATTATCAATATTAACGTTATCATCCTTACTACTTTCCATCATATTTTCATCACACATTCTATCTTTGATTTTCCCAATTTCTGAAAAATAAGGAGGGTGTGGCCCAAAAATTCCATCTGACTTCTTCTGGCATCTAACTGATTCCTCTAATGACGGTTTAGCTGATGACACATTTTCAACTGAAAAATTCAAATCCTACTTTAATTCTAAAGGATTCAAATCATTATCCATTTTATCCAAATCTTCCTCAAGAAAAATCCCATCAAAAGAATCCATGGTGTCCCAAACACTACAAATGTTTGGGGTTTCATGTTTAAGTTCCATCTTGGTAGATGTTAGAGAAGTAGACTCTATCTCATAACATTCCATCTCTAGTTCCCTATATACAATATCATTTGTGGGATTCCTAGGATCCTCAACATGGTACTTCCTCTCCATCTCCCTGTTTAATATAAACATTGAACCACTTGGAGTTGGAATGGTGGCATAAGTTAAGTCCATTTTCAAATTACCACCGAAATCTGCAATTGTATTTCTAGAAAGAAACATACCCCAAGCATCAGGCACATCAATCACAACAATATCCATCTCAATCCTGATGTATGGGAATGCAACCAAGTGTACTTGTAATCCTTTAATCAAACCATGCACCTGAATTGTCTTGCTATCCATAACACAAATGTTATGATAAGGACTAGATATTCTTAAGTTCGATTGTTCCATTACTTTCTTAGTCATAAAATTTGAGCTAGCTCCTGAATCAAGCATACAATTGTGAAGAATAAAATCATTCATGAGCAAGGATAGGTAAAAAGGTCTATTCTTTTCATTTCCCCTATCCATATTCTGCAAAATAGATGGTGCATCCTAATAAGATACTATTGGTGGAATGTCAACATTGTTATGAGAAATATTTTCTATGGCTATGAGTAGCTTCTCCATCTGAGAAGGAATCTTCATTATTTCCAACACAAACACCAACATCTTCGCATTACATAACCATCCACCTAAGTCAATATTCAAATTTGAGTTAGCATGCACATTTGACTTAGGAGGAGTTGGAGCTTCCTTGGGAATGTTCGCTTAATTTCTATCTTGACCTTTATTTCCATTCCTTTGGTAGGTAATGTGGCGTAAATGCCCCTCTGCCTCGACAGAGTCTCTACGTGACCTCCCAGTCTTAAGGATCGTTCAATCTATTTCGTGAGCCGAAGCGGCTCTTTCAATTCCCTGCTGGAATATTCGCTTATCAATCCACAGTTCCTTTCGGAAGCTCCCCTGTGTGAACAACACTAGGTGCAAGCTCCACCTTCTCTGTGTGACCACAACGTGATTACCAAGTCCTTATCTAGAAGGCACTTGTCGTAACCCACCACTTCTCAAGTCGAAGGGTTGGACTCTCGTTCCCTTATCTTGCGAATCCCTGAGACATGAGAGGTCAACGGGGTGTTGACTCCTTTCACTGGGTGACACATGTCCGCCTGTCTATCACACAAGCCCACCTTGTGGTTCTGCCACGTGTCCCTCATGCTCAGCTTCAGCACTTCATGACTTCGCTCTCCAAGCGATGCCTCCTTTGTATCCTGACACCCGAAGTGACAAGATCTCAAACTTCTCGTCACTCCTTCTCACAACTCGCGACTTCGGGACTTTCGGGACAAAAGTCTCGACCTCTTATCCTCTGAACTGTCGAGATGAAAAATTCTGACCCATCATCAACGCGGGTCCCACAATGGAACTTCTCGCCCTGTCGGACTTCGCCTTTCGTGATCTCGCGAATCTTGATGCAAGGGTTTCGACCTGTAACTCCCATGCTCCTCTGCTCGATTTGACGACTCTCGGGACTTCGTGAATTCTCCACAGAGAATTTCGACCGTCCAATTCCTCCTTGACAACTCCTACGAAATGAACAAGTGATTCCTTCATAGAACTTGTCCACCTGCAAAGCAACGTCACTACGTCTCCTTTCAACACTTCAAGGCACTAGCCCTCTTGAGCATTCCTTCAACAACTTCGAAGACTCTATCCCTCCAGAACTTGTTTGGAAAATACTTAAGTCCTTTGGGGATGATTCCTGCGTGCACTCCTTGTGGCACTTCTTCAAATATGCTCTGGTACTTGAACCTCTTCGACTCTGTGCACTCCCTGCGATAGCAATCTTTCAACAATTCCCTCAGGTTGCAAACTCTGAGACTCTACTCGGCCCGCACACACCTTGCACGACTCCTGTGCTTAACTTGCACTTCTGCGAGAATGAGAACAATGTTATCCCTCCTGAACTTTCAGTGATGGACTCTGACTTCTGTCAACACACACCTTGCGGACAATTTCGCTGCACTCCTTGCAGGAAAACTCTTGCTCAGACAGAGAAACAATTGAAACTCATACCTCACTCTCCCTCTCTTCAGATTTCAGACATTCAACAAGAAATCATACATACATAGCATAAACAACAAATGCATGACAGAAAGAGTAAAACAATACTAAGCATAATATTCAACATGCATACACAGAGAATATCACAACACCATAAGTCTGAATCAAAGATTCATGTATTAATTCAGGACTTCTGTACATGGGTGTTTTCAACACAGCTCTCTGCTCTCTACTCTCTCTTGCAATAGTTGAATGTTATTCTCTTGATAATAATAATCATCCTTCTGTTACAATCATACAATGAGGGTGTCTATATCCCATTTCCCTCCTACTCTCTAAACTGTCAAATCTAAGAATTTAAAGCAACCTACCTATATTAACTAGCATAAATGCCTCTACCTACTATAGATGTGAGCGAATCACTCATGATCTGTTTACAATCTACAAGTGTGCCTCCACTTAATTATTTCATTTAATACCCGCAAATTTATTTCAAAATATTCCAAAACACTCTTGCTAACGTGTTGAAATGTGCTGGTGCTTGTCCCAACTATCTTCCGCCTCCGTTCGTGCTTGCTACCCGCAATGCTCCTGCATCATACTCCCTCGCTTGAAAATTTTCATGGGCTCCTATCCATGAGCTCTCGCATGGTCTGTCCATGCTTTTGAATTTTTGTTTCATTTTCCCAGCTGGCATCTTCAACTGGATGTCCCTTCCACTTGACCAAGTATTCAAAATATTCCTTTCGCCTGGTCCTCTTACTAACTCTTTTGTCCAGTATGCTTTCCATCTGTGGTTTCTCTGCAACTGGCATCTTTTTTGTCCACTGAACCTCTGGTTGTTCATTACCTTCTCATGCTTCCTCATCTTTATAAGGGTACAAATCTGAGATGTTGAATATCAGAGAAATTCTGATCCCATCGGGTAATTCAATCTCATAAGCATTTGCCCCAAATTTCCTTAGGATATTACACGGTCCAATTTTCTTCATCTTCAGTTTGTTATATGTTCCTCTCGGGAACCTTTCCTTTCTCAAGTGTGCAAGAATTAAATCACCAACTTCAAACTGAAGTTCTCTCCTGTGTTGATCTGCTCTTTGCTTGTACTCTTGGCTCGAGTTCTGCAATCACTCCCTAACTTCAATATGAAGCTCCTTCATCACTTCTACGAAATCCTCTGCACTAACACTTCTAGTCACAGTCTATTCTGAATATCTCAATTCAGAAACTCCTCTTGGCTACATGCCATAAACAATTTGGAACGGACTCTGCCCGATGCTCCTATTTAGTGAATCGTTATATGCAAATTCTGCCCGTGGAAAAATGTTGTCCCACTGGCTGTGATGTTCAGTCACCAAACTTCTCAGCAAGTCCCCCAAACTTATGTTCACAACTTCTGTCTATCCATCCATCTGAGGATGATAAGATAAACTGAACGACAAGTTCGTTCCCAGCTTTTTCCATAAGGTTCTCTAGAAGAGTCCCATGAACTTGGTGTCTCGATCTGAAACTATGTTCCTTGGCAAGCTGTGAAGTTGAATGACTTCTTTGAAAAACAGATTCACAATGTGAGTTGCGTCACTGGTTTTATGACATGGTATAAAATGTGCCATCTTAGAAAATCTGTCCACCACTACAAAGATCGAGTTGAACCTTCTTTGTGTTCTTGGCAGCCCCAATATGAAGTCCATACTTACTGCATCCCACAGCCTCTCAGGTATGGGCAATGGTTGATATAAGCCTGCATTCTGCCTCTTTCCTTTTGAATGCTCACAAATTCTACATCTATCCACGAATCTTTTGACGTCTTCTCTCATTCCTGGCCAAAAATATGACTCATTTAACTTTGAGAACGTCTTGTCATGACCGAAATGGCTGGCCAATCCTCCACTATGTTTCTCCTTCAGCAAGTTCTCCCTCATGGAACATTTTGGAATACAAAGTTGATTACCCTTGAACAGTAATCCTTCCTGGATCATGTATTCTGTCCATTGACTCCGGTCCCTGAGAATTGGATTCTTAGTTGCTTCATACGCCTCCTTAAAATCTGAATCACCTTTGTACATGTTCTTGAGATCATCAAAACCCAACGTTTTGACTTTGAATGCCTGCATGATCAAGCACTTCCTGCTCAAAGCATTAGCAACCTTGTTAGCAGTTCCAGAAATATGTTTAATTACAAAAGTAAAGTTCTGCATGTATTTAACCCATTTAACATGTCTTTGATTCAACTTCTCCTATTGAGTCGCAAATTGCAAAGCATGATTGTCACTGTACAAGACAAACTCCTTAGGAATTAAATAGTGTCTCCATTTCTTCAATGCCTGAATAATAGCATAGAACTCCTTGTCATATGTGGAGTATTTTATTTTGGCTTCGTTTAGCTTCTCATTGAAATATGCGACCGGTCTGTCATCTTGTCTTAAGACTGCTCCAATTGCAAACCCACTTGCATCACATTTTACTTGAAACGTCTTTTGGAAATCAGGCAACACCAAAATTGGTTGTTCCATAATTTTCCTTTTCAACAAATTGAAACTTCTCTTAGCTTCTTCTGTCCAGTGAAAAGACTTGTGTCTCTTCTTCACTGTGTCCATCATCGGTGCACTAATTCCACTGAAATTCCTAATGAACTTCTTGTGGAAACTAGCCAATCCGTGAAAACTTCGAACCTCAAATATACTTTTTGGTGATGGCCAATTCTTAATTACCTCCACCTTATCTGGATCCATCCTCAACTTATCTGCAGAAATAAAAAACCCCAAATAAATGAGCTTTGTCTTCATGAATGAGGATTTCTTCATGTTTATCAGCAGCTTCTCTTGCTATAAACGCTTCATCACTGTAGCCAAATGCTTCAAGTGTTAAGCTTTAGTCGTGCTGAAAATCAATATATCGTCAAGATATACTATAACAAATTTCCCTATGAAATCCTTTAGGAATTCATTCATCAATATCATGAAAGTGCTCGGTGCGTTTGTTAAGCCAAATGGCATGACAAGACATTCATACAACCCTTCATTCGTCTTGAATGTTGTCTTCCATTCATCACCTTCTCTCATACGAATTTGGTGATAACCACTTTTCAAATCAACCTTTGAAAAAAATTTGGCCCCACTCTAACAATCCATCAAATCATCCATCCTCGGCAATGGAAATCTATACCTGATGGTTATCTTGTTGATCACTCTCAATTCAGTACACATTCTCCAGCTTCCGTCTTTCTTTGGACTAAGCATTGTCGGAACAACACATGGACTCAAGCTTTCCCTTACCAATCCTTTGTCCATTAATTCTTGGACTTGTATTTTGACCTCTTCATTCTCCTACGGTATCAATCTGTACGCTGCTTTGTTTGGTAAACTAGCTCTAGGTATGAGGTCAATGTGATGACTTACACTTCTAATCGGGGGCAACAAACAAGGCAGTTCATCCACTACTATGTCAACAAACTCCTCCAGCAGTTTTTGAAACTCTTCCTGTAAATCATCTACCCTTGTACTGGTTAAAACAATTTTAGGTTTCCTGACCACAATGAATTGCAGTTCCTCCTTCTTCTTAACCTCTGTAAGAAGTTCCTTCCCACTCATCAGAAGTACAATGTTGCTTACTTTAGGTTTTACTTCCTTGTCCTTAATTGGCAACAACATGTGAGATCTCCCATTTTTCTCTAGGGTGTATGTGTTCATCCTCCCATCGTGAATCACATTCCTGTCATATTTCCATGGTCTACCCAGCAATAGATGACAAACATCCATGGGAATGACATCACAGAGTATTTCATCTTTATACCCTCCTATTTTAAATTCAACTAAACATTGTTTAGTGACATTTACCTAATGTCCTTTTTGTAACCATGAAACTCTATATGGGCTTGGATGTTCAATCGTCTCCAGCTCCAGCTTTTCTACCATCTCTGTAGAAACGAGATTGTCTGTGCTACCACTGTCCACGATGACTTTGCATACTTTGTCTTTGGTCTTGCAAGCAGTCTGAAAAAGTCTATTCCTTTGGACCGAACTCTCCACCTCCTTCTCTGGTGTTAAGAGAACTTTTCGCATCATCAGTGATCTTCCGCCTTCAGCGTCCTCTCCCTCAACATTTTGCCTCTGTGCTTCAAAAATGTGAGTTTCTCCTTCCTCTTTCTTCTTGTCTAGACATTCATAAGACTTGTGCCCATTTTTTCCGCATGTGAAGCATTTCACCACTCCACCTCTTCCTCTTCCTCTACCTCTAGTATGAGGAAAAGTGTTGTTATCAACATATTGTCCCCTCTGTGAACCTCCACCTCTCTCAGTCTGCGTTTGAGGTTTCTTCCAGTCTCCTTTCGGTTTCTGATTTCTATCCTAGGCAACTGATTTGCCTCTGGCTTGACTTCTTCCTCAGCCTCTCTGACCTTGCTTTCGGCTTAGCTTCTCTTCAGCTTTCAGAGCCATCTGTTAAGCATCTTCCACCATTTGTATGGTCATCATGCTCATCTCATCTTGAATGTCGTATCGTATACCATTCATATATCTAGCAACCTTTTCATCATCACTTTCCTGATGACCTTCCCTGATGTTTAACTTGTAGAATTCTTCAGTGCATTCCTTCATTGACATCTGTTTCTGTCTCAAATTTTTCATTCTCCGAAACATAGTAATTTGATAATCTTTGGGTATGAATTTCGCCTTCATCTTCACGACCATTCTATCCCAACTCTTGATCTTCTGCTTTCCTTTGCAGCATCTGTCAGCTTGTAGTTCATCCCACCACAATGTTGCATGCCCTTTAAGTCTTGTGACAACATGTTTGACCTTTCTATCTTCCTCGACATCTTCATAGTCAAAATATGTGTCCAGAGTTCTAATCCAGTCTAGAAGCTCCTCAACATCCAGGTTTCCTTCATATACTAGAATGTCCATTTTTTCCCTAGCACCCATTCTGGCAACGGCCCTAATCAGGCGTTCATTTACTGCATCTTTTGCTACAACTTCTTCTCCTTCATGTCCAACTTCATCTTCACTTTCAGATTCACTGACATCTCCAACACCGGTTGTGCGCCTCTATGCTATTTCCATGTCCACGAGTCTGGCACGTATGTCATGCATTTCTCTTTCCATGGCTGGGTTTGGCACCTACCTACCCCTTTCTCTTGGGATTTCCCTTTCCTCTGGCAGATCGTGTGTTTGTCTGTCTCTTCTTCTCAGCGGCATGGCTGATATTATTTCTTGCTTTCCCTATCTGAAGTATACAAACAGAGTCAATCTCTGATACCACTTGACGTAGATGCCCCTCTGCCTCGACAGAGTCTCTGCGTGACCTCCCGGTCTTAAGGATCGTTCAATCTATTTCGTGAGCCAAAGCAGCTCTTTCAATTCCCTGCTGGAATCTTTGCTTATCGATCCACAGGTCCTTTCGGAAGCTCCCCTGTGCGAATAGCACTAGGTGCAAGCTGCACCTTCTCTGTGCGACTACAGTGCGATGACCAAGTCCTTATCTAGAAGGTGCTTTTCGTAACTCGCCACTTCTCAAGTCGAAGGGTTGGACTCTTGTTCCCTTATCTTGCGAATCCCTGAGACACGAGAGGTCGACAGGGTGTTGAATCCTTTCACTGGGCGATGCGTGTCCGCCTGTCTATCACACTGGCCCACCTTGTGGTTCTGCCATGTGTCCCTCGTGCTCAGCTTCAACTCTTCATGAATTCACTCCCCAAGCGATGCCTCCTTTGTATCCCGACACCCAAAGTGCCGAGATCCCAAACTTCTTGTCACTACTTCTCGCAACTCACAACTTCGGGACTTTCGGGACAAAAGTCTCGACCTCTTATCCTTCGAACTGCCAAGATGTCGAATTCCGACCCGTCGTCAATGCGGGTCCCACAATGGAACTTCTCTCCCTGTCGGACTTTGCCTTTCGCGATCTCGCGAATCTTGATGCAAGGGTTTCGACCCGTAACTCCCCTGCTCCTCTGCTCGATCTGACGAATCTCAGGACTTCGCGAATTCTCCACAGAGAATTCCAACCATTCGATTCATCCTTGACAACTTCTGCGAAATGAAAAAGTGATTCCACCTGCAAAGCAACGTAGCTACGTCTCCTTTCAACACTTCAAGGCACTAGCCCTCTTGAGCGTTCCTTCGACAACTTCGAAGACTCTATCCCTCCGAAACTTGTTTGGAAAATCCTTAAGTCCTTTGGGGATGATTCCTGCACACACTCCTTGTGGAACTTCTTCAAATACGCTTTGGTACTTGAACCTCTTCCACTCAGTGCACTCCCTGCGACAATAGTATTTCAACAATTCCCTCAGGTTGCAAACTCTGAGACTCTACTCTTCCTGCGCACACCTTGCATGACTCCTGTGCTTAGCTTTCACTTCCGCGAGAATGAGAACAATGTTATCCCTCCTGAGATTTCAAAGATGAACTCTGACTTCTGTCAACACACACCTTGCAGACAATTTCGCTGCACTCCTTGCAGGAAAACTCTTGCTCAGTTAGAGAAACAATTGAAACTCATTCCTTACTCTCCCTCTCTTCAGATTTCAGACATTCAACAAGAAATCATACATACATAGCATAGACAACAAATGCATGACGGAAAGAGTAAAACAATACTAAGCATAATATTCAACATGCATACACAGAGAATATCACAACACCATAAGTCTGAATCAAAGCTTCATGTATTAATTCAGGACTTATATACATGGGTGTTTTCAGCACAACTCTCTGCTCTCTGCTCTCTCTTGCAATAGTTGAATGTTATTCTTCTGATAATAATAATCATCCTCCTGTTACAATCATACAATGAGGGTGTCTATATCCCGTTTCCCTCCTACTCTCTAAACTGTCAAATCTAAGAATTTAAAGCTACTTACCTATATTAACTAGCATAAATGCCTCTACCTACTACAGATGTGAGAGAATCACCCATGATCTTTTTACAATATACAAGTGTGCCTCCACTTAATTATTTCATTTAATACCCGCGCATTTATTTCAAAACATTCCAAAACACTCTTGCCAACGTGTTGAAATGTGCTGGCGCTTGTCCCAGCTATCTTCCGCCTCCGTTCATGCTTGCTACCCGCGATGCTCCTGCATCATAATGCCTCTATACTTAGCCATTTCTGAAACTTGTTGTGGAGTAGGATTAGGACCAAATTTTTCTGTTATTCTATCCTCCACAACATTATTACAGTTTACCCCCTCACTATGTTCCATCAAATTCATCCATTCATGCATGCCAATATTATATTCACGACCACACATATTAACTTGTTCATTATATTCTCTATAAGGTCCCATTTCATCACAAAGTTGAAGAAAGACTTGGCAAGTTGATTCCACATGAAATTGTCCACAAGGTCTACAATAAAGAATAGCTTGGTGATCAACCAAGTTAGTGGATTTGAATGGATTTGGTGGCCTTTGATCTTGAGGAGGAAGTCTCTCAGGACATTTATCATTTGGCCTATGTTGGGGCTTACTAGCTTGACCCCTTTCCATGGATATCAACCTATTATGTGTTAACGCTCTGTAAATTTCCTAGAGGTTGTCGGAAAAGAAGAAATATACGAGAGGTAACTTATCCAACCACTTCGAAATTGGAATCTAGCCCTGCCAGCTTTAGAGAGGGATCTCTCTGTATGATTTAAATATGTTTCAAATTTTAGATATTAGGCTAGTTAAAAATAATAAGTTTGATTTGTTTGTTGTTGATTTTGTTAAGTTGGCTTAAAGAGATTTACACGTCCATTGGGCTATGGGGTCTGTATTATATGATAGAAACCTAAACCAGAAATAAAATATTCCTTTCACAGGGCAAGATAGTGCATTCATTGGATTCTTTAAGCAATAAAGTGATGAATAGCGGAAAAGACGAGAATATCAATTAAAGCGAAGAACCATTTAAGAATTTCTTCACTGTAATATCAAAAGATAAACATTTAAATATTTCAAAGTCAGAAACAGGGTATACGAAGATAAATACTGCAACATGTGTTACTTTCGAAGATTTAGATAAGAAAACAATATGGAAACTGAGCTAGAAGAACATTCAACAGAGGAAAGAAAACATCACCAATAAATAACACACAAGAATCCTGTGAAACGTCTCTTTGTATTAATGGTAGATCTCTTTATAAAAATGTTACAGTCTTGTAGCTTGCAGGGTGTAAAGATCAACCCTCAATACTTCAAAGTGTGAAGTATTTATAATCCAAATTACAAACGATCCTGTCATTAAAGATCAGGACGTGGTAAATCTATTTTTAGCTAACTAACTTAACAAACTACAAAAATCTAGGAAATTGTTTGATGATGTGTCGAAACTTCATGCTGTTTTCTAGGTGAACCGTTGGTGAGGCCTCTGCACGACCTCGTCTGACTGGATAACTGACTAGGCTTGGATAGCTCATCGACTACTCAATCAGATTGCAAATCTCTTCCCATCTAAGGTGACTGGGAACGACGACTTTGAGTAATCTTTGATATACTTCATCCATCTCTGTGTACTTAGCAAAAGTTGGCTTGATGATGAAGATGTACCGGATCTCATGCCATATGTTGATGTCCAACTGTAAAGAATCCAAGAATGCCTTGCCAGTGATACTGCCTTGAATCCCTGAGAACTTTGAGCTATCCTTAGCCACAGTGGCTAGTCTCTTTTTATAATCAGGCAATGTCATCAATTTGTCGTTTATAACTCTCAAACCAGGAAGACATTTCTTCTGTGGAGCTTCGATCTTGCTGAAGAATCTTTGCACTCCTATGTCCATGGTCTAGAACTTTTCCTCCAACTGTAGCATCAATCCTCTCTTGGTCAATACCCTCTTGACCTCAAGGATGGTCTCTGTCCTGTCTTCAATCTTCAAATCTTGAAGCTCTTCTTTGGTTTTGGAATTCAGGAACTTGATGATCTCAGTAGCTCCTATAGGCATCTCTCCCAGTTCTACTCTTATCTTCTCGATATCCAGCTTACTTATTTGTACCATCTCGTTTTGCTCGAACATAATTTGTATCATCGGAAATATTTCATTCATAAACTTGGTGATGTCTGCCCAGACACTTTCTTTGACTTCAACAAGTGTTTTGCCCACCACTGTTTGCTTCTGAAGCTGTTGTAATTACTTTTTGAGCTGGTTTGACATCTGTTTCTCTTTGGAGTAGTTGGTTTGATAAGAATACTTGAGTTCTTGGAGGTTCTCAATCTCCTTTTTGAGTCTGCTAATCTCTGTCTCTTGCAGATTCATCTCCTCCATGGATTTAGCCAATTCAACAGTCTTCTCCAAAGCTGTCAGTGGAGTTGCCAATGGAATTTCTGCTACAGACGTTGTGCTCACTTCGGTGAGCAGAACTGCGCTCAGTGGAATGACTTCCATGGGCTTTGACTGCTCCTTCTCTTTTACTAGTTTCTCCAATTCTTCTTCCATTTCCTTCAATTGTGCATTCTGTTCCATGATCACCTTAAGCATCTCATCTTTTTCTCCTTCTGTCTCCGCTATTTCCTTTTCTTGTGAGTCTACAGTTAGTGGCAGCTTCAATTGTTTCCTCATAGATGTTATATCAACATTTTTCTTCTTGAGCATTTCCTCGACTGCTTTCACATTCGAGGGATCATATCCGATCTTGAGGACTAGTTCTTCCAATGTTTTGATCCTGTTATCCTTGGCAAAGGAAGATATTTTTTCTAACTTTAGCTGTGCTTGGACATTGTTCAGAGATACCTGTAGCTTGGAGGCAGCAGTGGAAGCATTTTCCAATGTGGAGAAAACCATTTCTTTGGTTTGCTTGTGTAGATCCATTTGATCAGCTGGATGCACATCCTTAGTCTGGAATTCAAATGTTGCCCTTTTGTAATCAGTGATTACCTTCGGGTCTGGCACCTGTGCTTGTAGAAACACCATGTGCATTCTACCCTTCTCAGTGTTGAATGCCGACAATAGTCTGTGTTGTGCAGTTGATGTTTGCTTCCAGAACTAAGCATATGTGTTGCTGGTTAGTGTCTGATTCTTCTTCTTGATCAAATCGTACTTCTAAAAAATGCTTAACTTTGGTCTTGTTTTTCCTGGCTCGTTGACTATTGGAGTATCTGTAGGCTTCTTGGGCAACACTATGGTTATGATCTATTCGTTGCTTGTACTAAGGAGTGTCCGATCTACCTCCATAGTTGTAGTGGATGGAATTGACTTTTCGTCAGCCGTGTTAGGTGCCTAAGTGGTTTTTGGCCTCTTTGTGTGCAATTGGAACTCTTTAGATGATACTTCAGTGACGGAGGGCAAAGTGTCCTTCTTGGGCCTTTTCTCCTTTGGAACTTGTGGTGTAGTCATCTATGAAACAGTGACCGAAGGGTCCTATTGTTCTATCTCAACCATAGTGTTTGGCTCCCATTCTGTCTGGTTTGCGAACTTCTCTACCTTAGGACTGGATGTGTGAACATACGGGATATTCTTATTTTTTATCCTCATCTCGAAAATTATCCCACACGGATCATAGTGCCATGCGAAACTAACATAAAACTTCATTTCTTTTAGTAGTTTGTCAGCTTCCTCCCCAGCGCCTCGGCTATTGCAGATGAAAGACCCAATCTACCCTTTGATTTTGAGTTGCTGCTTCTTCTTCAGAGACACAAAATGTATGTCGTCTGAATTTATCATATGCCTTATGTATTCCAGGGCAAAAATCCTCACGGGTAAATACCTGGGCAATTTATATGAGGCCAACTCACACCCATAAACTCTAATCTTAGTGTGGTTTTGGTACAGGTACCAATCACCAGTCTTTGTAAGGTTCGAGAGATGTAAAATCCTCTGAATTTCCTCATTAATTCTAGGTTTGGGTCTGTCGCTGAGCATACTCACCATTGGGTGGTAGAACTGCTTGAAAGTGAATTATGTAGAGTTATGTCTGAGCAGTGAAGTCCACACTATTACTGCCTATGGTCTCCCATCTTTGTCCATCTTTTTCATTGAAAAGGAAAATTTGTCCGCTTGAAAGAAAACGAACAGGTACGCCGGTATTGAACAATATCGAAACATGCCTTCTATGGCTAAGTTAATGAATTGTTCATGAATGCTATCCACTAGGAATGTACTGTAATTGAACTGAGTAGTGGGCCTCTCATCGGTGGAGAAAATGGACAGAAACCCCAAGATGGGTTCATCCACCCATTGATCCGAAAAATATCCAAGCAAGGCACATAGTGACGTGATGACCTGGTTTCCCTTTATTGAGAATAGGGAGGAAGGATAAGGGGGGTTTGTAGTGGGGAGCTAAGAGGATTGAGGGAGAAAAAGCTCAAAAATCTGAGCTCTTTGGGGGAATGACAACTTTTGGTAGAGTTTTGTGATGATTTCGAGGTTGAAAGGTGAGGCGGATTTGGCTCTAGATATCTACATCATTTGGTCAATGGTTTCTGGTGTGATGAGGAAGCGAATTTCTCCAGACGAAGACATAATGGCTCTTTGTTCAGGGATATAATGGGCTTGGCATTTGAGGGTGAATTATGGGAATTGGTGAATCTGGGGGAAGAGATACAAGGGTAGGCTGGAATCCCAGAGCCCAATTTCATCGCTCTGGTCAAGGAAAACCTCTTTGAGCCATGACTGTAAGTCCATGAAGTCGAAATTACATCTGGTGTCTGTGATTAAATGGTCTTTGTCCACTAGGGGGACCTTGTCGAGGTCGATAGGCGGCGGGAGGAAAGGATTTTCCTTAGCTTCTGTCCTCTTTGATTTTGGCACCATACTGGGGAACAAGCTTTCGAATTCTCCAGAAAATATATCAAGTTCATATTTGACTTCTGATGGTGAACAGAAGCCAAACACGGGAAGGTTGTACCATTCACCTAATGACTCCATTGTTCATGATCCCGGGCTTCAAAGTTCATAAGCGACTTCATTGCGGAAGAATTCAGATTTCAAAGCCTTGATGATGTTTCAAGATGAAAGGGTATGTGGTAAATCCTCTATCTCCTGAAGATTTAAAAGAATTTAGGAATAAGTTAGTAGAATTTCACATTGACGAAGACTTTTTAACAACTGTGTTTCGTATTTTGGAATCGAGCAAATTTTCTCCTAAAAGTAAAATTTGTTTTCTTGAGATAGTTGTTGAAAAGTTCGAAAATGATATTGAACTTTTGGATTCTCAAATTCAGTCATATAATTTCTGATATCTCAAAGAATTCTTGGAAACTCTTCCTTCTCCAAAGCAAGAGGAAATTGTACTACCTGTTGATTGGTAGATTGATGATGATTATGTTTTCCAATATAAGGCTGAAGTTGTAGATGTAGGGTTTAATTTTGAGGATGCAACTGATCAACTAGTCATCGAAGATATAGGAGCGAATATCATGCATCATGCTTTAATTGATCCTATAGTGGACTACATGGAGGTTCATGTTAGCTTGAGTTTTCAAACATGTATTCTCTATAACGACCAAATATGTCACTAGTTGCCATTACATATTTCAGTTTTGATTTTCATCAAGCACGATGAGGAAGCCCAATCATGGGATCAACTGTTGGGTTGGATTCATTGGCATTTTTTCATTACCTGATTGAGCAGTAACTATTAGCAAAGTAGGGTAGGTAGGAGTGTGCCAATAAGATCAACAGGATGAACACTTTTTATTTTTCATCTCTTCATAGTTTTATTTTCAGTTTACAATTTGGGTACAACCCAATGATCAGCTGGTCTGTGAAATTCAGAGTTCTATGGATTCTTTACACCTCCCAAGAAGCTTCCATCCCTAGGTGGAGCCTACGTTAGGACCCTATAAATTATAGGGAAAATTAGTATTTCTCACTGATATCTATTTCGGGCATAACGTAGATGACCTGTGGTGCATAGCGAAAATGTGAAGGTGGCAGAAAACTCTCAACACTTCTCAATTTTTATCGCAGGTTAATATGTGGATTTTTGTCAAAAAGTTTGTTTTTAAGGAATCTGTGGTCTCTCAGGTTCCTTTGGGGAAAAGTTAAAAGTCATGGTGTGGAGGTAGCTCTTATGTTGAGAGCAAGTTTAATTTTATTTTAGTTTTAAAATTTTGGAATTTTTTTTTAACTTTTTAGCTCTCGGGCTTTAATAATAGGGCCTTATTTAGTTATTTTAAATTTATGCCAAAATCTTTGGGCTCAAAGGCCAATCTTCAATCCTCGAGCCACGCATTTGCATCAACAATGGCACAAGATCAAACAGGAACAACATACAAGCCAACACCCAAGCGCCAACGCCTAACTCCAAAGCATAGCCTTGGGCTCACTTCATCGAAAGACCATATAACTGTTGGCTCATATAAACACCAAAAGGTCATTTTACCCAGTGCATGTGGGATTATTTCCACAGGGAAAAATAAACGCAGCCAAGAGAAAGCACATGTATCTTTTCATTTTCAGCCCGCATGTGCCTTTGTATATGTCAAATTTTGCAGAGGTGAATTCGTTGGCGCCAAAGCAAGATGTAGAAGAAATCGAGAGAAAACTGCTAAATGTCTAAAGAAAACAATGTGTTACACAGGTGTCATTAACAAACATAAAGGGTTTCATAATTGGTTTCCCAGTTTGTGGGTGTATTCAAGATTTAAACAAATGGATTAATTAAGTGTTAAAGAAAACTGGTTCATACACTCACGCGTGCCTGCTCAATTTGTTAAAAAGAATAAAGTTGTTTGATGAAGACTGTTTCCCCTCTTGGAAGCCATGTTGATGAAAATGAGGTGGATGATGAAGTGCAGTGGGAAGGAGATGCCTTGGTGATCAATAAGTGGCTTGCATTACAAGCTGTCTTCGATATCCTGGGCAATGTCAAGAATGTACAACACTTGTTGCAGCACCCTGCTTTGACAATCAAAATCCTAACAAGTTTTATTCTCTCATTGGAGGATTCTGCAGTAGTTCGATTAAATTACATGCCAAAGATGGTTCTGGTTATGAATTCATTGGAGATATGGTATTGAAGATAGATAAAATTAATCCACAGGTTGCATCTTGAAACATTTCATCTTTCTCAAGGTGGAAGCGATTTGATGAGGGAAGACAAACTCTTGCAAAGGCTCAACTAGAACGTATTCTATCTTCCAATGGGTTGTTAGAGAATGTGTACGAGATTGCCTTAAAAAGCTTGGCTGCCTAGTTGCATTGGGGATGGTTCTCTGACTTACAAGATATGATGCTGGAAGGGTTTAACTCAAGACCTTAAGAATTGTATAATCTACAACTTGCATGTGGAGTGCTTAGATGCAGAGACTGTTGTTGCAATAAAGGTTCAGTAGTATTAGAATTTCTTTGATGTTTGTCAACAAATGGTCAAGGGTCAAATCTCGACCCTCGCAACTATTCTTGTGCACGTATCCTGTCTCTTTTGAGTACATAAAAGCAACAATTTTTTTATGGCAATCGATATAAAAATCACAACTCAAAGACACACCACAAAACATAAGAGTCCACAACATATGCCAAATGACAGTAATTCTTGAGCACAAGTGGCACTTTCCAGTAGGGCATTTGATCAACAAATTCCAGATTTGCAGGGAACATATCTAAGCATTCAAATTACAGTTGAGCATTTACATGAGCATAGCCAGGCAGCCTTTTAAGCATTTCGTTGACATATGGAAGAGGCATTTAAATGAGCAGTTGATCAACGCCCCTGGGTGTGGAATGAAATTATCAGCTAGAGAAGAATCAGAGGTTTTGTGTGTCGATCAAAAGATCCATTTTCATCATTTGGGACATGGACTGGTGGCAACTTATTCCTTATCTAACACCATTATTTGCCCAGGTTCCATGCATCTTCACCTTATCTCAGCGTTCTTTTTTCCTTATCGTGGCGCTTTTCCCGAGATTGATGTGATATGTTGGGTGTATGAGATCATAGAACCTGCCATTGGTACATCATCTAGAAAATATCTCCAACAACATACAATTTCACAAGACACTCGACGGAGACAACCAGAATCGCATAAATCTCACCCAGATTTCTGTTACACACTACCAGATGATTGTCTCACGACTCCTAGTCAGATTTAGGGATGATTCTCATCTTTTTCACATGGGAAGATAGTTTTTTATTACTATAAAAACTCATCAAAGAGCTAAATCCTAATTTGAGGGATTTGGTTGTAACACTCCCGATTTTATGTTTAGATGGAGGACACTTGTCTTTTTCTGGGGCTTCTTTGCATTTCGAATTGTATCTAAGTGATTCGAAGTGAGGGGAAAAAGATATATAGTATTGTATTTGTTGTGAGGGGGGTTTGACCTGTGAGGTTTTTTTTTTCTTTTGCTGGACCGTGGGCTGTGTTTCGCTAGAAAGTTTTTCTGTAATCTCAAATGATCAATCAGAAATAAACAAGCTGTTGACAGGATTCTCGTGTCGAGGTGTTAGTGGCGTTCCTATTCTATATTAAGTGTTTTCTTCCAGTTATCATACCATTTGGTTTCAAATTCTTATTATCAAATGATAGTAATAGAGAATAATTTATTGGTGAAATACTCTGCATCTGATCTTTTGGTAATCTTTATGTTCTCTTCTAAAGCTCAGTTTAGGAATTCTTAACTGCTCCTTTGCTTGGTTTTTCCTCCCCTGTTTCTTCCTCAATCAAAACCATTCAAACTTAATTCAATCCAACATTTCCATTACCTTGCCCTGTGTAAGAGTGTTGTCTAGATCTGAGAGTGAATCATATATTTAAGCGCAGACTCCATTTGCCCAATGGCCCTCCTTGTTGCCCCAAACCAACCATTTAAAAGCCAAAAAATATGACCCCTCCTAACTAGCTTAATATCCTATTCCAAACCAAGCTAAATCATACAGAGAGATCCCTCCCTGAGTCTTGGAGGGATATATCCAAGACTCCAAGTAGTTGAAACAGTTACCTCCGTCAATTTCTTCTTCAGCCGAGAAATTACAGAGTGATAACATTCTGCATGGAATTCAATTGATTATCATGATTAATCTCCATTTGTTTAATCAATTGAGTGAGTTCCTTAATGCAATCATTAAAATACCCTTGACTTTCAACCTTCTTTTTCTTTTCCTCATAAGTTTGAGAGGAAGTTACTCTAGAAAAACCAGGAATGTTAGACTTCCTAGCATCCTGCATATTTTTTATCAATCCTTACTGCCATATTTTGTGCATTCTTAAGGGTTTGAGGATCCTTATCCCTTAGCACATATCTCATTTCTCCCTCAAAAGATTCCATATAATAAATCAAAATTGCAACATTTAAAGGCTTAATATCTGTAGGGAGAGTTTTCACCAAGTCATTAAATCTTTTATTAAATTCATCCATAGTTTCATTTTCCTTTTTCTAACTTGAGCTAGGGTAAGCAAGAAAAAATCTATTCTCCTTCTGATCACCCCACCTTTCTCTAAAATCTTTAATTATTTCAGCTAGGGTACTAAACTTGTTAGGATCCTGATCTGAAAACCACTTATCAACATCCCCTTCTAGGGAGAACACAAACAATCTCATCTTCACATCCTCCTCATCATGCCCATAACACCACTTATTAACACAACATTCAAAACTCACAATGTGAGAATGTGCACTAACAAAATTATCTCCTAAAAAACAAGGCAACTTCTCAATAGCTTTGTCAGGAATTGTGTGGGGATCCCCTTGGATTGCTGCAAAATTCAAAGGCCTCAAAAATATACTCATGGTTGCATTAGGAGTATTAGTACGAGTATTAATAGTTGGTTGATTATTAGTTTGAAACAAGTATTGGATATCAATGAGTGCTTCTTCCCCAAGATTTTCAAGTAGCCTTCTAGGAGAAAGGCGATTTAATCTCCTCCTATAAACCTTTTCAGATTTAGGAAAAGAGTAAGTCACTCCTTGTGAAGTGCTCCTAGTAGTATACCTCAAATATTTTTTCAATGGAGTCACCACTTGAAGAGAAAGCAAACAAAAATAAACCAATCCAAGTTAAAAAAAAAATATTAGAGACTAAAGTTTATTACTTAGTTTTCAAAGAATAAATTAGTTATGTCGTTTAGACCAAGGATAAAAGACTTATCCTTGACAATGACGCCAAAGATGTTTCCATCCTTATACACACTTGAAAATGTGGACTAAGTCTAACCCACTTAGTGTGTCCTTGGAGGCACAATGCCTAGGTTCAAGCCCATTGTCACCTCAACTTGAACCTCTTCCATGTAGGCTTACTCCTAGGGAAGCCAAGCGAGGTAGACCCTAGTTACTTTTTGAAATTAAAATTTAAATCTAGGAGTCGATTTTAGTTGATTAAAGGTTTGGGGATCTAGCCTATATGCAAAAGAAACAACGCAAAGTGAAATATTTTAAATGGAAAATAAGTCCTTTCCCTAAGTCCACTAAGAATAGTACCTAAGATTGGGCAAGGGGTCAACTAAGTTTAAGGGAGTTTAGATTTTACAAAGATTACAACAATATTACAAAAGAAATATTAGATACAATATTTACAATTAAGACTAGATACAAAAGAATGAAAACAACAACCATCTACTAAGTCAAAGTGTAAACTAAGAGATATAACAATGATACAATAGATACAAATTATACAATAATGGAAAAAGAAAGATACAAAGCAACTAAACAAAAACTAACTTGAAGTGAAATTGAATGTGAAGGTAAAGAAGATGCTCAAAGGAAAGTACAACACAACACAACAAGCCTACTATTCCAAACAAAGAGTGCCTCCAAAGGATGCACAACTCAAAGGGGAATTTTCACTGACATACACAACCACAAGCCCCAAACAATGAAGATGCCTCAAAATGATGCACAAATTCAAGGGAGGATACCAATTACACCAAAACACAACTTAAACTCAAAATAAAGTGTTGAAATGAGGCCTCCAAGGGATAATGCACAACTTTAGTTCACTTAGTTAAATCTGCAAGATGCTTAAAGTAAAACTTGCATGTAGATGTAAAAGTAAAGTGCTTGCAATGTAAATTAAGCATAAACCATAAAGATACCAATGTAGATTTCCCAAGGTTAATGTGGATTAAATTAGTATTGATTAAGTTGTTAATGTGAAAAGTGAATCCTAGACTAAGTGACAACCCAAGAACTCTCCCCACTTGTACCAAAAGAATTGTTGGGTGCTCAATAAGTGAGGAAAATAAGGCCACACCCTAGCTCCATAGGTCAATCTAGGAACAAAATTAATCCACAAGGGGGGACACCTAGTGCCGTGAGACCATCCTCGATCTAGCACCCCCTGCTTCTTCCTTAGGTTCCTTTTTTGTTGGAAAAATTGAGATAGTGGTTGGTGACCTATTAAACTAGGTAGATTTTAGGCCTTAAGAAACTAATGCGTATTGAGTTAAGTTAGTTAAATTAAATTAATGAAAGAGTGCTTGCAATGTAAAAGGAAAGTACTTGAAAGATAAATGACAATGAAAGTAAAGTACTTGAACTTGAAATTGAAAGTAACTTAAAATGCTTGAAAGTGGATAACAAGATTATACAATGCTTAAAGAAAGTAAATTGTAAGACATAAAAGAAGTACTTGAAAGGCTATAACTTGAAATGAAATGAAAGAGAAAGTTAAACACAATAAACTTGTTATGCTTCCATGGCCTAATCTAACATAAGATGATTACTTCTAGATCTAGATTATTTTAACCATTAAGCACATAAGAGAAGAAATAATCATGTATTAGCCGAGCCTTATGATTTTGGGGGTTGGATTAGCCAATCTCACTCCAAGGTGTAGGAAAACAAAAGGAAAGTAAAATACTTGTAAAGAAAAATAATCTAAACTACCTCAACAAGTGCATAAGATGGAGGAAAAAGCCTTCCGGTTTTGTGCACAAGTGGGTGAAAAGAACTTGAAAATAAAAACTTGGAAATAAATCCTAGCCTCTCAACCTTGTCCTAATGACAAGTGGGGCAAACAATGAAAAATAAATTGCTGAAAAATAAATCTAAATCCTAACCTTACGTTTTTGGGGGTTGGCTTAGCCAAGCTCTCACCAAGGTGTAGGCAACTTGAAAAATAAAAATGCAGAAATAATTACAATGAAGAGAAGTGCAAGCCCTTGGGACTCCCTTGGGATTGCTTACAATGTATAGAAGAGAGGAAAAAAATAGGGTATTTGTTACCCAACTTTGGGAGGCTGATATTTAGCTTCTTGTGGCCCCAAATGGCCTCTTGACCACCCCTTTGGTCACCAAACTGCAAAAAACCAGCAAGCAAAAGCTTGCTGGAAATGCTGCAAAAGTGACACAATTGTTAAAACAATTTCTTCTTTTTACAAAATAAAATTCTACAGAAAATTACAACAAGTATATTATATTGAAATGCCCTATCCTAAGTGTTAGTATTCCCAAAAAATCAATGTAAATGAACAGAAATAAAGTGCAGAAATTTTAGAGGCTCAAAATGGATGAGGAAGGCAAGTTTCCACATCTGAAACAAGCCTTTCAAACCCTTGAAGTGACCTGCAAATATTTGTGAGAAAACTACAAGAGATGAGCAAATGGTGAGTAGATATATTAGAGAAAACAAAATACTTTGTAAATCTAAAATCTACTCACTTAGATCCACATTAATACTATTGCAAATCTACCCAAGCAAAATACTTTGCTTGGGATCTCTACTCTAGATCTAAAAGAATGCTTACACAAAATAAACACCAAGCAATATCACCTCAAATCATAGATGCACCAAGAAGACTCTTAACACACCATTTTCCTCCAAAGATTTCTATTTATCCAAGTAGGAGGTTGTTGCAAATACTTGCAAGAAGCTCCTCTCCAAAAGAAATGAGCAAGAATGAATAAGAGAGAAAGATGGGAGAGATGGGAGAAATGGGAGAAATTTGAGCATAGTAACAGTAGAAAAATAATTGGTGAGGAATGAAGAGGGGAGGGGTTTCATTTATACTTGAAGAGCAAGAGTTACCCCTCTTGGATCTCTTCCATGTGTCAAATCATGAGCTAGAGTGAGCATCTCAAGGAGGGGGGCGCAACTCTAGGGTTAGGGTTTTGGATTGTGAGTAGGGGATGAGTTGGAAAGCATTATCCAAGTCAAAGGTGTGAGGTGGAAGCTCTATGGAGGCACACTAGGGGAGATAGGGCCAAATTTATATTAATTTTTGACTTTCCTTAGTTTCCTCAAGGAAGGGGGGCGCAACTTCGCTAGGGGGAACAACTTGAAGTGGTAGTGGCTAGGTGGAAATGGGGAATGAGAATTAGAAAAGGATTAGGAAGGATTATTTAGGGGTTTAGGCATCATCTCCCATATTTTCTCTAACCATCTTTCTAATTTTACAAAAAATTGACATTTTGACTATGTCAATACTAGCAATTAAATTGTTGTTTTGGACTGACTTAGACTCCTCATGGACACACACCTAGAAAAATTTGTCCAATTGAGATAAAAATTGGTACAAGGGTGTAGGGGGTCTCATTCCATTTCTTTTGAGCACAAATACCCCTATCCAAATCCCAAGGACCTAGTTTTTATATTTTTTATAAAAAAATAATTAAAATTACCATTAACTAGGTAATTTTTAAAAAAATAATAAAAAAAAACTATCTAGAATCGATGGAATTCTGCAAACATCTAGGAGATGTATTGCACGGTCATTTAAAATATTTCTAGACCCTAGATACCAGAGGGATAGACCAATAGAATGCATTTCACCACTTTAGAGGAATTATTTATGAGAGTGAAAAACTCAAGGGAAATTAATAACGTTGGTTAGGCCAAATTAATAACCCGGGGGGAAAAACACTCAGTGAAAGGGACTCCTCTAATGATGAAATCCTAAGGAAATTGACCTAAATATGATCCATGTAGACCCATTACATTATTATCCCATGCATGGGAGCGAAAATTCCATTACAAAAAGAAGTGATGAAGGCCAAAACTTCCTTGTAGAACCAATAAGTCTCTGACTTGGTAGCACCATCAGGTTTATATATTCATGGTACATGGAGTTGACCCCCTAGTTGAAATAGGTGATCAAAAAGATCCAACACTATTCAAAGATTCAACGATCAATGATCATGATTGATTCACTTAAATTAGTATGGATCTGGTCTTTAATGCTTTGAGTTTTTCTCGGAGGATTTTCTAAGACTCTTAGGACCATCTGGAGGTTGTAAAACCCACCCCAAATTGTTAATATTTTCTCAACACAATGTAAGGATGAGAAATTTACACCCATCACACTGTCTGTATCTATTCAAGGCATTTCCAGCCCAAAATATCGAGTTTTTACTCACTTAACTTTGCTTGTAACAAGAGGGGTAATTACCCCGCTTATCATATGTAAGATTATTAATTCTACATAGACAGTCGAAGATATAAACAAAGTAGTTGATAAACATTTTTTGGGTCTTACATATACAAATTTCATTATTGAACCAATCTCATCAACAATATGCTCAGGATATTGATAACTATGGAACCCATGATAAAATTACCGGTTTACATCATCTATACAATTTTTATAGGGAAAAATTACTTAAATGATATTAAGAATAACAATTAATTATGACCAAAATTCATAGTATTTTGCACACTAATACTCAACATGGGATTTCATACATTCTCAATAATCAAGAATTTAACATGCACATTATGAACACTTATCTGGAACAATTGAACCACCAACTGCATGTCAACCTTTGACTTTCCTCCCAACCTTAGACACTATTCCCCACAAGCGAAGAACAGGTTACCCCTGAGTTGGGCTTGAACTCCACTTGGAAAAGGATAATATATCTCAGGAGGTCTCTCAACAACAATAATATTTCAATACATGTGCTAAGTTCCAGAGACTCTACTTTTATCGCATGCTTGTCCCACCCAGGAAGTGAGCTCCTTATGGTTGTCCACTTCCCTTCCAGGCTTTAGCAACAAGCCAGACAGAAAATATCTGCATACATGTGCCAAGTTCCACAGACTCTGCTTTCCCCATGTGATTTTCCCACCCAGGAAGTGTGCCCTCTATGGCTTCCCACTTCCCTTCTAGGCTTCAGCAACAAGATGGACAACAATAATCAGAGTTATGTGACAACAACTTGGTGCCTCTAGGAATCAAATTCCCTGCATTCTCTTAGTTGGAGAGAATGCACATGGGATTGAAAAGCCACCTCTTCAACTTAGCAATTATCTCACCTTGAAATAATGCACATGGTCCTGACAATCTGCCTCTTCAGAGAATGAACACGGGCTTGAAACTCGCCTCTTTAGCTTAACTCCCAGCAATTTCCTTTCAATGCTCTCCAATCAAATGGTAAATCTTATCGTAGCACATTCCACCCCCACAATATAGTACCCAACCTGTCCCCCTTTGTCTTCCTCTAGCCGATTTTTATCGATCCCATTGTATTTGCATGTGCATAGAATGACAGTTTTCACTCCATCGAACCTTATTTAACCCACTTGGTGATTCGTTTCCCCCCTTTTGAGACTTAGGATATCATAGTATACATGTGTCCATAAATTAGACTCTTAAGAAAATATTTTTAAAATATTCTCTTTTGCTTAAGCCTCCTTAGGTTTATCCCTTTTTTCCTAAGATTCTTAGCCTCATTTCCCACTCTAGTGGAGTTTATCCCCCTTAAATATTCTTGTCGAGATGGTCTACATGCAGTCGTGTTTTCTTTCATTGGACAAAAGAGGTTCATGGCTCACCAACCTATACACATAATTGTAATTACATTTAAACTGTTGTTTGGACTAGGGGTATTACAATTCAATCCTTCTTGTTGCTTGATTGTGTGTTGAAACATGTCGTCGATGATCTCTTTAACTTATTCTCCAAACCTTTCAAAGTCATATTCTGTCAGTTCCAATGGACTCGTTTCTTTGTCTTCTTTCCGCTTCTTTCGATGCGACATTGACTTTCTCTTCTCTATCTCTCTATCTGATTCTTTACTTTTCTTTCTTGCACCATTTCCCTAGTCTTACACTTTCTCAACTTCATGATTAGGTGATTTCATTTCTTGCTCGGTCGATGGGACCTTTCAGTCTCGTCCCAATCCTACATAATTAGTTGTATATCTTCCTCTGTTATATTGTAGTTTGACTTGACCCATTCCTCTCTCGGATATTTATTCACTTATATATACATATGATTACGGTCAAACATGAACCGCGCAATTGGTTTATAAGTCTCTACAAGTTGCTGAAAAATTATTGGTGTATCCTAGATACACTGCCTAGTCATTTTCTTATACATATAGAATTCAATTTTGTTGTCCATCTGTCATTCCTTGTGTGTCGTGTGTCAAAAGTTTTGATACTTGGCCACCAAACAAATCTTTCCTCTTGTACCGAAAAAATATGCATCCTATGGTTCCTTCCATGTTGCTAACGTGATCATAAGTAATAACCAATAATAGTGGAATTCCATTCCCTTTTCTTGTGCCTCCGCGCAATCTATCAAGAACTGGTTAAGTAAAAACGACACCCAACTCATTGATAGAACTTCTACACATTTCTCGATGGCAGCTATCATGCCTACGGGTACTTGGTCTTTCCCGCACTTTCTTAGTAACTTGCACACCAACGCTTGCATCGCAAATCATATTTTTGGGTCACAGATACATGATATGTCCAACCCGCGCACACCTATAACTATGTGGAACTTCTCCCTCATGGCCTCTGGCAGAGTCCTCTCATTCTTTCTGTATGTGAACAACAATGTGGTATGTTTCCCATGTGTCACTGATCCTGTGATTCATGCAATTAGGTATGTGTCTATAGAAATCATCCTATCTAACAACAAGTAGTCACCATGTACATGGGCTAATACAATATTTACACATGCATTAATCTCCAGGATCCAACCGAAATGTGGGATGTCAAAGAGATTTAACAGAACAACTTGATCCAACCCTCTGGACCAAACCTTTGGCACAATCATGGGCATGTTCGTCTCTACATCAATTTTCACCTCCAAGTAGGTTTTTGGAACAAGTTCAGGGAAGTTCACCATATATGTGATGTTGTTCGCGTATTTTAGTTGTGAAACCTTTCCTGGCATATTCTAATCACTAGTGACCCCAACTAGGATTGATGGTGTCACCAATTTGTACTTGGCCTCCTTCTTCAACTTCACTGATTTGGCATCGATCTTTCTCGGTGGAATGTATTCCCTTGGAAACCTCAGCTCTGACGAGGACGTTGCTAAAGTCTCTTCAATTTCTAGTAGTGTTGTTGTTGCTCTAGTTTGTACTTTCTTCTATTCCAAAGTTGTTTCCTTTGGTGGTACCATCACTGCAAAAATGTTATCAGTGACAACTCCTTCGACTTTGTGACTTTTCTCAGGGCTTTGTAACGATGCTCTCAACTCTCTGTATTTGTTGCAAACCCCAAATAACAATAATGATGGCATGTCGACCCTTTAGTGTCTTTTGTACCCCTTCGACATTTGTCCATTTTCATTCCCTTCTGAATTAGCTATCTAATCCCTTAGTATTGTACACTCAATACTTGCTTTAAATCTGTATTAATTCCAAATCCTTCGCTAGATTTTTTCCATGATCTATCAGGCTGTCATGATCTCCACTGACTTTTTCTATTTATAATGATGCATCTCCATGTTGTGTTGTCATTACTAATTTTTAACCTTCATTTCTTCTCTTCAATTCTGTTAATGATCTTTATCCATCCTTTACTTTGAAGTTTTATGGCTTTCCCATTCATTCACTGCACAATCTTTTATTTTGTGTGCAATTCACTTCCTATTTGTGGTTTTTTTTGTATGCACAACACTCACTTATTCTGCGGGATTACTCTTGTTGTAACTCACTTACTTTTTTTCGCTTTATATTTGTTTTTCATTTTCTTTTTCCACTTTTTCTTTCTTTTCCTTTTTATTTTTCCTACTATAATACACTACTATGGTACATAGGTTAGACTAGTGCATGGATGGTCAATCGTTCCTATAGAATTTCAGCTGACTTCCATTCACCAGTCCTCCCAAAACTTCACCCTTCAATGTTTGTAGTTGCACAACACCTACTTCTGTCACATACTTGATCACAAATGGACCTAACCAATGCATCCTAAACTTCCATGGGTACTGCATGCACTTGTTTTCGTATAGCAACACTAAGTCTCCCACTTGGAAATTTTTATGCTTAATATGCCTATAATGCCATGATTTTTATCTTGCCTTATGGACTTGCTGATGGAATCCTGTGACAAATTGGTCTTCCTCAAGCTGTAATAACTATAACAATATTTCCTCTAATGCACTAGAGTCAGAAAGATCAGTAATAACTGCAATGCGCAAGCTCAAAACAATAAATTCCATTGGAATTACTACTTCTTTCCCATATACCAAACTAAATGGTGTTTGTCCTGTCAAATTTTTTCTTGTAGTCCTATATGCCCATAATACTATAGGGATCCTTAGGTCCCAATCATCCCTCTCTACATTGACAATATTTGTCAGAGCATTTTCTAAATTTTTATTGAAGGCTTCTACTATCCCATTTTCTTGAGGGTGATATGGCATGCTCCTTTGATGGAGAATTTTGAACTCCTCAGTCAATGCTGCAATCATCGTATTCAAGAAATGTGTCCCTTTATCAATCATCAATATGTTTGGGCATCCAAATATTGTCACTACATTCTCAAAAAGAAATCATGAAATAGTCTTCGCGCTGTCATCTTCAATTGATATTGCTTCCACCCAACTGTTAAAAAACTTTGTCGTAGTGATTATATACCTAGCTCCTGATCTCCTAGCTGGTGGATTGATAGGTCCAATGAAATCTATTTCCCATTTATGAAAATCTTGTAGTGTAACCTATGAATGCAAAGGAATATCATCCCTTTTAGAAGGATTTCCAACCCTTTGACAAATATCACATGTCTGGAAATATTCTTTAGCATACTTGTGAAGTGTGCGCCACTAGAGCCCCTCGCACATGATATTTTGTGTTTTCTCTTTACCTGCATAGTGTCCTCTTGCAATACCTTTGTGTGCTTCTGATAGTATCATTGGCCTTTCATGCTCCAACACAAATCGTCTTAATATCCCATCTGCACCTAACTTGTATAATGTTCCTGCGATTAGCTGATAGTTCACTGCCTTAACCACTAGTTGTTTCTTTTGTGCAACTATCATGTCTGATGGAGCCATTCATGTACTTAATAATTTCACAATGTGTATCAAGTAGTTATCCACCATTTTAACTTCAAATAGATGTGCATATGGTAAGCTTTCATCTAGGTTTCTTGTATCTTATCCTCATATAATGCGTGATAAGTTGTTTATTCCTACATTCAATTTTCCTAGCTTAATGATGCCTTTAAAGTCACATTCTTCGAACAATAGTAATTGTTATCCCTGATTTTTAGGGATAACCAGGAGATCATGTCTCAAGGCCCATAGGTCCTAGACATGGAGTATCGAGAGAAGGATTGACCTGAGTATGGCCCTGGAGGGCCCATCCTTTCTTCTATCATCAAACTCGTCTTGTCAGCAGCACCAACATCCATAACCTTCGGCTTGGTCTTATATCGGAGAAGGCTCTTGATCCATGAGGTAATTGGTCCAAGTATCATGGTATGTGTCACTTTTGATCATTAAAACCTTTAAATATATGCATCTGATTCCTTTTATCTCAGACAACTGCTTGGATCTTACACTATCCCACTTGACCATGCTTGGGGAGATTGACAGGATGCCCTAGCAAGCTTGTACCCATAGGTTTTGGTTTTCCACTGGGGGGATTTCTGAAGAGCCATCATCCGCTCCCATCATACCACCACTTTTCCATATTATCTCTCGCTCATCTATCCCATTCCCCTTGTCCGGCAATTGGGTTGACCTGTTTGTAGGGTTGCACCTTATCTCATGGGAAGAAGGGGCTAAAGGCCCAAAAGGTAAAAGCAGCTGGTAAAAGATAAAATCCTAGAAATAAAACCTCGATATGCTTCACCTAAGGATCCCCGAGAAGGCAATAAAAATCCTCTCAGCAAGAAACAAGAGGGACTCAGAAAAATAACAAACAAGATCTAGTCAAGAGGATAGGGGGTCTCATCACGAGACAACCTATTATGTTCATGGGTACCTAACAGCATGACATTGCCACCATCTTGTTACCACACTAGGGCAGTGACCTTTGGTTGCATGGCCAAGGGAAAGGGGGTCTCATCACAAGCCATCCTTCTCATCTCTGTGAAAGTACTTGTGGGTAACACTGTCATCTCTGGTCACCATGCCAAGGCAGTGTCCTCTGGTTAGCCCTTGAAATAAAAGAAAAAGAAGAAGAAAAAATCAAATAAAGAAAAGAATAAAGGCAAGAAAGGGCTTGGAAAAAATTGCATCCATGACAGGTACAACTCGCCTTCTACAAAGGCACCCACAGATAACATTATGCATCCTTGGCTCTCACTCTACCCACATGTCTGGACATCCCTTAGCCACATCACCTCATTTACATGGCTTGGATGAAACCTTCCTGGAAACTTCCCTTTTCTTATGGATACTAGTCCAATAGGATGTCTTATCCTTTTCCTCAATCTTGTATTATAAGTTTTTGTAATATCTTTGAGCTATTGACTGATATATCAGGGTTTTTATGCATATGTTTGATAATATTAATGATGAAATGTGATTGACATTGCTATGATCCCTGTGACTAATGAGCCCATGGAGGGTGTAGTTTTGATATGTAGGACCATGCCAGATGGACAGGTACCATTTGGACCGGTACACATGGGGAGATGATTAGTTCAGACCTCCATGGGTATGAAGAGCCCATCAGATGGTTGCTGAGACCCCGTCAGAGGAGCAGAGATAGGACAGTGTTTGATCAAGGTCTTGCATCGGAGAAGAAGAGGACATTTCACCAGAGGCACTTTGGCAGAGCCCGGCCTAAGTGGAATGACCACTTTTTAGTGGAACGTTGGCCTCGGAAGCCTTAGAATGCCCCCATCCTCACCATGATGTCATCCAACTTCATGGTCACTCTTGGAGGCAGAATGGGCAACAATGGCACGTGTGGCATGTTGGAGAGGCCCCTTGGGGGCTAACGTTTTGCTCCTGGATGTCTCATTTTCCCTAAAAGGGGCTAGCACCTCCCTTGAAGGGGATTTTACCTTTATTACAGATCAGTTAGGGTTTTAATTTGACAATTTAATGTAAAAACAGTATGATTTTGGTTTATAGCCTTGTTGTCTATTTTTTATGACCTAAAATTAATTAAGGTCATTGATACACTATATATTGAGGGTTTTCACTCTCATTTTGACATAACACATCACTCACTCTCCTAGTGAGGTCTGATTTTTGCACCCTATTAGGGTTATTGGATGAACTAAGGAAGACACACCTGTTTAAGGAGGAGATTTTTGGCATTCTATGATGTTTTTCTTGAAGGAAGGTTTACAACTAGGGTTTTCATGGTCATTTTCTTGATGATTTGTAAGTATTTTTCTGTAAAACTTCTTGATTGAATGGTTGTAGTTTAATTTCTTGCATCTATTTATAAATATTGTTGAATCAAAACCCTAGGGGACAAACACACAAGTAGGTCATTGTCTCAAGTCCCCTGATAGAAAAACCTTTTAGCCATTGAATAAGAAAAAGAGATCCTAGCCATAGCTACACTCCTTATTTCTTATTCCCTTTAGCTAGCTGTACCTTTAAAACTTCAAGAGGAAGAGGGCATCCCAGACCTAGTTTATCTACACCTAGGGCCATTTTTCTTTTAGGGTTTGATGAAAGAGCCTTGCCTTAGCAACACTCTCCCTCTTTAGACTCTCTTGTCTTGATTTTTCTTTTCAGTGAGTTAGCTATTTTCCGGGAAGGAGGAGAGATCACGAGGCCTTTATTTAGAAACACCAGAGTGAGCCTCTCTACCCTACGGTTCTGTCTTCAAGGCCCTGCTTTAGCAGCACCTTGAAACCTTTCCCTCTTGTCCTTTAAATCTTGTCCCGTTCAACTTGTGTGTCCTTCACCTTTTTGACTCCATTAACCCTTAGGCATTGATCTTAGGCCTCCAATGTTAAAGTGAAAGTGATCAACCAAACTCCCAAACTATTTGCTAAATTAAAACCCTAACTAACTACTAACCCTAAAAAGTCTGACGTCACCCTTGGTTATTTCATCTTGACGCAACAGTTTTCCTTTATAGGAAATTGGATGCTGGTTTTATGCATTTATTGAATAAGGGATTGATTGGATACATTGATTGCTTCATCATCTTGACATTTATTGGTGAATTGATATTATTCCATTTCTATATTAATAAACATTAGCTTCGTTAATATCTATTGTCTTAATTGATTATATATTGATATTAGATAGTTTTATGAAGTATTAACCCATTGAATCATAGCTTGAATATATTGGTTTGTTGTTGCTTTGTTCTGGGCAGGTTTTCTTCTTTGTGCCTACACTTCATTATTAGCTGTTTAGCTGGGACTATCTACCTTTGGTGGTAACCTGTGAAGGGGGAACTTTACCTTTGTACCTTTTATCTTTTTGCCTCTTCAGAACTCTAGGTTACTGGGGACGTCTCCCTTGGGCCTAACCTCCCTAAAGAGAAAGAACCTCCCCATCGTGGTGACATTGGGTGGGATAGGTTCCTATTTCGCCAGTTTGGCCTTCTATTTCATAGCCATTTGACCTAGCTACAAACTGTACGATAACATTTTGGTGCCGTTTCCAAGGAGCACTGAGTCAATTCTCCTCAAATGACACATCCTTTTGGTAAGCCTTACCTCAAATACCTTTTCTTACAAGCTTACCTGGCGACTCCACTAGGGTGGTTTTTCCCCTTTTATTTGGTAGTTTCAAGCAAACTATCTGGCGATTCCACAAACTAAAAGGAGATTCAATAATCCTCCTTTGTATTTCATAAGGAAGCCTCCCTTGAACTCTCCAGTTGTTAAATCACTTTTTGGGAAAATACTTCCTTTAACAATCATGTCTAGCTCTCAGACCAGTACAATGAACCTAGTAGTCAATCAAAGGCAATGGTCATCTACTCTTTTCAAGCCGTTAGACATGTCAGCCATACCTGGCTACCCTAGGAAAATGCCACCCAAGTATGAGAATTGGTTGCCTAAATTTACCGGTACTGATGCAATCAGTGCCGAAGAACATATGAGCAACTTTTGGGCATTCTTTTAGCTTCACCCCATTAGTGATGATGCTGAATATCTAGTCATGAAGTTGTTCTTCGCTACTCTTTGTGATGCCTCAAGGCATTGGTACCTAAGCCTTCCCGATGGAAGCATCAAGACTATGGACAGACTTGAAGAGGCCTTTCTCAAAAGGTGGAGTGTCAAAGAAGACCCTAATATGCTTCTCACAAGACTAAATAACCTTGCCAAGTATGAAAATGAGTCTATTCGGGAGTTCCACACCAGATTCGAGACTTTACTACAAAGAATTCCTGCAAGCCATCATTCGAAAGATGATTACCTCGTCCATGTTTACACTAGATCTTTCAATGGCCAACTAGGGTATCTTCTTAGAGAAAAAAACCCCAGTCCATTCAAGAAGCCCAAGAGCTCACTACTAAAATAGAGGGAAACCTCCTTTCATCTAATATTGAGCCTTTTGCTAACCCAAGGGGGAGAATAGACACTAAACCAAAGATAGTTCACAATGTTGAGCCTACTTCAGATCTACGTACAAGTATCGCCAAACTACAAGCTTCTATGGATGATATCATAAAGAATAAAGGGGAGATGATCACCCAAATCGTCAAATTGGAAAGATCTCAGACCCAGGCACCCAGGATTATGTACAAAGGGCAATTCCAGAAAGGGAGCCAATTTTATAAACCAAAGAATGAGCACGAAGTTTTAAACCCTTTGGCCCCCGCAAACGTTGTTGATGAAAATCCTTGGTGCCTGGAACGTAGCGAAGCACACTGGGAACATGAGTGCCCTTACAATAGCAGCCATCAACAAGTCAACACCATTGATTGTTTCATGGATTTTCCTCAAATAAATATCACAGAAGTAGAACATCAGGAAGCCATGAAAGAAGCAGCCAGATTAGCAAGAATGGCGGTGATCAACAACCTAGATCAAGAATCACGAGAAAAGATAAAAAGAGAAGAATTTCAGGTATACAGAAGAAAGAATTTGAAACAACCAGCAGTCGATCAGGCAAAGCCCCCACCCTTGGAAATGCTTCTTCCCAAGACATCCAAGGCTACCAAGGTTGACTTGAACTTTAACTTCGAAGGGGCATTATCAAAGATGCATGTGAACATTCCCCTAAGGTAAGCAATCAAGATCCCATCCATTAGGCAACGATTTGACACTTTCTTTTTAGGATCAGATGATCCTATGGACCCCCCTATTATGTTGCAAGATGATCACTTCAGTGTCCAATATGGTGAAAACCCTCCATTCTTCATGACTTTGACAATGAATGGAAAAAATCTCAACAATTGCATGTTAGATATAGGTGTTGGTTCCAACATGATGTCACTCAAAGTCATGCGACAAGTGGGCTTGAAGGTCACACAGCCTTACAGAAATGTATGTGGTTTCGAATCTAAAGCCATACCCACACATGGGGTGGTTGAGAATGTTGAAGTTTGCTTGAAGGAGTATCCTAAAAAGATGGTCCACATTGACATTGTGGTGGTTGATGTTCTAGATGTGTGGGGAATGTTGTTATCTAGGAAGTTTGGTGCAATGATAGGTGGTGCCCTTGAGATGGACCTCACATTCTTGCAATTGCCTTTGAAAAATGGAATGGTAGGTCATCTACTCAACATGCCAATAACTGGGGACTATGTGCAGGATATTATTCACCCCGTCAATAATGACAAGGCACAAAGCGAGATGATACAAACTCTTCAAAGGTATTCTCTAGAAGACATGCCCTTTGCAACAGAGGAGGACTTTGATCAGATCGAATGGCCCAAGAAAGAAGAGTACCAATGAATCCTAGATGAATTCAAGGACAAGGAAGTTGGGACGGTGAAGATATTAAAGAAATATGAAGATGACGTACAAATCCACCCATCTCAAAAAGAGGTTTTTACAGCAGAATCCCACCCTCCTCCCTTAGCACAGTACACCAGGGTTGTCCAGGGAACAACCAAATACAAAGTTAGAAAGTACAAAGAGGGAGACATGGTATGGATGTGGGATACCTAGAAAGGAGAGCCAACTAATGTAAAGGGAAGCATGTTAAGAACCAAACATCAATATAGCATAGAAAAACCTTAGGAAAAGTACTCAATGCCTTGAAAAAGAGATAATTTCAGATAATAAGCCTCTTCGAGAGGGCAACTTCCTTTTACCCCACTTAAATGTTCAAGTACAAGATGATTCAAAATGAAAATGTCTCCTTGGTATATATAGGAGACTAGGCGGTATAATTACAACTAATGGCCTAAAG
>JZKD02S1678422.1:419247-464596 GCA_000966675.3 Picea glauca | reverse complement strand
ATATATCTTGGGGTGGCATTACCGCCCCATTTTTTGTTACTGATGCCCCTATCGAGTTTGAGAAGGTCTGTAGGTTATGCCAGAGATGCTAAAGTTCTCATGCGTTCTACGGTGAGCACATGTCCTCGAGTTAGAGCCAGATGTTATCCCTGATTTTTAGGGATAACCAGGAGATCATGTCTCGATGCCCACAGGTACTAGACATGGAGTACCGAGAGCAGGATTGACCTGAGTATGGCCCTGGAGGGCCCATCCTTTCTTCTATCATCAGACTCATCTTGGCAGCAGCAACAACATCCATTACCTTCGGCTTGGTCTTGTATCGGAGAAGTCTCTTGCTCCATGAGGTAATTGGTCCATGTATCATGGTATGTGTCACTTTTGATCATTAAAACCTTTAAATATATGCATCTGATTTATTTTATCTCTGGAAATTGCTTGGATCTTATGCTATCCCACTTGACCATGCTTGGGGAGATTGACAGGATGCCCTAGCAAGCCTGTACCCATAGGTTTTGGTTTACCACTGGGGGGATTTCTAAAGAGCCATCGTCCGCTCCCATCATACCACCACTTTTCCATCTTATCTCCCACTCATTTATCCCATTCCCCTTGTCTGGGCATTGGATTGACTTGTTTGTAGGGTTGCACCTTATCTTGTGGGAAGAAGGGGCTAAAGGCCCAGAAGGTAAAAGCAGCCGTTAAAAGATAAAAGCCTAGAAATAAAACCTCGAGATGCTTCGCCCAGGAATCCCCAAGAAGGCAATAAAAAGCCTATCAACAAGAAACAAGAGGGACTCGAAAAAATAACAAACAAGACCTAGTCAAGAGGATAGGGGTTCTCATCATGAGACAACCTATTATGTTCATGGGTACCTAACAGCATGACATTGCCACCATCTGGTTAGCACGCCAGGGCAGTGACCTTTGGTTGCATGGCCAAGGGAAAGGGGGTCTCATCATGAGCAAGCCTTCTCATCTCTATGAAAGTACTTATGGGTAACACTATCAGCTCTGGTCACCATGCCAAGGCAATGTCCTCTGGTTAGCCCTTGAAATAAAAGAAAAAGAATAAGAAAAAAACAAATAAAGAAAGGAATAAAGGCAAGAAAGGGCTTGGAAAAAACTACATCCATGACAGGTACAACTCACCTTCTACAAAGGCACCCACAGATAACATAATGCATCCCTGGCTCTCACTCTACCCACATGTCTGGACATCCCTTAGCCACATCACCTCATTTACATGGCTTGGATGAAACCTTTCTGGAAACTTCCCTTTTCTTATGGATACTAGCCCAATAGGATGTCTTGTCCTTTTCCTTGATCTTGTATTGTAGGTTTTTGTAATATCTTTGATCTATTGACTAATATATCAGGGTTTTTATGCATATGTTTGATAATATTAATGATGAAATGTGATTGACATTGCTATGATCCCTGTGACTAATGAGCCGATGGAGGGCGTAGTTTTGATGTGCAGGACCATACTCGATGGACAAGTACCATTTGGACCGGTACACACGGGGAGATGATTAGTTTGGACCTCCATGGGTCTGAAGAGCCTATCAGATGGTTTCTGAGACCCCGTCAGAGGGGTAGAGACATGACAATGTTTGATCAAGCTCTTGCACCAGAGAAGAAGAGGACGTTTCACCAGAGGCACTTTGGCAGAGCCCGACCTAGGGGGAATGACCCCTTTTCAGTGGAACGTTGGCCTTGGAAGCCTCAAAATGCCCGCATCCTCACCATGACATCATCCAAATTCATGGTCACTCTTAGAGGATGACTGGGCAGCAGTGGCACGTGTGGCATGTTGGAGAGGCCCCTGGGGGGCTAACGTTTTTCTCTTGGATGTCTCATCTAACCTAAAAGGGGCTAGCACCTCCCTTGAAGGGGATTTTACCTTTATTACATCTCAGTTAGGGTTTTAATTTGACAATTTAATGTAAAAACAATATGATTTTGGATTATAGCATTGTCGGCTATTTTTTATGACCTATAATTAATTAAGGTCATTGATACACTATATATTGAGGGTTTTCACTCTCATTTTGACATAACACATCACTCACTCTCCTAGTGAGGTCTAATTTTTGCACCCTATTAGGGTTATTGGCTAAACTAAGGAGGGTGCACTTGATTAAGGAGGAGATTTTTGGCATTCTATGGTGTTTTTCTTGAAGGAAGGTTGACAACTAGGGTTTTCATGGTCATTTTCTTGATGTTTTGTAAGTATTTTTTTGCAAAACTTCTTGATTGAATGGTTGTAGTTTAATTTCTTACATCTATTTATAAATATTGTTGAATCAAAACCCTAGGGGACAAACACACAAGTAGGTCGTTATCTCATGTCCCCTGATAGAAACACCTTTTGCCATTGAAGAAGAAGAATAGATCCTAGTCATAACTGCACTCCTTCTTTCTTCTTCCCTTTAGCTATCCGTACCTTTAAAAATTAAAGAGGAAGAGGACGTCCTAGGCCTAGGTTATCTACACCTAGGGCCATTTTTCTTTTAGGGTTTGATGAAGAGCCTTGCCTTAGCAACACTCTCCCTCTTTAAACTCTCTTGTTTTGATTTTGCTTTTCATTGAGCTCGTTGTTTTCTGGGAAGGAGGAGAGAGCACGAGGCCTTGCTTTAGAAACACTGGAGTGAGCCTCTCTCCCCTAGGGTTCCGTCTTCAAGGCCCTTCTTTAGCAACACTTTGAAACCTTTACCTCTTGTCCTTTAAATCTCGTCCCCTTCAACTTGTGCGTCCTTCACCTTTTTGCTTCCATTAACCCTTAGGCACTGATCTTAGGCCTCCAACGTTGAAGTGAAAGTGATCAAACAAACTCCCAAACTATTTGCTAAATTGAAACCCTAAATAACTACTAACCCTAAAAAGGCTAACATCACTTGTGGTTATTTCATCTTGACGCATCAGTTTTCCTTTATAGGCAATTGGATGGTGGTTTTATGCATTTATTGAATAAGGGATTGATTGGATACATTGATTTCTTCATCATCTTGACATTTATTGGTGAATTGATATTATTCCATTGCTATATTAATAAACATTGACTTCGTCAATATCTATTGTCATAATTGCTTATATATTGATATCAGATAGTTTTATGAAGTACTAACCCATTGAATCATAGCTTGCATATATTGGTTTGTTGTTTCTTTGTTCCGAGCATGTGTTCTTCTTTGGGCCTACACTTCATTATTGGTTGTTTAGCCGAGACTATCTGCCTTTGGTGGTAACCTGTGAAGGGGGAAATTTACCTTTGTACCTTTTTATCTTTTTTCCACTTCAGAACTCTAGGTTACCGAGGACATCTCCCCTGGGCCTAACCTCCTTAAAGAGAAAGAACCTCCCCATCATGGTGACATTGGGTGGGATAGGTTCTTGTTTCGCTAGTTTGGCCTTCTATTTCATAGCCATTTGACCTAGCTACAAACTGTGCGATAACAGTAACCATATGCAAATTGTCCCCCCCAACATTGACTTGTTCACTAATTATCCTAGTGCAAAATGACCTATATACATCTTGAAGTGAGAACCCAATAAATAATGTCAAAACTTTTGCAACGCATACACCATTGCCAAATCCTCTCATTCTATCGTAGTGTAGTTCTTTTTTTCTTTTGACAACTTCCTACTTGCAAATGCAATTGGATGGTATAACTCTCCTTCCCTTAGATGAGATAATATTTCTCCTAAATCTATGTATGATGCATCCACATGAACATGAAATTCCCTGTTCCAATCTCGAAATATCAAAATTGGCGCATTCACTAACTTCTACTTCAATATATCTAAACCCTTTTGGAAATATTCATTCCACTGGAATTTAGCTTCTCTTTTTAACAACCTCTCCCTAGGTGTTGTAATCTTTGCATATCCCTTAATTAAATTCCTGTAGTATCTTGTATGACCCAGGGTTTCTCTTAATTATCTTATTGATGTAGGTGGTGGTAAGTTGAAAATGATTGCAATATTGGAAGGATCCACTAGTAATCCCTTTTTACATACCACATGGCCCAACAAAATTCCAAAAGGTGCACAAAAAACACATTTCTTCAAGTTCAATGAAATCTGACATTGTCTACACCTATCCAACATTACTCTCAGTACTTCTATATGATCCTTCAATAAACTAAACATAGTCCAATCATCTAAATAGAATTCAAGGAACTTGTGAGTAAATTCCTTCAAGATTATGACAACTACTCTCGAGAAAATTGTTGGTGCGTTATTCAGCCCAAAAGCATAACTCTATACTAGTAGCTTCCCCAGTCTATCATAAAGGTAGTCTTATGTCTCTCTTCCTGCACAATATTTATCTGGTAATATCCTGAGAATACATCTGTGAAATAATAGGCCTCCTCTCCCCCTACATTCTCTAGCACTTCATCTTTGAACGATGTCGGAAATGTATCATGCAAACATGCATCATTTGTCTCTTTTATGTCTACACAAATTTTGATTCCCCTTGTTTTCTTATCTTTCACTATCACTAGACTTATCCAATCTGATTCTACTATTGGTTCAATGATTCCTGATTCCAACATTTGATCTATCTCTACCTTCACCTTCTATTTATACTTCAGATTCAATCTATAGGGTATCTTTCTTACTGGCTTAGAATTAGGTTTCAAAGGGATCTTCATTTCTCCTAACTCACTAGCTATCCCTTTCATTTTTGAGAACATGGTTGGGAATATATCTTGATACTCGCGTAGTAAGTCTGCAATATTTTCCATAGTTTCATCATTCCAGTAGTCTCCTATCTACAAAAACTTTGGATTATCTTTTGTTCCAATATTTACCTTACACATCCTTAGTGGTTTTGCATACACAATATATTCAAGCTCCGGGCCTTCTACTGTGCGTTCCCCATTAGTTTAAGGTACTTGTATATTTCTTGTGCCCTCCTCGTCCTAATATTCTTGAGGAACATTATAACATTCTAGTAATTCACGAACTTTCATAGAATCTCTGTGCGCACTACACATAGGTACTACCTCCATTGACTCTTGAACTGAAAAAATCTTGTTTCTAATGACCTGGAAAGTTACATCTACTAGTGGGGATTCATTTTCAAAAGTAAATTTTACCTTAAACCTTTGAGTCATCTCATCTCAGTTCAGTGTTTCTTTACGCATTTCTAGTTCTAGGTACCATTTCTTGGGGATCATATCCAATGTATGTATGAATTGATGCATCCATTCCTTCTTCGGTATCGAAATCCATATCTTTCTACACTACACAATATGATTTTTTAGATAACTTACTCCTATATACTTCTGTGAAATATACTCAACCTTAGTACCAAATCTAACTTGCATTAATGTTTTTCACTGCTATCAGTCTTCTATTCCTTCTTTATGTAAAGCCCACCATCTGGATGGAGTGTCTTTCAAGACAACATCTAATGCCAAAAGTCTTTGTTGTTTGGGTATCTACCACTGAAATTCCTTTACAAAAGATCCTATGTCATTCAAACCATAATACTTGGGTATATCACATAACTCTGTCCCAATCAAGCACAACAATCGAGTGATGCAGGAACACCACCTAGTTGATACTTCATGCATAATTTGTTGTCAGTCCTCTAGACCTTCCTATGAATCTGATGCAAATGAGATAATGCTTCTCCAACATAAGGAACCATCTGCAATCAGATTAATGTAGTCATATTATATAGGTTATCAATTTCATTCCTTTTCGCTGGTTATGTTATAACCCTATAATTTATAGAATAAACTGATGACTGGAAATTCATTCCTTTATTGCAATGAAGGATGCAAACAGTGTTTCATTCTATAGATTGATTTGAAGAAAAAGAAAAGAAAAGAAAAGAAAAAATAATAAAATAATAAAAGAGGGCATAAAAGAAAAATAAAAGCCCCATGCAATAAAAATGACTTGGTCCATAATGTTCAATCATGGTCAAGTCCTTTTAAATTGATGTTGATAGGAATAGTGAATAAGCTTGACTAAACTGTTTAATCTTAGTCAAGTTGATAGGTTAGCTAGTGAATAAATTTGACCAAACTGCCTAATCTTGGTCACATAAGCCTAGGGTAGAGTATTTTCTTAGTCCAATAGTTTAGTCTGGGATAAATGTTGTAGATGAGTAGGCGAGAACATAGGTTAGTTGATTTAGTTTCAATAAAACATGCATTATGGTCGAGTCAGATTCATGTCCTAATGTTTGAAAACGTGTTTATCCAACCCCATGGGGTCGAGCAACAAAGAAAGCAAGGGAAAAAAACCCACAAAAAGCATTAAACCTTAATTCCCACTGCTTATGTGACTTCGTGCTGACATATTAAAGTTTGAGCAAGAATCCATGGATGAAATGCCAGCACCCAGATCTACGACCGAGATGTAATTCTGGACCCCCCCGTTCGTTCTTCTTTTAACGGAGGGGGGGGGAGGGGGGGTCCAGAATGTTGGTTAACATGAGTGCTTAGATCTATGATCCAGAAAGTGGCACCCAGATGAATGGATGACAAAGGATTCTATACCCCCCTGACCGTTATGCCTATAAAGGTGGGGGGTGGGTCTAGAATGAAGTGTCTTTCTAGGTAGTCCCCACCATAACATGGCATACGTCGATTGCAATAGAGCCTCTCCTCTCCAAAACCACTTACCATTTACCAACCTTCTGACATACCACTGCCACCTGGTGACATCACATTCCACTACCTCCCCCTAGGGGTCCTGTCTCATAACTCCGTCAGTTCTCTCCCCCTGGTCACCCATCACAAACCACCTCACATATTCCTTCTCCCCAATCAGCATGTAATGTCCCCAAGGCCGAGCCCTATTGTAAATCATGTTGTAAATCATGTTTAGGAAATGAATTGTAATTATGTTTTATAGGATGGTGAGCCAAGTTAATATAAGATGGTGGGATTATGTGATTATTAGGCCAGAGAGCCTAAGTGTTGAAGGCCAAGAGCCTGATTTTGTACATCTATCAATGTAGAACATTAATAAAATTATAAACATCGTTGCGTGCAGACCGACCACGATGAATGAGTGATGGGGGACTAAGCTTCCACAGAGTGGGCAAGGGATTAGGGGCTGGAAGGTGGGAAGAGGGGCTAAGTGTTGAGCCTAGGGGCTAAGCCTAAGAGCTTAATCCTTGGGAATAATATTTTAATATTATTTCAAAAAGAAGGTGAATAATATTCTTTATCCTAAGTTCTTTTGGAAGGACAAGTAACTTCCAAATGAATGGAACGCACGTGGTTTCATGGGTGACAAGTGTCAACCCAGGCTCAAGCAAATAAAGCATCTGAGATCAGCCGTGTTGGGGGGTTCCTCCACCATTCGACCCTCGAATGCCTGGGTGTGAACCCGTCTGACCTCTGGAAGAGTCCCCATGTATATTCTGAACTATACGTCCCGTCTGACCCCTCCAAGAGACCTCGTCCCATTCTGAAACTGGGGGGGTGAAGTCTATGTGTTGATTTCTAGAAAAGCCAATGCATCCTCTGTCTGAGCAGATCGAGCCTTTGTGTGGAGTCTCTCTCCCAAATCCATAATCGTGAGACCATCTTGTCATTGTTGAGCCTGTTTGGAAAGCCTGTGTCTGTTTTCCCCATTGGCTATTGTGGCCACGCAGTGATAGACTGCGTCTGGCTTGTTTTCCAATTAGTACAACACTCTCTCCAGGTGAGAGAGGTGGTGAAGTTGGAAGAACAGGTTGTTGGGCCTGTGAGCGACTCTCGCTAGGTGAGAGAGTGCACAGAGAAAGGAGAGAATTCCTAGAAGGAACCCTATAGCTTCCACAGAGCTTGGAGACTTTCGGTCCAGTCTGTTGCTGAAACCTAAGGCAAGGGAGGTTAGTATCCGAAGGACTTTCTAGGTGACAGAGAAGGTGTATACTCCTGGGGTGGAACATGCATGTGGGGAAGGAGAGTCTATGGGCAGTGGGCATAAGTGGTTCCTGGGAGAGAATCCTTTTTTGTGACTATGTGTTTTCCCTGTAACCTTAGCCTAGCCTAGGATTCCTTTCCTTGGGGGTGGAGCTTAGTCCCAACTCGGGGGTGACCCACTGCTGAGCTTGATGAGCAATGTGGTCTAAGGCTGGGAGGTTCGTGGAAGGCTTGCACCTGGTTGGTGTAATTACCTTCGTTTCAAAGATAAGTACTAGATGATGTTTTAATTACTTTTTTGCATGTCTGTGTATTTATATTTATCATGTATTCTGTTGTGCATATGTATTAATGTTAAAGCCATTGATTATTTATAATAGCATTAATTATTATGCTTATTCCGAGTTCTCTGTTTAACCTGCTTTAAATGCATGATATATATATATATATATATAATTAAGTATGAGTATTGTTATTCCGTGAAGTAGTACCTGCCTGAGTGAAAGGGGGTGTTACAGTATGGTACCAGAGCCAAAGTTTCAATGCTGAGCCTAGATGGGCCGGATAAGTGGTCTTCGGACCAAAATTTTTGAGAAGAAATTGTGTTGGGAGGGCCAATTTCAAACCCCAAAATGTTCTTGAGTGTCAAGGAGTCACTTGACCATGTTACAAATCTCGGGAGGTTTAGCGGTATTTTAGAACCGTAGCTGGTGTGGTATATGGCCACCAGGAGAGAGAGAGAGAGCTCAACGCATGAAGTGTTGGAGCGGTAGGATCTGTTCGGGATGAAAGGAGAACCCTCACGACTATCAGATCTGGAGAACGTGCACGAGGATTAAAACCCTTTGAATTTGCACAGGAGTGTGGAAATCGCAGTACGCGAAATCCCGAAATGATCTACACCATAGATTGTAAGAGAGGAACTTGACTATTGGATCAAGTGGAAGAGTAGACAGTAATTTCATAATTTTGGCAAACATAAGTTTGAGATGTGTGGATGCACGAACTCCCGATGCCCGAAACCCCGAAACGACGAAAGGATCTGCGTAGTAGATCCAAGAAAAGTCTAACCATTGGATTTTCGATTAGAATGGACGTGGACACATGGATGTGCACCACGTGCTAGCGAGTCAAGAATACAAGTGAGAATGGTGGGACCCGATGACGTCACTGAAGGTGACACAGACCCTCCTGAGCATGCCACGTGCCACTATGGTTAAGGGCGACAGTTGTACTGTGGGCCCAGAGAATAAAGTAAATTAGAATTTTAGAATTCGGGAGTTGGAGTGACAAGGGGTTGGGAGTCACTACATCATGAACTCCCAGGTACCGAAGAACCGAAACCCTAAAGCAAGTGTGAGAGCCTCATGGACCAAAACCCCGAAACCCGAAGTCCTGAAATCTTTAAAAATGAAAGAACCGCAATGGATTTTAACTGTTGGATGTTGGGTAAACGTAGACTGTCGATCCACCCGATTTACGCAAATTTGGTAAACCAGAACTCCGGGAGATAGATGTGTGTGCCTTAAACTCTTTGAAGGCCGAAGACTCGAGTAGCACCTAGTAGTCTAGCACTTGGTCACGACCCTTGGTCATGTGGGTAGGGACTAAGAAAGAGGGAGCTATCACCCAAAAGTACAGAGCCAAGTAGAGCTCGGAAAATTCGTGAAATTGAAACATTTTCTTAAATTGGATTGTTTATGAATGATGAAGAAATTGTCAAGAAACAAAGGCCTGACAAATTCTAGTCATCTGCGTATTTGTATTGCAGAAGGTTGACGAGTGCCAGAACTAATTTGAATTTCCACAAAGTGAAAAGAAATGGAAGAGACACATAATGCTTCCAGTTCAGAAAAAGAAGCTTATAAGAGATAGCGTAGAAATTTTGTATGTAGAGTGTGCATATCTAGTGCAAGGAGTGCTTATAGAGGGAACTTGTTTTAAGTTCGAAAGACTCTAGGAGACGAGCGTAGAGGGTGCCAGGAGGGCACCAAAAATTATTTTGGAAAACACCATCGAAGCCTTCGAAATATTCGAAATCCTTCAAGTTAGGGAGGAAGCCAAGTCTAGAAGAATTGATGCCAAGATATTTGGAAATAAGTCATTGAGAACTTGGATAGACGGTAGGAATCCTTGGAGGTAAGACTTTGCATAGGAAAGCACCGAGAAAACAAAATCACTGAGGGTTCTGTGGAATCTCTACCAGGAGGTCATTGAGCAAGTGCATATAGTGAACGGAAGAACTCTATTGTGAGATCAGAGGAAGGAGAAGTGTCGAGAAGGAAGACAACTGTGAGACTCTGCCAAGAGGGCATTGAGAAAATGCATAGGATGCATTGAGGAGAACTCTATTTTGAGTTCAGTGAGAAGACAGAGTCACTGAGGATTCTGGAGAACTTTTCCAGGAAGGGTATCGAGTTGGTGCAAGTGTGCACATAAGGAACTCTTTTGAGTTCTAAGATAGGAGAAGTGTCACAGGAAGACACTCATAGGGTTACTGAACACCCTGTAGGCTCAACAAAGTGTGCTTGAGAAAGAAGCTGCCAGAGGGCACCAATCTCCATTTGAAGGAGAAGGCAAGGGTTGAATCCCTTAGAGGTTCAAGTTTCGAAGCTTAGGAAGGATAGTGTTGTTGTGCACAGAGTAAAAACAAAGAGGAGAAGGAGGTCGAGAAACCCTTCGAGGTTTCACAGTCGACAAAGCTTAGGAGAGACAACGTTCCTAGAACACATGCAAGATTCAAAGGAATTGAGCTCGCAAGGGAAGTGAAGGTCGAGGCCTTTGAAACTTCGAAAAATATTCCAAGGGGAAGGAATAAGTTCTAAATATTAGGAGGGAGCATAGTTGTCATTAGATCAACTGGAGAGGAAGAGATCTGGGTCGTCATATCTAGTGCAAAGAACCGATAGTCATCGGATCCAGAGGAAGGCGAACGGATTTTAACCTCTGGGAGGTCGCAAAGGAGAGGAGCCATAGGGATAGTGGAGACACTTCGTGGAGGAAGTGACAAAGTTGTGAGAGTCATTGGATCTTGCAGAGTAGCCAGTGGATTAAGGCTGAGTATCTTTCAATACTCGAAAGATCATAAAGGATAGCGACCGTCAGATCCGGGTCAATGACTACCATTGATCTCATTCAAGAAATCGCGAATTCGGGGTTCGTGAGTTCAGAGGGCAGACCAAATTCTTGGTTTTGTGAAGTTCGGCATCGTGAGGAGCAGGGAAGGAGATCCAAACAGTTGGATCTAAGCCACAGGAGAACCGTTGGATCATAACCTCTGCGTGGTATCGCGTATCAGGGGTTCGGGGGTTGAAATAAATTCTTTTTGACTGCGAGGTCGCGAAGTGTCGAGCGTCGAGGGCTCATAGAACACGTGGCACATCCGTTAGGTGGGGACCACGTGGTTGACAGGTGGCATAACAATAAGCACCCAAAGAAAGGGGAAGCGGGTGACAGGTGCTGGACACACATTGCTTGGAAAGGAGTCAACTCATCGCTGACTTTCGTGTCTTGGGGATTCGCAAAGGAGTAGCACAAGGGCTCAAGACTCCAACTCATGAAGTCGCGAGTTGCGAGTAGTGCTAGCACTTAGCCCTAGATGGTGGTTATGTGTGGAAGGCACTAACAAGGAGGAGCCATACCCATATCACATCTCAAGTATCGATGTCTGGAGAAAGAGGAGTTGAGGGACTTCGACTCACGAACTCACGAGTTGCGAGAGGCGCTTGTACTAAGGTAAGGTCGTGGTCACATGGAAATGTGAGGCTCACGCCTGGAATCAAGTTGTGTAGGGTGGGTTTTTGTGAAGGACCTATGGATCAGACTCATTGGAGGTTCTAGCAGGGAATCAAAGGAGCCGCTTCGGCTCAAGGAGAATTTAGAACGATCCTGTGCAGATCTTGGCCCGAGGGTTGGAGGTCTACGTCAGAGCTGAAGTGATGGTTATAAGTTTGATAAAAGAAGCATGAAATCTTCTACTACTATCATATATTCAGGTAGTATAATTTTTAATGGCAACCATGCAGGTATGAGTTTTTATCACTCTTTTTGCATAATTGTTGAAAGGAAATTTTGGTAAGAATTTCCTCAGCCAGAGATATGTTAAAAAATCACATGATTATATGATTGAATGCATACCACTGGATGTGGAAAAGGTTGTAGGCCTGTATTAATTCAAATCTTTTTAGCTTCTGAATGCACACATTGACATAGTATAATGTCATGTTAATTTGGTTATGGGGTAATAAACAAAGAATTAAAGATAAAAATTGGTTGTAGGAATAAATGCCAGTAAGCTAGTCATGTATGAGACTAGGACCTGGTTGAATATGACAAGGTATGGAGAATGTGGCAACACATTGGCTAGAATTCCAACTCATGGATGGTGAGATACATGACTGAGATAGAGAGAATTATGTAATTCAATGCAAGGTGCACTGAATACGAATGCATTGAGAATTGCACTCATGCATAATGAGTGATAGAATTGTATACTAAATGCAATGGTTGAATATGTTTTGTAAGTACATGCATATATATTATTGCATGGAAATAATTATACTAATGGCTGAAATGTTGCTAACCCTTGAAGTTGAGAACATTTCAAGAACTGTTAAACATTGCAACAGGAAAGTTACAAGCCAGGTAGTCACAAGAATAAAGACTACATAGAATTTTATGTTCAGAAAATTGAAATAATGAGCTTACTGTTGTTAATTATGAACATGCATATGCATAGAATGACGAGTCATTCTATTTGGTCAAGTTGTTTGGTAATTGTGATTGAATTGCCAGGTGCAGGAAATTCTAAGATTATTGCATAAGATGTTGTACATGTTGAATTGTGATGTATAGAAAATACTGACAATTTGTTGGCAGTATGCAAGATGAAGTCTTGCAGAAAAATTGTATGCAATTTGATGCCTGTGGAAAATCACAAGGATGGATGCATTCATAATGTGGAAACAACCAAGATGAATCATGAAATAGAATGTCATGTTTTGGGAATAAATGTTGAATTTCCTTTCGAACTAATTGGAATTCCTAAATGAATTCCTTTATGATTTCTTAGGATAACTGCATGTGGTTGATGCAAATGAGATGATTTTGATAAAAGTTAAATGTTGGCTACAAAGAGTATCTTGGGAAGATGCTTCTTGGAAACCTTAGAAGGCAGTTGGAACTCTTGGAGCCATGACGCTCTAAGACTTCCGGTCCGGCCTGTTGCTGAAGCCCAAGGAAAGGGAGGTGTAGCACCAATGGACTGTGCTTGTGAAGGTGTATACTCCCAGGTGGGACAGGCATGTGGGGAATGAGAGACCGTTGGTTGGAGTATTGCTGAGGTTTGAATGGTTGGAGTGCTGCTGAGGTTTGGTACCTTGGCCTAGACCATGTGGATAAGGATTATGGACCATGGCTATCTTGGGAAGCCATTGCCCCGATGGATTCATAGCCCTGATCGGGGGTGGAAGGTCTTTTCACTCAAAAGATAAGTACAATTTTCTATTTATTGTATGTTTTGTATGTTGTATACAGTTTTAATGTTATTAAATTTGTTTGCATATACATATATATACATTGCATATATGCTCTCATTACTTCATTCATGACTATACCTAAGGTGTCTCATATTTCATTACTTAATAAATATATATACCTGATGCTAATCATGTAATCGATTGGAATATGATTCAGGTGGAACCAGAAGGTGTCCTGCAAGTGCATCATGTGCGCATATTGGACAGGAAAATAAAACAGCTCTGGAATCGAGCTATTGAGCTTGTAAAGGTCCAGTGGACCTAGTACGTTCTTGAGGATGTGACATGGGAGCATGAGGATGCTATACGGGCATAATACCCACATATTTTTTAAGATTTTGGAAATCTTGTTGATGTTGTGTGAAAGTTGCACTGAGGACAGTGCAAAAATAAGGGAGGGGGATTGTACTGTCCCCAAGGCTGAGCCCTGTTGTAAATCATGTTGTAAATCATGTTTATGAAATGAATTGTAATTATGTTTTATAGGCTGGTGAGAAAAGTTAATATAAGCTGGTGGGCTTATGTGATTATTAGGCCAGAGAGCCTAAGTGTTGAAGGCCAAGAGCCTGATTTTGTACATGTATCTATGCAGAACATTAATAAAATTATAAACATCGCTGCGTGCAGACCGATCACGATGAATGAGTGATGGGGGACTAATATTCCACAGAGTGGGAAAGGGATTAGGGGATGGAAGGTGGGAAGAGGGGCTAAGTGTTGAGCCTAGGGGCTAAGCCTTGGAAACAATATTTTAATATTATTCCAAAAAGAATGTGAATAATATGCTTTATCCCAAGTTCTTTTGGAAGGACAAGTAACTTCCAAATGAATGGAATGCACACAGTTGCAGGGGTGACAAGTGTCAACCTAGGTGCATGCAAATAAAGTGTCTGAGATCAGCCATGTTGGGGGGCTCCTCCACCATTCGACCCTCGACTGCCTGGGCGTGAACCCGTCCGACCTATGAAAGAGTCCCCATGCATATTCTGAATGATACGTCCCATCTGACCCCTGCAAGAGACCTCGTGCCATTCTAAAACCGAGTGGGCAAAGTCTGTGTGTTGATTTCTGGAGAAGTCGATGCATCCTCTGTCTGAGTAGATCGAGCCTGTGTGTGGAGTCTCTGTCCCAAAGCCATAACTGTGAGACCATTCTGTCATTGTTGAGCCTGTTTGGAAAGCCTGTGTCTATTTTCCCCATTGGTTTTTGTGGCCACGTAGTGCTGGACTACGTGTGGCTTGTTGGCCAGTTAGTAAAACACTCTCTCCAGGTGAGAGAGGTGGTGAATTTGGAAGAACAGGTTGTTGTGCCTATGAGTGACTCTCTCCAAGTGAGAGAGTGCGCAGAGGAAGGAGAGAACTCCTAGAAAGAACCCTATAGCTGCCACAGAGCTCGGAGACTTCCAGTTCGGTCTGTTGCTGAAACCCAAGGCAAGGGAGGTTAGCAGCCGAAGGACTGTCTAGGTGACAGAGAAGGTGTATACTCCTAGGGTGGAACAAGCATGTGGGGAAGGAGGGTCTGTGGGAAGTGGGCATAAGTGGTTCCTGGGAGAGAATCCTTCCTTGTGAATATGTATTTTCCTTGTAACCTCAGCCTAGCCTAGGATTTCTTTCCTTGGGGGTGGAGCTTAGTCCCAGCTCGGGGGTGACCCACTGTTGAGCTTGATGAGCAGTGTGGTCTAAGGCTGGGAGGTTCGTGGAAGGCATGCACCTGGTTGGTGGAATTACCACCGTTTCAAAGATAAGTACCAAATGATGTTTTAATTACATTTCTGCATGTCTGTGTATTTATATTTATCATATATTATGTTGTGCATATGTATTAATGTTAAAGCCATTGATTATTTATAATAGCAGTAATTCTTATGCTTACTTTGTGTTCTCTATTTAACCTGTTTTAAATGCATGATATATATATATATATATATATATATATATATAATTAAGTATGAGTATTGTTATTCCACGAAATAGTGCTTGCCTGAGTGAAAGGGGGTGTTACAATATGGTATTAAAGCCAAGGCTTCAACGCTGAGCCTAGATGGGCCGCATAAGTGGTCTTCAGACCAAAATTTTTGAGAAGAAATTGTGTCGGGAGGGCCAATTTCAAACCCTAGAATGTTCCTGAGTGTCAAGGAGTCACTTGACCATGTTACAAAGCCCAGGAGGTTTAGCGGTATTTCAGAACCGCAGCCGGTGTGGTATATGGCCATCGGGAGAGAGAGAGAGAGCTCAACGCATGAAGTGTTGGAGCCATAGGATCTGTTCGGGAGGAAAGGATAACCCTCACGATCGTCAGATCTGGAGAACGTGCACGAGGTTTAAAACCCTTTGAAGTTGCACAGGAGTGTGGAAATTGCGGTATGCGAAATCCCGAAACGATCTGCACTGTAGATCGTAAGAGAGGAACTTGACCGTTGGATCAAGTGGAAGAGTAGACAGTAATTTCAGAATTTCGGCAAACAAAAGTTCTAGATGTGTGGATGCACGAACTCTCGATGCCCGAAACCCCAAAACGCTGAAAGGATTTGCGTAGTAGATCCAAGAAAAGTCTAACCATTGGATTTTCGATTGGAATGGACGTGGACACATGGATGTGCACCACATGCCAACGAATCAAGAAGATAGGCGAGAATGGTTTGACCTGATGACATCATCGAAGGTGACATGGACCCTCCTGAGCATGCCACGCGCCACCGTGGTTAAGGGCCACAGCTGTACTGTGGGCCCGAAGAATAAAGTAAATCATAATTTTAGAATTCGGGAGTTGGAGTGACAAGGGGTTGGGAGTCACTGCATCATGAACTCCCGTGTACTGAAGACCCGAAAGCCGAAAGCGAGTATGAGATCCTTGTGGACCAAAACCCCAAAACCTGAAGTTCCGAAATATTTGAAGATGGAAGAACTGCAACGGATTTTAACTGTTGTATGTTGGGTAAACGTAGATCGTCGATCGACCCGATTTACGTGAATTCGGTAAATCAGAACTCCCGGAGATAGCTGTGTGTGCTTAAACTCTTCGAAGGACGAAGACCCAAGTAGCACCTAGTAGTCTAGAACTTGCTCATGACCCTTGGTCACGTGGGTAGGGACTAAGAAAGAGGGAGCTATCACCCAAAAGTACAGAGCCGAGCAGAGCTCAGAAAATTCATGAAATTGAAACATTTTCTTAAATTGGATTGTTTATGAATGATGAAGGAATTGTCAAGAAACAAAGGCCTGGAAAATTCTAGTCGTCTGTGCATTTGTATTGCAGAAGGTTGACGAGTGCCAGAACTGATTTGAATTGCCACAAAGTGCAAAGAAATGGAAGAGACACATAATTCTTCCAGTTCAGAAAACGAAGCTCAGAAGAGATAGCGTAGAACTTTTGTATGTAGAGTGTGCATATCCAACGCAAGGAGTGCTTATAGAGGGAACTTGTTTTAAGTTCGAAAGACTCCACGAGATGAGCGTAGAGGGTGCCAGGAGGGAACCAGAAAGTCTTTTGGAAAACACCATCGAAGCCTTCGAAATATTCGAAATCCTTCAAGTTAGGGAGGAGGTCAAGTCCAGAAGAATTGATGCCAAGATATTTGAAAAGAAGTCATTGAGAACCTGAACAGACGGTAAGAATCCTTGGAGGTAAGACTGTGCAGAGGAAAGCACTGAGAAAACATAATCATTGAGGGTTCTGTGGAAGCTCTACTAGGAGGGCATTGAGCAAGTACATAGAGTGCAGAAAAGAACTCTATTCTGAGATAAGAGGAAGCAGAAGTGTCGAGAAGGAAGACATAATTTCTGAGAATTCTGTGAGACTCTGCCAAGAGGGCATTGAGAAAATGCACAGGATGCCTTGAGGAGAACTCTATTTTGAGTTTAGTGAGAAGACAGAGTCACTGAGGATTATGGAGAACTTTTCCAGGAAGGGCATCGATTTGGTGCAAGTGTGCACAGAAGGAACTCCTTTGAGTTCTGAGATAGGAGAAGTGTCACAGAAAGACACTCACAGGGTTATTGAACACCCTATAGGCTCAGCAAAGCGTGCTTGAGAAAGAAGCTGCCAGAGGGCACCAATCTCCATTTGAAGGAGAAGGAAAGAGTTGAATCCCTTAGAGGTTCATGTTTCGAAGCTCAGGAAGGATAGTGCTATTGTGCACAGAGTAACAACAAAGAGGAGAAGGATGTCGAAAAACCCTTCAAGGTTTCACAGTCGACAAAGCTTAGGAGGGACAACATTCCTAGAACACAGGCGATATTCAAAGGAATTGAGCTCATAGGGGAAGCGAAGGTTGAGGCCTTTGAAACTTTAGAAAATATTGCAAGTTGAAGGAATAAGTTCTAAAGCTTAGGAGGGAGCATAGCTATCATTAGATTAGCTGGAGAGGAAGAGATCTGGGTCATCAGATCTAGTGCAAAGAACTGATAGTCATTGGATCTGGAGGAAGGCACACGAAGTTTAACCTCTGGGAGGTCGCAAAGGAGAGGATCCATATGGATGATGGAGACACTTTGTGGAGGAAGTGATGAAGTTGTGAGAGTCGTTGGATCTTGCAGAGCAGTGAGGGGATTAAGGCCGAGTATCTTCCGATACTCTGAAGCTCAGAAAGGATAGTGACCGTCAGATCTGGGTCAACGACAGTCGTTGATCTCATTCAATAAATCACGACTTCAGGGTTCGTGAGTTTAGAGGGCAGACCAAATTCTTGGTTCCGTGAAGTTCCGAGTCATGAGGAGCAGGGAAGGAGATCCAAACCATGACATCTAAGCCACAGGAGAACCATTGGATTAGAACCTCCATGTGGTATCGCGTATTGGGGGTTCGGGGGTTGAAAGAAATTCTTTTTGACTGCGAGGTCGCGAAGTGCCAAGAGCGAGTACTCATAGAACACATGGCACATCCATTAGGTGGGGACCACATGGTTGATAGGTGGCATAACAATAAGCACCCAAAGAAAGGGGAAGTGGGTGATAGGTGCTAGACACACGTCGCCTGGAAAGGAGTCAACTCATCGCTGATTTTCATGTCTCGGGGATTTGCAAAGGAGGAGCACGAGGGCTCAACACTCCAACTTGCAAAGTTGTGAGTTGCAAGTAGTGCTAGCACTTAGCCCTAGCCAGTGGTTATGTGTGGAAGGCACTAACAAGGAGGATCCATACCCATATCACATCTCAGGTATCAACGTCTGGAGAAAGAGGAGTTGAGGGACTTCGACTCACGAACTCACGAGTTGCGAGAGCCACTTGCGCTAAGGTAAGGTTGTGGTTGCATGGAAATGTGAGGCTAGTGCCTAGCATCAAGTTGTGTAGGGAAGGTTTTTGTGAAGGACCTGTGGATCGGATTCATTAGAGGTTTCAGCAGGGAATCAAAGGAGTCGCTTCAACTCGAGGAAAATTTAGAACGATACTGTGTGGATATTGGCCCGAGGGTTGGAGGTCTGTGTCAGAGCTGAAGTGTTGGTTATAAGTTTGATAAAAGAAGCATGAAATATTCTACTTCTATCAGATATTCAGGTATTATAAATTTTAATGGAAGCCATGCAGGTATGAGTTTTTATCACTCTTTTTGCATAATTGTTGAAAGGAAATTTTGGTCAGAATTTCCTTAGCCAGAGATATGTTAAAAAATTAGATGATTATATGATTGAATGCATACCACTGGATGTGGTAAAGGCTGTAGGCCTATATTAATTCAAAGATTTTTAGCTTCTGAATGCACACATTGATATAATAGAATGTCATGTTAATTTGGTTATGGGGTAATAAAAAAATAATTAAAGATAAAAACTGGTTGTAGGAATAAATGCCAGTAAGCTAGTCATGTATGAGACCAGGACCTGGTTGAATATGACAAGGTATGGAGAATGTGGAAACACATTGGCTATAATTCGAAATCATGAATGGTGAGATACATGACTGAGGTAGAGAGAATTATGTAATTCAATGCAAGGTGCACTGAATAAGAATGCACCTCCTGTCGACCTCGACAAGATCCCATTAGCCCACAAGGATTACTTAATCTCAGAGACAAGGTGTGAATTTGACTTTGTGGAGTTATAGTTATGGTTTAAAGATACATTCATAGATCAAAGCGATGAAATTAGTCTCAGGGAGTCCAATCTTCCTCTTTATCTGTTTCCCCAAGTCCACCACTTCCCCGAATTTGCTCTAAAATTTCAAGCTCATTACCTCCCTGACCAGAGAACCATGGTTTCTTTGTTCGGAGAAACTCTTTTCTCTATCATGCTAGACGCCATTGATCAGATGCTACAGATACCTAGATCTGATTCCCCATCCCCTTTCAACCTTGAAATTCTAACAAAGTTGTATCAAAATATGTCTTTTCCTCAAAGAGCCCAAATTTTTGAGCTTTTCCTCCCACAAAATGCACAGCTCTCCAAGAAAAATCCTCCATACCCTTCTTCCCTGTTCTCAGAAAGAGGAAACCAAGTAATTTCATCACTGTATTCTCTACTTGGCTATTTTTTGGAGGATTGGGTAGACAAACAGATATTGGGTTTCCTATCCATTTTCTCGGCCGAGGAAAAGGCTACCATCCAGTTTGACTTCATCACTTTCCTAGCAGAGAATATCCATGATCAACTCTCAAAATTTGCCATAGAGGGCATGTTCCAGTATTCCTCTATACTAGCCTACATGTTCATCTTCTTTCAAACAAAGAAGTTCCCCTTCCTGATGTAGAAAATGGACAAGGACGACAAACCCCATGCAGTAACATCTTGGACCTCACTGCTTAGAAGAAAATCTACAGAATTCAACTTCAAACAGTTCATTGAGAAGTTCTACCATCCTGTGGTGAGCATGCTCATTGGGAGGCCTGAACCAAGGATAAATGAGGAGATCTAGAGAATTTTTCACCTCTCGGACCTCGCTAAAATGGGATATTGGTACTTGTACCAGAACTTTACAGAAATAAGAGTATACGGGTGTGATTTGGCTCCATATAAGATGCCCAAGTATCTTCCGCTGAGGATATTTGCCCTTGAATATATAAGACAAATGATAAATTCTTATGACATAAACTTTGTGTCTGTGAAGAAGAGACAACAACTGAGGATCAAGGGGAAAATAGGGTCCTTTATCTGCAATAGACGAGCTGTCAGGGAAGAGGCGGATAAAATTTTGAGGGAAATTAAGTTTGACACAATTTTCTTGTGGCACTACAATCCGTGGGGAATCATCAGAGAGATGATAGTGAAGAACAAGAATATCTTGTATATTCATGCACCCAAGTCGGATATAGATAAGTTTGAAAATCAAACGGAGTGGGAGGCAAGTACACTGGAAGAGGTAGAACAACAGTCTCCTCAAATCATTATCTCTCAAACAAGCACACCACAAACATCTAAAGAGAAAATACCCAGTAAGGATGTGTCTCCTTCTTTTTCCGAAGTCTCGGCTGAAGAATTTTGGATGCACACCAAAAGACCAAAATCCTGTCATATGACTGAAACGAATGGTGATAAGGAAACATAACCCATCATAGCCTTGAAAGGTGATCAGTCACCTCTTATCTCAAGCGATCAACAAATCATCTCTACTTTTTCATCCCAGAAGCAAATTGACACTTCACTGGTAAATCAGCAGAGTTAAGGAGGTGTGAAATCGAGCGTCTTTGAGAAATATGATATGATCAAGAAGAAGAATCAAATGTTGACAAGCAACACATATGCTCAGTTTCTGAAGCAAACATCCATGGTGTAACATCAACTTTTTTTTGCATTCGATATAGAGAAAGGAAGGATGCATATGGCCTTTCTCCAGGCACAAATGCCCGATCCTAAGGCTATCACTGATTACAAAAGAGAAACTTTTGAATTCAACACCAAAGATGTACACCCAGTTGATCAGATGGATCTACATCAACAAACTGGAGAAATGGTATTCTACACCTTGGAAAAAGCTTCTACTACTGCCACTAAATTGCAGGTTTCTCTGAACAATGTTCAGACACAATTGAAGCTGGAGAAGATATCATCCTTTGCAAAAGACAATAGAATTAAATCTTTGGAAGAGATGGTGCTCAAAATTGGATATGATCCCTCCAATGTAAAAGCAACATAGGAGATGGTCAAGAAGAAAAATGTGGACATAGCATCCCTGAGAAAATAACTGAAACTGCCACCTACGGAAGATTCACATGCAAAGGAGATAGTCGAGGAAGAGGGTGAAAAGGATGAAATTCTCAAGATGATCATGGAACATAACACGCAATTAAAAGAAATGGAAGTAGAAACATAATGACTGGGAAAAGAGAAAGAACAATCAACACCCATGGAAGTAATTCCATTGAGTACGGTTCCACTTGCTGGAGTCAGTACCGCAACCATAGCAGCAACCTCCACAGTATAAATTCTGTCAGACGCTCCACTGTCAGCTCTGGAGATGATAGTAGAACTATCAAAGTCCATGGAGGAAATGAACTTACAGGAAATGGAAATCAGTAGGCTGAAAAGGGAGGTTGAGAGTCTTCAAGAGCTCAAGAATTCTTACCAAACGAGTTTCCATGTCCAAAAGGAAACAACGAAAAAACTCAAACGGGAACTACAGCAGATGCAAAAACAAACAGTGGTGGGAAAAACACTTGCCGAATCTAAGGAGAATATTTGGATGGATATCTTCAGATCCATAAATGAGATTTGGCCTATGGTGCAATTAATGTTTGAACAAAATGAACTAGTGCTGAGGAGCAGATAGGCCATTGATAAGATAAAAAGAGAGTTGGGAGATATGCCCATTGAAGCAAATGAAATCATTTGATTTCTGAATTCAAAGACTAGAGAAGAGCTAGAAGATCTGAAAATAGAAGACAAGACCAAAACCATCCTCGAAGTCAAGATAATTCTGACCAAAAGGGGGTTGATGCTGCAACTAGAGGAGAAATTCTAGAATATGGATGTCGGAGTTCAAAAAAATTTCAGCAAAATTGATGCTTTGTGGAAGAAAGGTTTTCCCGATTGGTTGGTTTTGAACGATAAGCTAATGACCTTATTTGACTACAAGCAGAAGATTGCCATGGTGGCGAAGGACAATTCCAAGTTCTTGGGAATACAGGGTAGTATTATAGGCAAGGCATTCTTAGAGACTTTGCAGCTAGACCTCATCATACAACACGAGATCAAATATATTTTTACTGTCAAGCTGACATTTGCCAAGTATACAGAAGTGGATGAGATCTACAGGAGAATGCTCAAAATCACCACACCCAATCAGCAAAGGTGGGAGGAGGTGTGCAACTTAAGCGAATGATAGATGACGTGTACCATCTGAGTCATCATGCGCAACATCTAAAGTCATGTGAATGACTCGCCAACGACTGTCCCTGAAAATCAGCATGAAGTTTCGACACATCATTAGCAATTGCTATATTCTTGTATTATGTTATTTAGTTAGCTAGATTTAGTTTTTCCACGTCCTGATCAGTTATGACAGGTTCGTTGTAATTTTGATTATAAATACTTCAAGCTTTGAAGTATTGAGGGTTGATGTCATGCCCAAGCAAGCTGAAGTGCTGTAATCTTTATCAAGGGATCTACCAGTAATAAAAGAGAGATTTTCATAGGATTCATGTGTATTAACTATTGGTGATGTGCTCTTTTCATTGTTAATGGTTTTTCTGTCTTCGTGATCACATGTTTTTTCTTTCTCTGATCATTTAGAAGGAGTTAAGTTGCAGAACTTATTTCATATACTCTATTTACGACTTTTAAAGATCTTGTTGTTTGTCTTCTAACAATACAATAAAGAAATTATTAAATTCTTCTTTACCGTTATTGTTTATCTCATCTTTCTGCTATCCATCATTTTATTCCTAAGGAATCCAGTAGCTTTCATTATCCTTCCCTATGAGAGTATCCTTTAACAAACTGTTCTTTGATCTCGAGTGTATAAATAAAGACCCCATAGCCCAATGGATGCGTGATTTATATTTCAGCCATCTTTATAAAAAACAAGCGAAACTGTCTATTCTTTTATCTAGCCTAAAATCTGAAATTTAAACAAAGATAAATCTTACAGAGAGATCCCTCTCTGAAACTGGAAGGGCTAGATCCCAGTTTCAAAGTGGTTGGATAGGTTTGCCTGTGTTAAATTTTTTCTTCCTTCTAACAACCTCTGGAGAATTTACAGGGTGATAACATAGTGGTGACCATAGTGGGGAAGAACAAACTTTCTGCAGCTTTTCTTTCTTTCCCTAGACAAATTTTGTTTTTTATGAAGAAATCATAAAACCTAAATCTAAAAAATAAACAAATGTTCAGAGGTTGTTAAATTTTGTATATAATCAGTTTAAAAAACCTAAAAAATTAAAAAAAAATCCGTCTCCCAAAAGAACCTACACCAGAGCCCATCCTGACCCAGAACCTGTGATAACAGTAGACAACTCAAAAAAATTACTCAAAAAGAAAAACATTGCAGAAGGTTTCGAGAATCATAATCCTCTCCATAGGTCTTTTTCTCTCCCTGAGAAGCTCATTGATATCCAAGATCTTGATTTTGACCTTTTCTTTGAGCAAAGCCTTTTTAGAACTAAATCAGACATCTTTCTAAGCGATACAGTCCTAGATCAAGACATCCTGCGACCCCATACTCCTGAAAGACCTTTTCCCAATATCAAAGATTTCCATCAGCAGTCGAGTGAATTTCATACCTTGACTATCGCCACAGCTTCTGTCTCGATCAATCCCACATCTTCAGTAAATTCTCCTCTAATCACACAAGTTGTTGTACATCCTCCCCCACCAGCTATGGCAGCAAGATATGCCCCCTTGCTGTTAGCAAAATCGTTGCATGCTATGCCCCAGGACTATCAGACCAGACTTCCTCAATTCGATGGTTCTGGACCTTCAAATGCACAACAACATGTTGACAAAATGAACGATTACTTTTATCTACAGGAAGTGGACAAAGTTGATGTACATATGAGGTTATTTTCATAAAGTCTGACTGGAGAAGTTAAAAAGTGGTTCAAAACCTTGCGTGCTGCTACCATTACTGATATTGCTGGGTTTCATAGGACTTTCCTTGACAGGTAGGAGGTAATAAAAAAACTCTCCAAATTTTGTCAGAGTATGAGAACATCAAAAGGAACCAAGGAGAGACAATGCAAGATTACTGCACTCATTTCAACAATCTATACAATGCTATCCCGACTGAAATCAAACCACCACAAGGTTTGGCATTAATAAATTTCCCTGATGGTTTTGACGTTGACATGTCATATCAATTAAGGGAGAGAAATGCATCAACTTTGGAAGACATGCAAAGAAGTTTCATCAATGTAGAAGCAAACCTTTTGGCCAGAAGAGCTAGGCAGAGAACAGAAAAGAGGGTCACCATCAAAGAAGAACCTTCTACTTTCTCATCAGATGCCAAATTAGATTCTCTTTCCAGAGCTATGGAGAAAATGATGGAGAGAATCACCATAACTGACAAGAACCAACCCATGGAGAACCAAGTTTCCCCTCAAATTAGGAACCCAACCTTTAGAATAAATACACCTCAGATTAGGCAGAGGGATCCTAGAGATCAAAGGGAACAAAGGGGACCTGATCAGCAGATTAGACTACCTCTGCAGGAAAAATATGCTAATTATGGGGAGGAAGTAATTGAGGAGTTTGATGATGCTCATATTAATCTAATGGGTGATCATGATCACAATCATGGATCTAATTTTCTCACCCAGGAAGAACACAAAATATTTCTCCTGTCACAAACAAAGGTAAATGAGGAAGATGAGAAAACAAAACAACAAGCCTTAGAGAATGCTATAATGGAGGTTCACAGGTAGTATAACCTGAGAAGCAAGAAGGCTAATGAGAACTCCCTAAAGAAGGCTGTTGAAACCAAGAAAACCTCAGAAAACCTTCCCAAGAAAGTCCCTGGGCAGAATGACGCTGAATCTCTTGTGCAAAAAACTCCAGAAATTCTTAAGAGAACAAGTCGGACAGAAGTTTCATCAACAATTCAAACAACTGCACCCCACATAATTTCTATTGATAAATTATAAATACAGAGCTCAAAAAAAACCATCTCTCCTTTCAGCCTTGAAGGTGAACTAGCTAAATTGAAAATTCCCATTCCCCTGTCCGAAATTATGAGCAAGAAATTCTACAGGTCACAGGTGATCAAAGCATTATCTATTGAACTAGAGATAGGTAAAAAGGCCTTAAATGTTGGATAAAAATTTATTCGGATACTTTGAACCTCGTTGATGATCATCCCGAGCTCCTTTTTGGTACAGAGGTTGATGGTCAGACTGATAATGGTGTCATTCCCCCTCTCTACATCATCTTGAATGTTCACTATTTGATACTACACAATGCCATGCTAGATTTAGGGCTCACAACCTGATGCTTAAAGTGGTGATGGAAAAGTTGGGACTTGAGGTCACCAGACCCTACAAGCATTTTCACTCTTTTGACTCCAGCAAAGTGAAATGTATTGGGTTGATCAAAGACTTATGTATCACCCTAGTTCAAATTCCAGCAAAAGCATGGTGATGGATGTTGTGGTCGCAGAAATTCCCCCGAAATATGGCATGTTGCTATCTAGGTCTTGGGGGGCCAAGTTGAAAGGCACTTTGCAGTTAGATATGTCGTATTCCACAATCCCAGTATTCGGACAACAGAGAAGATTGTACAGAGAGACGCTGATGAAATACATGGTCAATAGTCAAGAAAAGCCACATAACTACCCTCTATACTCTGCACATTCCAATCTGGATTCTTTCATCCTGTATAATGATGGTGATATGGAAAAAGAAATCGCTCAGCTGGAAGAAGATACACCTGATTCGAAAGAAGATAAAGAAATCATTGAGGAAAGAAGATCTGGAACTGTAGAAAGTGAGGAACTACCAGCAGATTTCTGGAGCATGGACTTCGATGGGGCTGTGAGAAAAGAGGCAGCCGGAGCAGGGATTTGGTTGCACAATAACAAATCAAGGTATTCAGAGAGTCATTTTTACAAATTGAATTTTCAATGCACTAACAACATAGCCGAGTACAAAGCTTTAATGCTCGGTCTGAAACTACTGAAGAAGGTTGGTGCCAAACAAATCATGGTAAGAGGTGATTCTGAATTGATTGTCAATCAAATTAAAGGTGAGTATGCAGAAAAACATCCCAGGCTTAGAGCTTATAGGAATGATGTTTTGGATGCCCTTCAATGTTTCACAGAAATCAATTTGTAGGTGATGCCCAGGGGACATAACATTTTGGCAGATGGGTTAGCTACATCGAAAGCTACATGCAAGATACCTTTCCATTCCACTCTCCCATACACAGTAGAGGTGAAGTGCAGACCGACTATCCCAGATAACATCATATACTGGCAGGTATTTGGGAATGATGATCAAATCGAAGATTTTCTGTAATGTAAGAATGAATTTGAATGTACAAATATAGATTTTGAGAATGATGATTATAATGTAAATAGATCTGCTTTTGAAAAGGATAGTGTAAATAATGTAGATTTGGATCAATTGAAAGAAAAATATGTAGAACCGGATGAGTTGAACGAAAATGAAGAAGATTCTAGCATTCTACATTTAAAAAACAATGTGTTTCCTAGAGGTTTAGTCCCTTTATAAGACTTGTTTGATTTTAACGATGTTGCGAAAAAACCTAAAATTGAAGCTAGTGGTAAAGAGGTCGAAGACTGCAACATAGGAACAGAGGAGGAAACCAAGATTGTGAAACTCTCCAAATCACTGCCCCCTGAGCAAAAACACAAATACATCAAATTGTTCAAATAATATATAGATGTTTTCACTTGGAGTTATGAGGATTTAAAATCTTATGATACAAGCATCATACAACATAATATCCCAATAAAAGAAGAACATAAACCTTTCAGAAAGAAACTTAGGAGAATCAATCCCAAGTTACTTACCCTGATAGAGAAAGAGATTAAAAAGATGTACAATGCCAAAATCATATTTCCTTTAAGATTTTCCAAATGGGTATCTAATCTGGTTCCTACGAGAAAGAAAACTGGCGAAATCAGGCTTTGCATTGATTTCCAAAATCTGAACAAGGTCTCCCTAAAATTCAATTACCCCTTTCCCAAAATGGACCATATCTTACAAAAGGTAGTTGGGGCCAGCAAAATTTCCTTACTAGATGGTTTCTCATGCTATAACAAGGTTCTTGTTCATCCTGATGATCAGGAGAAGACAACTTTTACCACACCTTGGGGAACCTTCATGTACGTGAATATGCCTTTTGGTTTGATGAATGATGGCACCACCTTTCAGAGAGCAATGGACATTGCTTTCATGGATGAACTGGGCATGTTTATAGTCATATATCTAGATGATGTGACAGTCTACTCTAAATATGACGATGAACACTTACAACATCTTAGACGAGTTTTTGAGAAGTGCAGAAAATTCGGGATATCATTAAATCCAAAGAAGAGTCTTTTTGGTTTAGAAGAGGGCAAGTTGTTGGGGCATATAATATCTAAAGACGGAATTAAAATAGACCCCAAAAAAATAGAAGCCATATTGAAAATAGATCATCCCAGGAACATCAAAGATGTATAGTCATTTATCGGTAAAATAAATTTCCTGAGAAGGTTCATACCCAACTTGGCCGAACTTCTCAGGAATATCACCAACATGTTGAAAAAAGATACCAGAATAAAATGGAACCTTGAGGCCAAACAGTCATTCGAACAGGTAAATGATGCACTCACCCAAGCCCCAGTTTTGATCAGCCCAGAATACACCAAATATTTTTACCTTTTCTCTTTTGCATCTAAGCACACTATTGTTGTTGTACTGTTGTAGAAAAATAGTGAAGGGTATGAACAACCCATAGCTTTTTTCAGCAAATCCCTGAGATACGCGACACTTAATTATAATATAATGGAGAAACAATCTTTTTCCTTGGTGAAGGCCATAAAAGACTTCAGAGTCTATATTCTCCATTCTCACACAATTTCCTATGTCCCTAATGTTGTGGTGAAGGATATATTGACTCAAGATAATTCAGATGGGAGGAGAGGAAAGTGGATTTCTATTATTCTAGAATACAACATAGAAATAAAACCCACTAAATTGATCAAAGGTTAAGGTTTGGCCAAGCTGATGGATGAATCTAATTTCCATGCTTTAGACATTAATTTATTGGGTGCAGTTGATGAGCAGGAAGAGAAGGCGACTCCAAACATTAAGGAGGTATTTATGAACTCTCTGTGGTACGCATACCTCATTTTTTTCCTTCACAAATTACAAGCTCCTTCTGGTCTGACTAAAACTAAAGCTAGGTTTTTGAAATTGAAAGCATTGAAATTCTGTATTCTAGAAGGTAATCTATATTGGAAAGATCCTGGTGGTATTTTGCTTAATTGCCTTCTTAAATATGAATCTGACAAAGTGTTGCAGGAGTTTCATGCAGGGGATTGCGGTGGTCATCTAAGCTGGAAGACTACAGAAAATAAGATTGTCATAGCTGGTTTTTATTGGCCCACATTGTTCATTGATGTACACCAAAGGGTCATCTTGTGCCACAAATGCCAAGTTTTCGAAGGGAAAAGGAAGCTTTTTCCTTTTCCCCTGAAACCCATATCATTCAAAACCCCATTTCAACAATGGGGCCTGGAATTTATCGGTGAAATTCATCCAACATCTTTTGGTCAACATAAATGGATCCTCATTGCCACAAACTACTTTACAAAGTGGATCGAGGTGGTACCATACAGGCAAGCTACTGACTCTGTCATCATTAAATTCTTGGAAAACAATATTTTATCCCATTTTGGTTCTCCTAGAAAAATTATAACTGACAATGCAATGACTTTTAGATCCAAAAATATTATTGAGTTTTACAGCTAGTATCACATCACTCTGGGGAACTCCACTGCCTATTACCCTCATGGAAATGGGTTGGCAGAGTCCTCAAACAAAAGCCTAGTGAATATCCTCAAGAAAACATTATAGGAAAACAAAAAGTCATGGCATAATAAGATGGTTTTTTCACTTTGGGACGGCAGATTAAGCACTAAAAGAGCAATTGGCATGTCCCCATACCAATTGGTGTATGGTACTAAAGCAATTTTCCCTCCTTCTCTGGGAGTTCCAGTCATGAACCTGTTGCAGGAGGCTCAGATAGAACCAAATGATATTCAAAGAAGAATCAATCAAATGATTCACTTGCAGCAATCCAGAGAAGAAGTATACAACAAGACCCAATTAATCCAGGAAAATATTAAAAATATTAATGACAAAAGAACCAAGGAATACAATTTCGAATTGGGGGATCTAGTGTTGAGATGGGACTCCAGAAATGAGGACAAGGGAAAACATGGGAAGTTTGATAGTCTGTGGAAAGGCCCTTACACCATTCAGGCTTACAAAGGAAATAATGCTTTTCTTCTAGATAGCAACAATTGATCGGACCTACCAAGTGGACCTGTAATTAGAAGGATGTTGAAGCATTACTTTCTTCCCCAATAGAAATATCAACAATCCATTTTTACTGTACATACCATTTTCTTTATTTTTCAGTCGTGGGTTGGTGCTACCGGTCAAATGTTTGAATCCTGCAGAGAAGGCCCTAAGGCATTGGTCAGTACCACCAAATCTTTTGAAATAAGAAAGAATCAATTAGCAGAAGGAGCTCTGAGAGAAAATCTTTCAAGATATCAGAAAGCAGGTTCTTGGCACTTCACAAGGAGAGTACCATCCCCAAGTTGAGCCATTGTTATAACCCTATAACTTATAGAATCAATTGATGATTGGAAATTCATTCCTTTATTGTAATGAAGGATGCAAACACTGTTTCATTCTGTAGATTGATCTAAAGAAAAAGAAAAGAAAAGAAAAGAAAAGAAAAAATGAGAAAAGAATAAAAGAGGGCATAAAAGAAGAATAAAAGCCCCAAGCAATAACAATGACTTGGTCCATAATATTCAATCATGGTCAAGTCCTTTTAAATTGATGTTGATAGGAATATTGAATAAGCTTGACTAAACTATTTAATATTAGTCAAGTTGATAGGTTAGCTAGTGAATAAATTTGACCAAACTGTCTAATATTGGTCAAATAAGCCTAGGGTAGATTATTTTCTTATTCCAACAGTTTAATCTGGGCTAAATGTTGTAGATGAGTAGGTGAGAACATAGGTTAGTTGATTTGGTTTCAATAAAACATGCATGATGGTTGAGTCAAATTCATGTCCTGATGTTTGAAAACGTGTTTATCCAACCCCATGGGGTCGAGCAACAACAAAAAGCAACAGAAAAAACCCACAAAAAGAATTAAACCTTAATTCCCATTGCTTATGTGACTTCACGCTAACAGATTAAAGTTTGAGCAATAATCTACGACTGAAACGCCAACACCCAGATCTATGGCCGAGATGTAATTCCGGACCCCCCCCATTCGTTTCACTTTTAATGGAGGGGGGGGGGGGTCTGGAATGTTGGTTAACAGGAGCGCTTAGATCTACGGTTCAGCAAGATGCACATAGATGAACAACTGACAAAGGATTCCGGACCCCCCCTGACCATTTTGCCTTTAAAGGTGGGGGGGGGGGGTTTGAAATGAAGTGGTTTTCCAGGCAGTCCCCACCATAATGTGGCATACATCGATTGCAACAGAGCCTCTCTGCTCCAAAACCACTTACCATTTACCACCCTTCTGACATACCGCCACCGCCTGGTGACATCACATTCCACTACATCCCCCTATGGGTCTCGTCTCATAACTCCGTCAGTTCTCTCCCCCTGGTCACCCGTCACAAACCACCTCACATTTTCCTTCACCATAATCAACACATCCCACGTCACCCTTTCACACCCGTCATTCATCCTTCACCTACCATCTCACACTTCAAATGACCCGTTGGCCATTTATTACAAGACACCTATCTGTTAGCCTACGGACCTGTCACCCATGCCCCAACAGATACCCGTTCACTCAAAACCATCCCAATTTCCACCATTTACATATTATTCACTCTCTTTGCACACCAGACAATCCTTTTCGACTTTTGCTGATCCAGTCATTGACCTAACCATAGCCATCACCCACTAACGTTTTGTGTTTAAATTGCAGGTATTTTTCGCAGTGATGGAGTCCAAATCTAAAAGAGTAGGAGCCAAGGAAAATCTGTTCCTCCCACCTCCTGTTGACCTCGACAGGATCCCATTAGCTGACAAGGATTACTTAATTTCAGAGACAAGGTGCGAATTTGACTTCACGGAGTTACAGTCATGGTTTAAAGATACATTCATAGATCAAAGTGATGAAATTGGACTCTGGAAGTCCAATCTTCCTCTTTATCTGTTTCCCCAAGTCCACCACTTCCCCGAATTTTCTCTAAAATGTTAAGCGCATTACCTCCCTGACCAGAGAACCATGGTTTCTTCATCTAGAGACACTCTTTTCTCTATCATGGTAGATGCCATTGATCAGATGCTGCAGATACCTAGAGCCGATTCCCCATCCCCTTTGAACCTTGAAATTCTAACAGAGTTGTATCAAAATTTGTGTTTTCCTCAAAGAGCCCAGATTTTTGAGCTTTTCCTCCCGCAAAATGCTCATCTCCCCAAGACAAATCCCCCATACTCTTCTTCCCTATTCTCAGAAAGAGGAAACCAAGTAATTTCATCACTTTGTTCTCTACTTGGCTATTTTTCGGATGAGTGGGTAGATGAACCGATATTGGGTTTTCTATCCATTTTCTCGATCGAGGAAAAGATTACAATCCAGTTTGACTTCAACACTTTCCTAGCAGAGAATATCCATGATCAGCTCTCAAAATTCACCATAGAGGGCATGTTTCGGTATTCCTCTATACTGGCCTACATGTTCATCTTCTTTCAAACAGAGAAGTTCACCTTCCTGATGCAGAAAATGGACAAGAACGGCAAACCCCAGGCAGTAACATCTTGGACCTCACTACTCAGAAGAAACTCTATAGAATTCAGCTTCAAACAACTCATCAAGCAATTCTACCATCCCGTGGTGAGCATGCTCAGTGGGAGGCCTGAGCCAAGGATAAATGAGGAGATCCATAGAATTTTTCACCTCTCGGACCTCGCTAAAATGGGAGATTAATAACTGTACCAAAAATTTACAGAAATCAGAGTATACGGGTGTGAGCTAGCTCCATATAAGTTGCTCAAGTATCTGCCGGTGAGGATATTTTCCCTTGAATATATAAGACAAATGATAAGTTTTGATAACATACACTTCGTGTCTTTGAAGAAGAGACAACAACTGAGGATCAAGGGGCAAATAGGGTCCTTTATCTGCAATAGTTGAGTTGTCGGGGAAGAGGTGGATAAACTTTTGAGGGAAATGAAGTTTGACACAAGTTTCCTATGGCACTACGATCCATGGGAAATCATCACATAGATGAGAGTGAAGAACAAAAATATATCGTATATTCATGCAACCAATCTGGATATAGAGAATTTTGCAAATCAAACGGAGTGGGAGGTGAGTACACTGGAAGAGGTAGAACAATAGTCTCCTTAAATCATTATCTCTCAAACAAACACACCACAGGCACCTAAAGAGAAAATACCTAGAAAGGATGTGTCTCCTTGTTTTTCCAAAGTCTCGGCTGAAGAGTTTCTGATGCACACTAAAAGACCAAAACCCTGTCATATGACTGAAATGACTAGTGAGAAGGAAACACAACCCATCATAGCTTTGAAAGGTGATCAGTCACCTCTTATGTCACACGATCAACAGATCATGTATACTTTTTCATCCCAAAAGCAGATTGACACTTCACTGGTAAATCAACAGAGTCAAGGAGGTGCGAAATCGAGTGTCTTTGAGAAATATGATATGATCAAGAAGAAGAATCAAATGTTGACAAGAATCACATATGTTCACTTTCTAAATAAACATCCATGGCGCAACATTGAATTTTGTCTGCATTCGATACAGAGAAAGGTAGGATGCATATGGCCTTTCTCTAGGCACAAGTGCCTGATCCTAAGGCTATCACTGATTACAAAAGAGCAACTTTTGAATTCAACACCAAAGATGTACACCCAGCTGATCAGATGGATCTGCATCGACAGACTAGGGAAATGGTATTTTACACCTTGGCAAAAGTTTCTACTGCTGCCACTAAATTGCAAGTTTCTCTGAACAATGTTCAGACACAATTGAAGTTGGAGAAGATATTATCCTTTGCAAAAGACAATAGAATTAAATCTTTGGAAGAGTTGGTGCTCAAAATTGGATATGATCCCTCCAATGTAAAAGCAACAGAGGAGATGGTCAAGAAGAAAAATGAAGACATAGCATCCCTAAGAAAACAACTGAAACTGCCACCTACGGAAGACTCACAGGAAAACAAGATAGCCAAGGCAAAGGGTGAAAAGGATGAAATGCTCAAGCTGATCATGGAACAGAACACACAATTAAAAGAAATGGAAGCATAACTGGAACGACTAGTAAAAGAGAAAGAACAATCAACACCCATGGAAGTAATTCCATTGAGTGTGGTTCCACTTGTTGGAGTTAGTATCGCAACCGTAGCATCAACCTCCATAGTATAAATTCCATCAAATGCTCCACTGTCAGCTCTGGAGAAGACAGTAGAACTATCAAAGTCCATGGAGGAAATGAACTTACAAGAAACATAAATCAGTAGAATGAAAAAGGAGGTTGAGAGTCTTCAGAAGCTCAAGAATTCTTACCAAACGAGTTTCCACGTCGAAAAGGAAACAACGGAAAAACTCAAACAAGAACTACAGCAGATGCAAAATAAAACAGTGGTGGGAAAAACACTTGTTGAAGCTAAGGAGAAGATTTGGATGGATATCTCCAGATCCATAAATGAGATTTGGCCTATGGTGCAAATCATGTTTGAACAAAATGAACTAGTGCTGATAAGCAGACAAGCCATTGATAAGATAAAAAGAAAGATGGGGGATATGCCCACTGAAGTAAATGAAATCATTCGATTTCTGAATTCAAAGACCAGAGAAGATCTAGAAGATCTGAAAATAGAAGACAGGACCAAAACCATCCTCGAAGTCAAGAGAATTCTGACCAAAAGGGAGTTGATGTTGCAACTAGAGGAGAAAGTCCAGAACATGGACACTGGTGTTCAGATTTTTTTTAGCAAAAGCGATGCGCAGAAGAAAGGTTTTCCCAGTTGGATGGTTTTGAATGATAAGCTAATGACCTTATTTGACTACAAGCAAAAGATTTCCATGGTGGCGAATGACAGTTCCAAGTTCTCGAGAATACATGACAGTATTACATGCAAGGCGTTCTTAGAGACTTTGCAGCTAGACCTCAGCATACAACATGAGATCAAATATATTTTTACTGTCAAGCTGACATTTTCCAAGTATACAGAAGTGGATGAGATCTACAGGAGAATGCTCAAAATCACCACACCCAGTCAGCAAAGGTGGAAGGAGTTGTGCAACTTAATCGAATGATAGATGATGTGTACCATCTGAGTCATCATACGCAGCGTCCAAAGTCATGTGAATGACTCACCAATGACTGTCCCCTAAAATCAGCATGAAGTTTCGACACATCATTAGCAGTTGCTATATTATTGTATTATATTATTTAGTTAGCTAGATTTTTCCACGTCCTGATTAGTTATGACAAGTTCGTTGTAATTTTGATTATAAATACTTCAAGATTAAAAGTATTGAAGTTTGATCTCACACCCAAGCAAGATGAAGCATTGTAATCTTTATCAAGGGATCTACCAGTAATAAAAGAGAGATTTTCACAGGATTCATGCGTGTTAACTATTGGTGATGTGCTCTTTTCATTGTTAATGGTTTTTCTGTCTTCGTGATCACATGCTTTTTCTTTCTTTGATCATTTATAAGGAGTTAAGTTGCAGAACTTATTTCATATACTCTGTTTACGACTTTTAAATATCTTACTGTTTGTCTTCTAACAATACGATAAAGAAATTCTTAAATGCTTCTTTACCCTTATTGTTTATCTCATCTTTCTACTATCCATCATTTTATTCCTAAAGAATCCAGTAGCTTTCATTATCCTACCCTATGAGAGTATCCTTTAACAAACTGTTCTTTGATCTTGAGTGTATAAATATAGACCCCATAGCCCAATGGATGCGTGATTTATATTTCAGCCATCTTTATAAAAAACAAGCGACACTGTCTATTATTTTAACTAGCTTAAAATCTGAAATTTAAACAAAGATAAATCTTACAGAGAGATCTCTCTCTGAAACTGGAAGGGATAGATCCCACTTTTGAAGTGGTTGGATAAGTTTACCTCTGTTAAATTCTTTCTGCCTTATAAAAACCTCTGGAGAATTTACAGGGCGATAACAGGTTCTATATACATCTTTCCTTCTGTCGGATCCAAGGGTGCGGTAACCTTCAAGTCCCCTACTTCAAAGACCATTTCCCTTTTCTTCAGATTAATAATCTCCAGGTTGTCAAAGGGCCATTCAAGCCCCATCAATGATGGATATGGCTGACTGTTATCCATGATCTCTATGACTTCGAAATATGCTATATTTTGCACCCCATCTATATTTACAGGTACCCCTAACAATCGACCAATTGGTACTATATTGTGTTGGTTTTCCAATCTTAACTAGATAGGAGACCAAATTAACTTCGACTTCCCCATCATTTTCCATGTTTATTTTGGTAAAACCTTTACATCAGAACCCAAGTCTAAAATGACATTGTCCTCGTCATACTCCCCAATTTGCACACATAGTCTGAAATCTTGGCTTGTCCTATTTTTGTGTAGTATCTAATTCACTACCTTCTACGCGGTAGGAAGTTCATTTTATTACATGCAATGATCAATCATTCCTCGTAATGAATTCAATGCAATTTCATCTTTCATCAATGCTAAACAAATTTTCAGAAATTCTTTCAAAGGACTTACCTTTTCAAGCAGCCTTTCCGAGATAGTACGATCATAGACCAGAGGCATATCAAACATAGGCGGTGCAGATGATGTTGATGCTATCCAATATGGTCATAGTAACTCCTTCCTTGTCTGTTGATATGTATCAGTTTCTTGTTGTGGGTCAAATGTCAACATAGGCCCTGCTGATTTCCTCACCCATTGCTCAATCTACCTCCCTCCATTCACCGCATTAGCCCCTATCCTAGATCCTCCACGTGTGGCAGTTGTGATTCTGAGCCCTTCATCACATATATCTATTGATATCTTTTGTACATTCTAATTCAGGTTCGAGTTTTGATTCCCTCTTTCTTGCCACTTCGCAAGTAATTAAGGATAGTATTTTGTCACATGATTGAGTGATCTACAATACATGCAGGTTGTACAAGGGGTCGAGAAGTCATGATATAAGTTTCATGGTTGATTACAATTGTAGAATATTATTGGAACTCTACCTCCTCCGCTAGAACCTCCTCTTCCTCGACCTCTGCCAAATCCTCCTCGGCCTCCTAGATTATAACCCATCAGATTGTTATACTGTGGAACACATCCTTCTGTCATGGCATTCTCCTCCCAAATTCTATACATATATGAAGTGAATTCTCTCATTAGATCAAATCTACAACAAACCTTCTCTTCATGCCCTACTGACTTGTAAAAGTTACAGAATAAATTTTGGGGTGTACTTTGGTATTTATGTAGCAATGGACAATTAGGTGGATGATGTCCCCATGTCTTGCAGATTTCATTCTACCCTCCTTCTGGTAGTGGGTTTGGTGTTCCAATTTCCAGATACTACACAAAGGTTTTGTCCTTATGGTGGCCTTTAGTTCTACACGTGGAAAACCAGATGTGTTCTCGCTTCTCCTTTTCTTTTGTTAGTTATGATAATTGGATTTTGAAAGTAGATAACTGTGTCTGGAATTGAGCCATCCCCCCACCATATCCTACTGGAGATGCTTCCAGCTTCATCACAATATCCAAAGCTTCAAGTTGTGACACAACCTTATGTTGTATCAATGAGCAACAAATGTGTGGTAGTAGTCTTGCAATAAACCATTCTCTGTGTCATTGATCGGTAATTTGGAATGTCAATCTACCTATCAAATCCTTAAATATTTGATCGTAGTCCCAAACTAACTTAGTCTGCACTTGTTTAATTTCCTTCAAATATGTAATGTATTACGACTCAGATTTCAGCTTCTTGAACTCTTTAAATAATGCTTGTCAAATTTCTTCCAGTTTCCTTTCTTGACCTGCTAGTGTAGTAATCCACAATTTCATTTACCATACTAATGTGCAGGCTCTAAACATTTTTTCCAACTATGCAATATTTGTGGCCTCATCCTGGACATTCTTTGCATCCAAAATTGTCTCACATATAAAAAAATGTTTATCTGGTTCCTCCGACCCAACTCCCTGAAATTCAAGCGTTCTCAATGTATTATCTAACCCTGCCATAGTATTTGGAGTAGTGACTCCCCTCGGTGTTGTTGGCTGACCCTGAATCGACACACTTCTTCCATTTCTCTGGATGCTACTATTCTGACTTCCTCCATTAACTATAAGTGATTTTGAAAAATCTTCAAATGTTATATTAGATCTAGGTGACACACACGGGGTTGTGGATTCGACACAGGATCCAACATGAGTAGTACATAATGACTCTTCTATTATAGGAATGAACTAAGAATCCTCTTCCTCTCCTTTTGTGCACAATATTTCTATGATCTGGATTAGTGTGCAGGGTTCTCTCCTCTCATACTCACTGTGCTACTCTCCTTTCTCAACCCCAATATTCAACCTCTTATACCTTCTTTCACTTTGCAGTACCCCAAATTTGTCTTCTTCTTCTGGTATACCCTTTTTGTTTTTCTGCATCCTCATTCCATCCCTTCCTTATTCATCTATTTCTTCAATCTTTCCTACCTTCGGACCATCCCCTAGTCAGCCCCTAGTTGCCCTATGTGCGTGAAGCCCCTTAGCAATCAGGCTCCATCATCATCACACATTTGTGGCACAACACCATCTTTATCCAGACTCAATGATTTTATAAATCTTCCATGTGGACCCTTAAATAAATGCCTCTTTGCAACACTATATGACTGGGTACAATCTACTGCAAATTTCATAATATAACCCCCTAGTATATTATTCAACCAGAAATCTACTACGCGAGAAGTAGTATTGATTACATAATTCAATTGTCTTACCAATTCAGGGGTCTAGTTCCTTGGAGTTTCATTTCGATATCTTCCAGTATTCTCCACTAACCTTTCTAACCATTTAGTTAAAATAATTGGAAATTCACCAAAGAAAATATCATGCAGATCTTTGAACACATACCTTTGCAACCATTGTTTGTCTCTCATCTGAGGGTTTCTATTCTTTTCTTGGGAAAATTCTTGTTCCTTCGTTTCCAACCATTCGACGATCTCCTTCTTAGTTAGCCTCCAAAACATTCCCTCAATTCCAGATTCTGTGTCTTGGCAACAAAACCATTTGTTGGTGCACAATTATAATACCCTAGGTTAAAATTATTCAACCAACAAACCCTTTAGACACCGACCCTTTCGGCATCACCTGCATGCAAGTGAAGTCTCACCTGAGGAATCTACCGGGGCTGTAGGAAACAGGTTTCTGCAGGGATGAGTGGATGTGAGGCTACCAACATAACTATTAATACCTTTCTACTCTGCACTCAATATTGTTATTTAACCCCCTTTTATCAATTAACATACTTTGTGCACAATTTCTCTCAACTTAATATATTATTACCTTTATATTAACAATGTATGACATTAATCCATCCAAGTTTCATCCAGTAACATAAACCCTAGCATGCTGAAATAATATAGCATAGATCGAGATATAACCAACCCATTTAATCATTCACTATTATTGTGCATCAACCCTATGCTAAACATATCTATATAATCATGCATAAACATAACATCCATGATAAATCACATCAACAAACACATTCAGACATAGTGTTTTAACATGGTTCACCCTATCATTTGGCTACATCCACAATGACTTGATTTTATATTAGTCTTCATGTAATAATCACCTTAGGCCCACGCACTGTGCTTACAATAGATACCACATATTATAATCCTCAATATAGCCTAGTCGCTCTGTAGTGCAAGCCTATTTCTGCAAAATATCTCCACAACCTCAAGCATAGACTCTCAATCATAAGCAACTTAATCTCTCTTTCTTTGCAGCCTATTCTTCCCCGACCCATTACATATTTATAAATAGAATTAGGGCTCAAAACCCTAATAGCTTACCCTAAGACCCTAATAGGTCCTAGTTGGTTTCCTAATTTTTCAACAACATGTTGCTTTTCTTTCTTTTGAGCCAACATGCTTCTTTTCTTACTTTTGAGCCAACATGTTGTTTCTCCTACTTTTGAGCCAACCTGCTTCTTTTACTTCAGACTGCACCCTTGAAACTACCTGATTGAAAATGTGTGCTTCGGTCCTGCCTTTTTCACTTTCATCGGTTCTGGCATAGCTCCCAAAACTTAGTTATTCTTCTCCAAAATTCCTATCCAACAGCTGTGAAGATGACTAGAAACTCATTCCACGATGTTGTCATTTTTCAGTCAACTCCATGTCTCAGTATTCCTATACTTATATGTTGCAATCTAGATCTAGGTTCCTTTAATGTTTTTTGTAACAAAAACAATATACCATACTATTGATGGGCCTTGAAGAATGTGGCATCATAACTTTTTGTGTGTGTAGTACATTTGTGATTTGGTTGAATTATATTTCTTGACACTTCGACACAACCAAGCACCATGTTGTCGATGGCTTGCTTATGCGAGCATGTTGTCCTATCCACTGTCATGTATGTTACTCATAACTTTGTCTATTGGTTGAGATCTACTAAATCTGTCGACTTTGTTGACCGCCTATCGAACTAGGGGTCAACTCCATGTTCCATGAAGAGATGCATCATCCGATGCTCATTTGACGAATACTATTTGGTTCTACAAGGCATTTTTGGCCCCAACACTTCTTTTTGTAAACGGAATTTCCGCACCCCTGCATGGGTCAATAATGTAATAGGTCTGCATGTGTCATATTTAGGTTAGTTACCTTAGGATGGGTTAATTGGGAGATTTCCTTTCACTGAGGGTTTTTTATCCTCAGGTTATCAATTGGGCTTTTCATCCTTATTGATTTCCCTTCAGTTTTTCCATCACACTTGCAAAAATTCCTCCAAACTGTTGAAAGGCGTTCTAATGGGTGTATCTTCTGGTAAATTTTGTTAGTAAATGATGTAAATGACCATGTAAGACATCTTATAAATTCTCGTGGAATTCCATCGAGTCTAGATTAGTTTTTTTTAATTAATTAATTTTTAATTAAATTTCCCTAAGTTTGGAGGTTTAATTAATTAATTAATTAATTAATTTTGAGCAAAAATTGTAAAAAATAGGTCCTTGGTATTTTTATAGGGGTATTTTTGCTCAAAAGAAATGGAATGAGACCCCCTACACCCTTGTACCAAGTTTCAGCTCATTCGGACAACTTTTTCAATGGGTTTGTCCATCAGGAGTGTCAGTCAGTCAAAAACATCAATTTTAATTGCTAAGTCTTGACATAGCAAAAATGTAAAAATTGTAATAATGAGTTAAAAGGATGATGTAAAGGTGGAAAAATATTAGAGAGAGGTATCCTAGCCTAAACCTACTCAACCCAACTTGTCCTAACCTTTTCTAACCCCTTACCCCCTCACACCACTCAAACCCTCACGCCCCCTAGGGGAAGTTACGCCCCCCTTGATGGAAAAACGTTGCAACTTGGGTTTTCTTGGGTGGTGGACCCCTTTCTTTCTTGGTTTTCTTTATCTCACCCCCCACGTCACCTCCTAGAGTAACTACACCCTTTTCCCCTCATTTACTTCACTCCATTCCTCACACAAACCCCAAGAGGTGCGCCCTCCTAGAAGAGTTACACCCCCCTTCTTGTGATTATTCTAGAAAAAAACATTTTTTAATTAATTGGGGCCCCTTATTTCCCTTGGCATGCATCCCCTAGCCTCCCACTACCTTTTTGTGTGATCCCAACACTCCCTCACTCATCCACCTCTCAAACCCTAGAAGTTGTGCCCTACCCTTGGGATTCCCTCTTGTGCTTGGTGGTGGACACTTGGCATTGATCCAAGAGGGGTGAGTTTTCCTTTCCAAGTATAAAAGGAACCCCTCTCACCCTCATTTTCTGACCATATCTTGAGCTATAGTTATGCTACTTGATTTTCACCACTCTCTCTCTCTCTCTTGTCCATCCTTCCATTCTTTGGCTCGTAGGGTTTTGAAGCAAGTATTTATCCAAGATATATTCTTGAGTAATAAAAGGAGAAAATTTGGAGGATCATTGGAAGAGAAACACGTATTCTTGTTTTTCTATATATGAGGTAATATTGTAAATGTTTGATATGGTGATTGCATAGATTAGATCTTGGGTAAAGTGTTACTTGGGTAGATCTAACAACGAGTATTCTTATAGATCTATTTATGTGGGTTTGATAGATAGGGTGCAAGTATTTCATCTTATTAGCATATTCAATCATATTATCTTCTTGTATGCATATCATCTTGTCAATTTTTGCAGGTTTGGCCTCAAGGGTTTTATTGGGAATGCCTCAAGGAAGAGTCCTCCCTTAAAGCACATAAAAACTCCATCTTTCTCATTCTTTACTCATTCTCTTATTGTTGTTCACTCCATATATATTTCAGCTAGCTTAACATAGTTGATTGGTCATCTTAAAACTATTTTTATCATTGGTTTCTAAGGAGAAAAATTTCTTCCCTAAAAACATAATTTTTTCTTCATATTGTTGGTTGTGTGTAGCATTTCCAGCAAGCATAGCTTGCTAGTTTTTTGCAGGTTTGCAATAGGTTGAGGAGGTTATGCTACCTAATGCCATCCTAATACACACTTGCAAACATGAGCTAAGTTTGGCTTGCTTAGTGTGTCCTTGGAGGCACAATGACTAGGTTCATAGCCCACGCTGTCACTTTGACCGAAACCTCTTCCATCTAGGCTCACTCCTAGAGAAGCCAAGGGGGGTATTCCCTAGTTTCTAGATCGGTTTTTAGAGTTCCGTTCTAGGAGTTAATTTTAATTTCTTAAGGTTTGGGGGGATTCTAACCTAAGATTCTAAGGTAGCAATGCAAGATGAAAGGTTACTAAGTTAAGCAAGCCTTTTCCTAGGGCAACTAAGACTAGTGCCTAAGATTGGGCAAGGGGTCAACTATATGTTAGGGTGTTTTGTTACAAATAAGATTACAAGTTACTTAAAAAAGAATGATTGAATCAAATCAATATTAGATATAAGATTTACAAATAAAGAATCCTAAGATACAACAAACAAGCTAACCACTTTTAAATGTGTTGTGTGTGCAGGATACAAGAAGATTAAAGCATCATCACATTTACATCATCATCATAAAATTATACAAAGAAGATTTAAAGACTTAAGCATAAGTGTTATAAAGATGAAGAATGTCCACTCTTAGTTATTAAAATCCACAAAAGTGTTTAGAGTTTATTAGGCCAAGGTTGACTTACTAAGGTTTCTTAAGATTATCAAGTTTTAGTTACTTTTATTAAGCTTTCACCAAAGCCTCCTCCTCCTATTTCCAAATGATTGTTGGATGCTCAAGATAGTGTAGCAACGAGGCTAACCATAGCTGTCACAGTCAGCCCAAAGCATTGAGTTTTTACGAGAAGGACACTCCTTCGTGCCACGAGACCGTCCTCGATCTATAACCACCTGTTTCCCTCCTCAATACCCGTTTTAGATGGTGAGGATAGTGGTCTAAGGTACCCTAAAGAGTCTATTAAGTTGAGATATGAATTAGGTAGACTTTTAGGAGTGTTTTAGAGAGTTTTAAAGATTTTATGACACTTTTTAGATGTGATTTAGTGACTTGGCCGAAACTTACTTCAACTTAAATGTGTTGCTTAAGATTATGAAATGAAAGGCATTAACACATATATGCTATGTGAGAGAAAATCACTAAAGTTTCACAAATAGATAGCTTGCAAAGTAAGGAAAGAAATGTAAGGGAAAGAACAACTTGCCAACAACAAGAAGAAAAGAACCACACTTATCTTATTGTGATTTATAACATTTAGATCCAAGCACAAGCATGAGAAAGGAAATTTAAGTGTTTGCCTACACTATTATCTTAATTACTTCAATTATGTGGCAAATGGCCTTAAGATTAATGCATGAAAGAAAAACACCATTCACTTATTGAAGCATTTAAGCATCTAGGGTTTTAGATCTAAGAATGTAAGATAAATATTAAATTTTGAAAAGATTTAAGCATGCAAATAGATCTAGTTAAGTTATTTATGCCCAATAGGCTTAAGCTAAAGATTTATTATGTATGAGATCTAGATCTAGAATATTTTAGAACATTAAACACTTAAATCACAATCACAAGTTAAAACCCTAACCTTACCTTTGGGGTATTCCTCTCCCAATAGGTAGGCAATTAATTAGCTTGCTTAGTTTTTAGGAAATATTGAGGAAAGAGAGAAGCAAACAAAAAAACAAATGAAGCAAGAAGGAAACAAGCAACAAGAAACAAACCAAGCAAACCCTACCCCACATCCTAGGGTTTGCTAGATGCCTTTGATCTACCAAACCCCACGTCTTAGCTCAAAGAGGCAAAAAAATGAAGAAATTGCAAGATCTATGCTAGATCCTAACTACTCCAAAGCTCACACATGGGAGGAGGTCATACCACTCCTTCTCCCACAACTATGAGCTCCTACAAGCAAGAAAGAAGGAGAAGAAATGAACAAGAACGCTTAAAAGTTGAAGAAAGAGGTTGAGAAATAGCTACCAATCCCTTTGGGGGGTCTTTGGGTGTTGTGTGGATTCCTTTGGGTAGCCAAAACCCCTCTCAACCAGATCTGAACTTGCAAAAACCAGCAAGGTATCCTTGCTGAAAATGCTACACACAACCAAAGAAAGTGAAGAAAAACTTTTGTTTTTTTAGGGCAAAAATTTCTCACAAAATGTTTGATAAAAATTAAGATTTAAATGACCATTAAACTATTTTAAGCTAGCTGAAAATAATGTATGGAATGAGAGCATATAGAGAAAGAGCAATATATGGAGAAGGAATGGAGTTTATGTGAGTCTCAAGAGAGGACTCTTTCCTTGAGGCATTCCCAATGAAACCCTTGAAGCCAACCTGCAAGATCTAACACAATGACATGCATACAATAGATAATATGGATTGATCGAACTAATAAGATGAAATACTTGCACCCAATATAGTTAATCAATCATATATAGATCTACAAGACTACTCTTTACAAGATCTACTCAAATAAAATACTTTACCTAAGATCCACCTATGCATCCATCATATTAAACCAAAACAATATTACCTCATGTAATGTAAGAACCAAAACACTTGTAGCTCTTCCCAAAATCCTTCAAAGTTTCTCCTTTATTATTACTCAATAAAGTGGATCTTGGAGAAATACTTGCTCCAAAACCCTAAGAGCCAAGAGAATGGAAATGATGGAATGAAAGAGAGAGAGAGAGTGGAAAATCAAGTAGCATAACAATAGCTCAATATATGGTGAAGATAAAGTGAAGAGAGGGATATATTTATACTTGGAGAGAAAAACTCACCCCTCTTGGATCAATTCCAAGTGTACACCACCAAGCAATAGAGTAGATCCCAAGGCTAGGGCACACCATCTAGGGTTTGCATGATAGATCTAGGGTGTAGATGGTGTGGGGAGTGTTGGGATCAAGCAAAAGACAAGTGGGAAGGATATTGGATTCGTGCCAAGGGAGAGGAGAGGCCCCAACTAAATTAAAATCTATTATTCCTTGGAGATCCACAAAGGGGGGCGTAACTCTCCTTGGAGGGCGCAAAGTTTGGGATGAGGAGAGGATTGGGAGGTGAGGTAAATGAGGGAGAGGGTGTTGGGATGAAGGAAGGGTGACGTGGAGTCCCTAGAGGAGTGCACT
>JZKD02S1678422.1:406138-419197 GCA_000966675.3 Picea glauca | reverse complement strand
ATTTAAACACCCTTTTAACTCATTATTACAATTTTACATTTTTGCCATGTTTGGACTTTAGCATTTAAAATTGTTGTTTTAAATTGACTGACACTCCAAGTGGACAAACCCATGGAAAACGTTATCCAACTGAGCTGAAACTTGGTCGATGGATGTAGGGGGTGCTATTCCATTTCTTTTGAGCACAAATACCCCTATCAAAAGTCCAAGGACCTAGTTTTTACATTTTTTTCTCAAAAATAATTAATTAATTAAACCTCCAAACTTAGGGAAATTTAATTAAAAATTAATTAATTAAAAAAAACTAACCTAGACTCGACGGAATTCCGTGAAACTTTATAAGATGTCTTTCATGGTCATTTACAATGATTCCCTACAATAGTTACCAAGATATAATCCCACTATGATGTCGTTCACCACTTTGGAGGAATTATTGCAAGTGTGGGGGAAAAACTCAAGGGAAATCAATAAGGCTGAAAATACCAATTGATAACTTGAGGATAAAAAACCCTCAGTGAAAGTAAATCCCATAGTGAAATTATCCAAAGTTAACTGACCTAAACATGACTCATGCAGACCCATTACATTATTAACCCACGCAGGGGTGCAGAAAGTCCAGTTACAAAAATAAGTTCTGGGGCCAAACATGCCCTGTAGAACCAAAATTCTTCAACAAATGCATCACCTGATGATGCATCTCTTCATGAAACATGTATTTGACCACCTATGTTGGAGAGGCGGTCAACATCTGGCTCCACATGGGGACGTGTGTTCAATCTTCTCACTCGAGACGGAGAGCATACGAGAATCCAGCACCTACAACAGAGTGCTCACCAATAACCAACATAAGAATAGATAGATACATGATTAAATAAATGAATGATATATACAACATTTACAAAATGAAATGACTAGCATACAACATCAATATTTTACAACAAATGAAATCTATAGTACAAAAAAAAAAAAAAAATATTCTAAGTACACATTTACATAATGAATGAAATATTACAAAACTGAAACACAAGGAAAAGGGTTAGAGATACATTACAGTGGGTGTCCCTTTGGACACCAAGTTTCCATATGAAGAAATACTTCAAGGAGGGGCCCTTTCACCACCATGTCTGACTTTATGTTGTCCCATTAACTGAGAGAAGTTTCTAGAAGACTGATACACTTTATGCTGACTATTTGTCCTTTCACGTGAATCCCAGTTTCTATCTTTAGTCCATTTGGGGCAGTTCCCCTTAAAAAAAAATTGATGGTTTTCCATAGGTGCCAAGCACAAAGTCTGTGAACTCAATCTTTCCTTAAAAGGCTCGGCATACCTTCTACTAGGGATGATGTACTTTACTTTGTCAATATTAACCTTATCATCCTTAGTAATTTCCATCATATTTTCATTACTTACTCTATATTTTACTGTTCCGATCTCTAAAAAATCAGGAGGGTGCAGCCTGAGAATCCCATCTGACTGTCTCTGACATTTAACGGATTCTGTTGATGCAAGTTGAGCTGATGACACATTTTCAACTGATAAATCCAACTCTGAATTTAACTTTGAAGGAGGCACATTACTATCTGTCTTATCCGCATTTTCCTCAAGAAAAATCCCATCAAAAGAATCCATGGGGTCCCAAACATTGCAAATTCTTGGGGGGTTGCTATCAAGTTCCATCTTAGTAAACCATGGGGTATGTTCTATCTCATAACATCCCATTTCTATTTCCTGAAAAACAAGTTCATTCTTCTTTTTCCTAGGATCTTCAACATGATATTTCCTTTCCAACTCTCTATTCAATTTAAACTCTGACCCATTTGGAGTTGGAATGGTGGCATAAGTTAAATCCATCTGTAAACTACCACCCAAATTTGAAGTTGTCTTTCTGCATAGAAACATACCCCAAGTGTCTGGCACATCAAATACAACAATTTCCATTTCAATCATTATATCTGGGAATGCAACTAAGTGTACTTGTAATCCCTTAATCAAACCATGCACCTCAATTGGCCTGCTATCCATAGCACAAATGTTATGATAAGGTCTAGATATTCTTAAGTTCAATTGTTCCATTACTTTCTTAGTCATAACATTTGAGGTAGCTCCTGAATCTAGCATACAATTATGAACAATAAAATCATTCATGAACAAGGATAGGAAGAAGGGTCTATTCTTTTTGTTTCCCCTATCCATGTTTTGCAGAATAACCGGTGCATCCTGATAAGTTGTTGTTGGTGGAATGTCAACACTTTTCTAAGGAGGAAAATATATGGCTTTGAGCAATCTTTCTCTCTGAGAAGGAATCTTCATTATTTCAGACATTGGCACCAACATCTTCACATTACTTAACCACCCTCCTAAGTCAATATTTAATTCTGAATTTTCATACCCATTTAACTTAGGGGGTTTTGAAGTTATCTTGGGAATGGTTACTTGTTTTTTATCCTGAATTTTGTTTCCATTCCTTTGATAGGTAATGCCTTTAAATTTATCCATTTCATCTATTTGTTGTGGAGTAGTCTTAGGACCAAACATTTTTGTTGCCTTATCCACCACAACACCACCCATGCAAATCATGTCTTCTATTCCCCCACTAGGTTCATTAGAATCCATCCAATCATACATGCCATCATTAAACTCATGAAAAAACATATTAACTTATTCATTTGAAGATCCATAAGGTCCTTCCTCATCATAACACTGAAGGAAAACTTGGCAAGTTGATTCATCATGAAATTTCTCACAAGGTCTACAATAATGAATAGCCTGGCTATCAACCCAATTAGTGGATTCCAATGGATTCGGTGGTCTTTGATATTAGGGAGGGGACTTCTTCGACGATTTGTCATTTTGCCTATGTGGGGGGCTACCAGCTTGAACCCTTTCCATGAATATCAGCCTGTTTTGTAATGCAGTGATTTTATTTGCTTGGTTGATTTCCATTTGCTTGAGTTGAGTGATTTGATTCGTTTGGTTGATTTCCATTTTCTTGAGTTGATTGGAATGATTAATTTCCATTTAATTAATCAATTGAGTAAGTTCCTTTATGCCATCGTTAGAGGGTTTCTGATTTTCAATGTTCTTTTTCTTCTCCTTGTAAGGTTGGGAAGAAGACCCTCTAGTAAAACCTGGAATATTAGACTTCCTAGCCTCAAACATATTCTATTCAATTTTCACAGTTGTTTCTTGTGCTACTGGTAAAGTTTGAGGATCCTTATCCCTTAAGGCATGCCTCATTTTACCCTCAAAAGCCTCAATATAATAAATCAAAATTGCAACATCCGAAGGCTTAACATCCTAATGAAGGCACTTTACCAAGCTATTAAACTTAGTGTTAAATTCTAACATAGTTTCATTTTCTTTTTTACGACTAGTGGTTAGAGCACCCAGCTGAAATCTATGATCCTGTTGGTCACCCCATATCTTCCTAAATTCATCCAATATTTCATTAAGGGTGGCAAACTTGTTTGCAGGAAAATCTGAAAACCACTCGCCAACATCTCCTTCTAAAGAAAAGACAAACAATGTCATCTTCACATCTTCTTCATTATGACCTTTACAATACTTCAATAAAAACTTGTCAAAACTTGCGATGTGGGACCTGGCACTTATAGCATCGTTCCCATGGAAGATAGGCAACTTATCAATGGCTTTCTCGGGAACATCGTGAGGGGCACCCTGGATTGCTACAAGCTTCAAAGGACTCAAACAAGAAGTCATCGTTACGTTAGGATTATTAGTGGGACTATTAAAAGTTGGTTGATTATTAGTTTGGAACAAGAATTGGATATCGTTGAGTGCTTCCTCCCTAATACTTTCAAGTAGTCTCCTAGGAGCCAAGCAGTTTATCCTCCTCCTATAAACCTTTTCGAGGTCGGGAAAAGAATAAACCACTGCTTGTGAAGTGCTCCTAGTAGTATACTTGCTAGATTTTTTTAATGGAGTCGCCACTTAGACAAGAATCCCACAAAGCTAACCAATCACAGGTTCAAAAAAATTTAAGGCCCTAAAATTTTTATTATTTAGTTCTTAAAGAATCAAGTTAAGTCTTTTTGACCAAGGATAAATGAATTATCCCCGGCAACGATGCCAAATATGTTGTCGTCCTAATACACACTTGCAAACGTGACCTAAGTCCGGCTCACTTAGTGTGTCCTTGGAGGCACAATGCCTAGGTTCACAGCTCACGTTGTCACTTTGACCGGAACCTCTTCTGTCTAGGCTCACTCCCAGGGAAGCGAAGGGGGGTAGTCCCTAGTTTCTAGATCGGTTTTTAGAGCTAAGTTCTAGGAGTTAATTTTAAGTTGTTAAGGTTTGGGGGGATTCTAACCTAAGATGCTAAGGCAGCAATGCAAGATGCAAGGTTAGTATGTTAAGAAATCCTTTTCCTAGGGCAACTAAGACTAGTACCTAAGATTGGGCAAGGGGTCAACTATATGTTAGGGTGTTTCGTTACAAATAAGATTACAAGTTACTTACAAAAGAATGATTGAATCAAATCAATATTAGATATAAGATTTACAAATAAAGAATCATAAGATACAACAAACAAGCTAACCACTTTTAAATGTGTTTTGTGTGCAGGATACAAGAAGATTAAAGCATCATCACATTTACATCATCATCATCAACATATACAAAGAGGATTTAAAGACTTAAGCATAAGTGTTATGAAGATGAAGAATTTCCACTCTTAGTTATTAAAATCCACGAAAGTGTTTAGAGTTTATTAGTCCAAGTTTGAACTATTAAGGTTTCTTAAGATTATCAAGTTTTAGTTACCTTTATTAAGATTTCACCAAATCCTCCTCCTCCTACTGCCAAATGGTTGTTGGATGCTCAAGATAGTGTAGCAACGAGGCTAACCCTAGCTCTCACAGTCAGCCCAAAGAATTGAGTTTTTACGGGAAGGACACTCCTTCGTGCCACAAGACCATCCCCAGCCTATCACCGACCGTTTCCCTCCTCAATACCCATTTTAGATGGTGAAGATGGTGGTCTAAGGTATCCTAAAGAGTCTATTAAGTTGATATATGAATTAGGTAGACTTTTAGGAGTGTTTTAGAGTGTTTTAAAGATTTTATGACACTTTTTAGATGTGATTTAGTGACTTGTCCAAAACTTACTTCAGCTTAAATGTGTTTCTTAAGATTATAAAACAAAAGGCATTAACACATATATGATATGTGAGAGCAAATCACTAAATTTGCACAAATATATAGCTTGCAAAGTAAGGAAATAAATGTAAGGGCAAGAACAACTTGCCAAAAAGAAGAAGAAAAGAACCACACTTATCTTATTGTGATTTATAACATTTAGATCCAAGCACAAGCGTGAGAAAGGAAATTTAAGTGTTTGCCTACACTATTATCTTAATTACTTCAAGTATGTGGTAAATGGCCTTAAGATTAATGCATGAAAGAAAAACACCATTCACTTATTGAAGCATTTAAGCATCTAGGGTTTTAGATCTAAGCATGTAAGACAAATATTAAATTTTGAAAATCTTTAAGCATGCAAATAGATCTAGTTAATTTATTTATGCCCAATAGGCTTAAGCTAAAGATTTGTTATGTATGAGTTCTAGATCTAGAATATTTTAGAGCATTAAGCACTTAGATCACAATCATAAGTTAAAACCCTAACCTTACCTTTGGGGTATTCCTCTCCCAATAGGTAGGCAATTAATTACTTGCTTAGTTTTTAGGAAATATTGAGGAAAGAGATAAGAAAGAAAACAAACAAATGAAGCAAGAAGGAAACAAGAAACAAGAAACAAACCAAGAAAACCCTACCCTACATCCTATGGTTTTCTAGATGCCTTTCATCTACCAAACCCCACATCTTAGCTCAAAGAGGCAAAAAAATGAAGAAATTGCAAGATCTATGCTAGATCCTAACTACTCCAAAGATCACATGTGGGAGGAGGCTATACCACTCCTTCTCCCACAACTATGAGCTCCTACAAGCAAGAAATAAGGAGAAGAAATGAACAAGAATGCTTAAAAATTGAAGGAAGAGGTTGAGAAATAGCTACCAATCCCTTTGGGGGGTCTTTGGGTGTTGTGTCGATGCCTTTGGGTAGCCAAAACCCCTCTCAACCAGATCTGAACCTGCAAAAACCAGCAAGGTATCCTTGCTAGAAATGCTACACACAACCAAAGAAAGTGAAGAAAAACTTTTGCTTTTTTAGGGCAACAATTTCTCACAAAATTTTTGATAAAAATTGAGATTTAAATGACCATTAAACTATGTTAAGCTAGCTGAAAATAATGTATGGAATGAGAGAATATAAAGAAAGAGGAATAGATGGAGAAGGAATGGAGTTTATGTGAGTCTCAAAAGAGGACTCTTTCCTTGAGGCATTCCCAATGAAACCCTTGAAGCCAACTCGCAAGATCTAACATAATGGTATGCATACAATAGATAATATGGATTGATCAAAATAATAAGATGAAATACTTGCACCAAATATAGTTAATCAATCATATATAGATCTACAAGACTACTCTTTGCAATATCTACTCAAATAAAATACTTTACCTAAGATCCACCTATGCATCCATCATATTAAACCAAAACAATGTTACCTCATGTGATGTAAGAATCAAAGCACTTGTAGCTCTTCCCAAAATCCTCCAAAGTTTCTCCTTTATTATTACACAAGAAAGTGGATCTTGGAGAAATACTTGCTCCAAAACCCTAAGAGCCAAGAGAATGGAAATGATGGAATGAAAGAGAGAGAGAGAGAGAATGGAAAATCAAGTAGCATAACAATAGCTCAAGATATGGTGAAGAGGAAGTGAGGAGAGGGATCTATTTATACTTGGAGAGGAAAACTCACCCCTCTTGGATCAATGCCAAGTGTCCACCACCAAGCAATAAAGTAGATCCCAAGGCTAGGGTGCACCATCTAGGGTTTGCATGATAGATCTAGGATGTAGCTGGTGTGGGGAGTGTTGGGATCAAACAAAAGAAAAGTGGGAAGGCTATGGGATTTGTTCCAAGGGAGAGGATAGGTCCCAACTAAATTAAAATCGATTTTTCCTTGGATATCCACAAAGGGGGGGCGTAACTCTCCTTGAAGGGCACAAATTTTGGGATGAGGAGAGGATTGGGAGGTGAGGTAAATGAGGGAGAGGGTGTTGGGATGAAGGAAGGGTGACATGGAGGCCCTAGAGGAGTGCACCACATGAGAGAGACACCCCCCCCACACACTTAAACTTAAGTTACAACGTTCCACTACTAGGAAAAACGTCAATCCCCCTAGGTTTTAATTAATTAATTGACGTTTTTATCAAAAGTAATTAATTAATTAAACCTCCAAACTTAGGGAAATTTAATTAAAAATTAATTAATTAAAAAAACTAACCTAGACTCGACGGAATTCCGCAAAACTTTCTAAGATGTCTTGCATGGTCATTTACAATGATTCCCTATAATAGTTACCAGGAGATAATCCCACTATGACGTTGTTCACCACTTTGGAGGAATTATTGCAAGTGTGAGGGAAAAACTCAAAGGAAATCAATAAGGCTGAAAAACCCAATTGATAACCTGAGGATAAAAAACCCTCGTTGAAAGGAACTCCCATAGTGAAACAATCCAAAGGTAACTGACCTAGACATGACTCATGCAGACCTATTACATTATTAACCTACGCAGGGGTGTGGAAATTCCAGTTACAAAAAGAAGTGTTGGGGCCAAGCATGCCCTATAGAACCAAAAGTCTTCAACAAATGCATCATCTGATGATGCATCTCTTCATGGCACATGGATTTGACCACCTATGTTGGAAAGGCAGTCAACACTACCCAAAATCATCCACACAACACTCCAAGACCCTTCTCTTCAAGTGGGTAACAAATATCAACCTTTTCTTTGTCTTTTCTAGCTCATTGTACATAGATCTATTCTCTTTTGCTAATTTTTAGTTGCTCATTGGCTTGGGAAGAGGATTGGTATGACCTACCTCCCACGTGTGAGCTTAGGTTAGGGTTTAGTTTGAATCTTTTCATCTCAAAATTGTCTTTCTAAGCTAAGACGTGGGGTTTGGTTAATGTTAATCATCTTCTAATCTAGGACGTGGGGTTAGCTAGTGACTTGTTGATAAGAGTTTAATTTTTTGTTTCTCCTTTCTTTCTCTTTCAAGTAATCTCTAAATTTCTTACACCTTGGGAAAGGAATACCCAAAATCGTAAGGCTAGGATAAGTAATGTGTTGTTGATCTTCTCTAATGCTTTAAGGGTTTAAAATATTCTAGATCTAGAAATCTTCACATCACACATTGATCTTTGGCTTAAACCCTTGGGGCATAATCAACTTACTTAAATCTATTTGCATAAGCTATCTTAAGATCTATTTTCTTTACATGCTCTAATCCAACACACTAAATGGTTAATGCTTAGATGGTTTAATGAGTGGTCTTCTTTTCATGTTATCACATCTTTAAGGCCATTTGCCACCACACTTAAGTGAATGTGTTGTTGATAAGTTGATAGTGTAGGCACACATCTAAATCTTCAAGTTTTTCACACTTAATCTTGTCTCATCTTAATGCTTTGATAAACATAAGATAAGTGGTAATAATATTGAGATTCTTCTCTTTTCCTTTTGGAATTTGTTCTTGCCCTTGTGTTTTTAGCATTTTTTGTTTGACAAGATTTTCATGTTAATGATCTAGTAAATGATGACAAACTGAACCGTTATTCCACTTGCTTTTACATTGCTTATATATGTTAATGCTCTTCATGTTCATGCTTAAACAACACACTTTCTAAGCTCATAAAAGTTTTGGTTTTGGTCTTAAATCACAATTTTAAGGCATCATAAAGTCATTAAAGCAATTTAAAGTACACCTAAAAGTCTAACCAATTGATATATGTACTTATTATACTTAATAGGGTACCTTAAACCACCATCTTCACCATCTAAAATGAGGATTGAGAAGGGAAACAGAAGGTGTTAGGGCGGGGACAGCCTCGTGGCGTGGAGTGTCCTTTCCATAAAAAATCAATTCTTTGGGTTGACCTGCGAAGCTAGGGTAGGCCTCGTTTCCTCCCTTCTTGAGCATCCATCAGTTATTTGGCAATCAGGGGAGGAGGTTTTTGGTGAAACAATCTAATAAGGGCAACTAAAATCTTTTAAAATCTTAATAACCCTTAACTCACAAAGCAAAGTAAACATTGGCTTAATTTAATTCATTTTATGGTTTAATCACTTATAAGAGTAATCTTCCAATCTCATCTTTAAGTAATACTTTGTGAGTAATCAACTAAGTGTCTTAATCTAGTGAAGGACTTGCATTTAAAACTTCTAAATCTTCTAAGTGTCCTTGTGAATCGTCAATTGTTGATGTTTCCATTGAGGAGCAGTCCAATAGAGTAAGTGCTATTGGGGCATGCTTAGGCTTAATGTGTTGATGATGTTTATGCCTTGATCTTCTTTAATATCCTGCACATTGAAATAACGTGGTTAGCTTGTTGTGTTGTGTCATTTTGTATCTAGCATTCTTTATTGATTGTACTTGTATCTAATCTTGTTGTGAATAACCATTCTTTTGTAATCTTTGTAATTGTATTGTAACGAAACACCCTTTAACTTTAGTTGACCCCTTGCCCAACCTTAGGCACTAGTCTTAGTTGACTTAGGGAAAGGGCTTGTTTAACATTCTAAACCTTGCATCTTGCATTGCTAGATTAGCATCATAGGTTAGACTCCCCCAAAAAACATTTAACAAATTAAAATCAACTCCTAGAACTTAAACGCTAAATTTCATCTAGAAACTAGGGTCTACCCCCCTTGGCTTCCCTAGGAGTAAGCCTAAACGGAAGAGGTTCCGGTCAAAGTGACAACATGGGCTATGAACCTAGGCATTGTGCCTCCAAGGACACACTAAGTGAGCCAAAATTAGCTCACGTTTGCAAGTGTGTATTAGGATGGTAACATCTTTGGCATCATTGTCGGGGATAAGTCATTTATCCTTAAGAACTAGACAATAAAATTTGTAGGCCTTAAAAATTCTTTGAGTTTGCATTGGTTAGCTTTGTGTGATTCCTTTCCAAGTGGCGACTCCATTGAAAAACTTTGTCACGTATACTACTAGGAGAACTTCACAAGGAGTGATTTATTCTTTTCCCGAACCTGAAAAGGTTTATAGGAGAAGACTAAATCGCCTTTCTCCTAGGATACTACTTGAAAGTCTTGGGGAAGAAGCACTCACCGATATCCAATACTTGTTCCAAAATAATAATCAACCAACTGTTAATAATCCCACTAATAATCCTAATGCTACAATGAGTACCTTTTTGATTCCTTTGAACTTTGCAGCAATCCAAGGTGCCCCACACGATGTTCCTGAAAATTGCCACTGACAAGTTGCCTATATTCCAGGGGAACAATGCTATAAGTGCCAACTCTCACATCTCAAGTTTTCACAGGTGTGTGGAGAAGTATTGTAGAGTTCATAAGGAAGAAGATGTAAATATGACCTTATTTGTGTATTCATTAGAAGGAGATGCTGTCGAATGGTTTACAGATTTTTCTGCAAACAAGTTTAACACCCTTGATTCAATATTGAATGAATTTAAGAAGAGATGGGGTGATAAAAAAGAACATAGATTTTAGCTTGCTACACTTACCACTAGCCATAAGAAATAAAATGAAACTGTGGTAGAATTTAACACTAAGTTCAATAGTTTGGTGAAAACCCTTCATAATGACGTCAAGCCTTCCGATCTTGCAATCCTGATTTATTATATTGAGGCATTTGAAGGAGAAATGAGGTATTCCTTAAGGGATAAGGATCCTCAAACTTTGGAAGCAGCACAAGATGCAACCATAAGAATTGAGAAAAATATGCTTGAGGCTAGGAAGTCCAACATTCCTGGTTTCAATAGAGGTTCTTCTTCAAAGATTAATGATGAAAAGAAGAAGAAGGATGAGGGTCAAGGATCATCAAGTGATGGAATTAAATATTTGACTCAGTTAATTAAGAAAATGGAAGTAAACCATACCAATCAGATCAATGCACTGCAAAATAGGTTGATCACCATGGAGAGGTCCCAAAATAATAGACAACAAAACAAGCCAAATGATAAGTGGCCAAGAAGACCTCCCCAAAATGATCAAAGACCACCTAATCCTTTTGAATCCACCAACTTGGTAGAACATCGTTCCATACCTTATTGTAGGCCATGTGGTGAGTTTCATGAGGAATCAACTTGTTTGGTTTTCCTTGAAGAATGTGATAATGATTATGGAAGCCAAGGAAATGAACAAGTAAATATGTGTGGTGAAAGATACTATGGTGGCATGTATGATTGGACAGGTTTTGATGGAAGTAGTGGAAACTTCATGAATGGTAATGTTGATAAAGCTACAGAAAAGTATGGGCCCAAGCCCACACCTCAACAGGTTGCAGAAATGGATAAGTATAGAGGCATTACAAACCAAAGGAATGGAAATAAAGGTCAAGATAAAGGTCAAGCAAGTGTTCCCAAGGTATCTTCTCCTAAGTCTAATGTGTCTATTAATGTAGATTTGAATATTGACTTAAGCGGTTGGTTGAGTAATGCAAAGATGTTAGTACCCGTATCAGAAATTATGAAGATCCCTTCACAAAGGGAAAAACTACTTAAAGCCATAGAAAAACCTCCTATGAGTGTTGTTGAGAAACAACAAGCCGTGGCTTACCAGGACGCACCAGTAATTTTACAGAATTGGGATCGAAAAAATGAAACGAATTTTCCTTTCTACCTTTCTTTACTTGTGAATGACAAAGTTTTACACAATTGCATGCTAGATTCAAGGGCAAGCTCAAATGTTATGACTAAGAAGGTAATGGAATTGTTGAACTTGAGAATATATATACCTTACCATTACATTTGTTCCATGGATAGTAAAACGGTTGAAGTGCATGGATTGATTAAGGGTTTGCAAGTACACTTGGCAATATTTACGGATATCATGCTTGAAATGGATATTGTAGTGATTGATGTTCTAGATGTTTGGGGAATGTTATTGAATAGAAAGGTAGCTGCAGATTTGGGTGGTATTCTACAAATGGATTTATCTTATGCTACTCTCCCTACCCCAGATGGAAATACTTTTAAGTTGAATAGGGAAGTGTATAGAAGGTATCATGTTGAAGACCCAGAAAACCCCAAAAATCAGTTAAAGTGGACTAATGAGGGTCTTGGTAACTATGCCATCTTGTCCAATTCTATTGTTCCTTTTGAAGAAACAGTTCAAGATAATGAATTAGACAAAGTGTGGTAGATGAATTTTGATGGTGATTTTTCTAGAGAAGGAAAAGGTGCTGGAATTATGCTTCAAGCTCCAAATGGTGAAGTGTTGAAATTTTCTTACATATTGGAGTTTGATGCAACCAACAATGTGGCTGAGTATGAAGCTTTACTCCTTGGTTTGGAACTTTGTAAAGATAGGGGTGTGAGATGTGTAAACATTAAAGGTGATTCAGACTTGGTGGTGCAACAATTAAAGGGTAAATTTTCTTGCAAGTCTGAAAGATTGAAAGGATATAGGAATGCAATTTGGGGCCTAATAAATTCCCTTGATGCTATAGACTTGATTTCAATTCATAGAGAACATAATTCAAAGGCCGATGAACTTGCAGTAGTTGTTGATTAAGGTTGGTTGTCATTGATGTCAACCCTTGAAGAAAGCCCTGTAGCATAAATGTTTGGGTAATGGAGCCAAGATTGTTTGATGTAAATATGACTCATTATTGTTTTTTCATGGTTTATAAGAAGTAAATATGGATGAACTCCAAAGTGGTCCCCTTATGGTGAAATCCCTCATGGGAAGACTCTTTGTGGAGTAAGAGAACCCATTCTTAATTGTGGAATAATGAGATGAAGGATAGTGAATTTGTCAGAGAAACTATCCTATATGGATAGTTCTTTTCATTCAATTTCCAGTGGTATGTAGAACGTCACATAACTCCTCACGGTTAGAGAGTTATGACCATGTGAAGTTGGAGAACCCAGGTTTGGGTAATGGACCCAAGTTTGTTTGATGGATAAATGTATGATTTT
>JZKD02S1678422.1:374801-401258 GCA_000966675.3 Picea glauca | reverse complement strand
AGAGAAAAATGACACTTGGGAATTGGTTCCAAGACCAAAAAATAAGAATGTGATCGGCACAAAATGGATTTTCAGGAATAAATTGAATGAATATGGACAGGTTACAAGGAACAAATCTAGATTGGTATGTAAAGGATATGCTCAGATTGAAGGAATCGAATTTGAAGAGATATTTTCCCTAGTTGCCAGAATAGAAGCAATATGTTTGCTTTTATCTTATGCATGCTCCAAAAATGTTAAAGTATATCAAATGGATGTAAAATCATCTTTTCTAAATGGTGAACTTCAAGAAGAAGTCTACATTGAACAATCAGAAGAATTTCAGTTGTCATAGAACGCAGATTATGTGTGTAAATCAAAGAAGGCCTTGTGTGGTCTAAAACGGGCTCCTAGAGCATGGTACTCCAGACTGGATAAGTATTTGGTGTAGGCAGGGTTCATAAAAGGAAGTGCAGACAACAACCTCTACATCAAGGTAAGTCAAGGTAATATTTTATTAATTGAAGTTTAAGTTGACGATATTATTTTTGGTAGTGATGATGATAGGTTAAGCCAAAAATTTGCAAAAGATATGTAGAAAGAATTTGAAATGTCACTACTTGGAGAACTATCCTTCTTTTTGGGACTTCAGATACATCAAAGCAACCAAAGAATTTTTATTTCTGAAACCAAGTATATCAAAGAAATGATAAAGAGGTTTGGAATGGAATATTGCAAACCAGTTATCACTCCCATGCAAACAAGTTGTAAGTTGAGCAAAGATGATGATTCGAAGTCTACAAATCAAGGGAAATACAGGTCAATGATTGGCATCTTATTGTATGTGACAGAATCCAAACTAGATGTAATGCAGGAAGTTGGATAGGTGGCATGATTTCAAGCAGCACCAAAGGAATCACATGTATTAGCAGTGAAGAGGATTTTCAGATATCTGAAAGGAACATAAGATTTTGGGCTATGGTATCCAAAAGGAAAGGATCTATCACTAATTTCCTACACAGACGCAAATTGGGCAGGTTGTATTGATGAATGACGAAGCACCAGTGGAGCAGCGTTCTACTTGGGTGAGTTTTTAGTATCATGGCTAAGCAAGAAAAAATCATCAATATCTCTATCTACAACTGAGACAGAGTATATTGCAGCAACAACATGCTATACACATGTTCTTTATATGAAATAAACTTTGACAGATATACAAGTTGAGTATGATGAGCCCATTCCAATATATTGTGATAATACAAGCACCATAAGTATCTCAAAAAACCCGGTGATGCACTCCAAGATGAAGCACATTCCAATCAAGTATCACTTTCTACGGGAACGGGTTGCAGAAAAGAACATCAGAGTTGAGTATGTGGGAACAAAATAACAAGTGGCAGACATCTTTACAAAACCACTTCCACGAGAAGCCTTTGAATATATTTGACAAAGACTTGGAGCTATATCTACTCCAAAATGAATGCTTTTTGAATGCTTATCTTATATGTTTTAGATGTACATGAGGAAGCACCATAAGAGGAAAGTTCAGTCAGGGGGAGAAGCCCCATATGGAAAGATACCTTTTCCATTGATGAAAATGGGGGAGAGATTTATCAGATGCAGAGGACAGAGGCATTGTTCCAGGGGGAGAAGATTTATTAGATGCAGAGGACAAAGTCATGGTTCTAAGGGGAGCAGATTTATCAGATGCAGAGAACAGAGGCATGGATCCAGGGGGAGTAGATTTATCAGATGCAGAGGATAGAGGCATGGTTCCAGAGGGAGCATGGGTGATATGATTTCAGTATTGCATCAGAGTGTTTCCATCAATGCCAAAGGGGGAGATTGTTGATTAAGGTTGGTTGTCATTGATGTCAACCCTTGAAGAAAGCTCCGTAGCACAAAGGATTGGGTAATGGACCCAATATTTTTTGATGTAAATATGACTCATTATTGTTTTTTCATGAATGATAATAAGTAAATATTGATGAACTCCAAATTGGTCCCCTTATGGTGAAAGCCCTCATGGGAAGATGCTTTGTGGAGTAAGAGAACCCATGCTTAATTGTGGAATAATGAGATGAAGGATAGTGAATTTGTCATGGACACTATCCTAGATGGATAGTGCTTGTCATGTCATTTCTGGTGGTATGTAGAACGTCACATAACTCCTCACAGTTAGAGAGTTATGACCATGTGAAGTTGGAGAACGGAGGTTTGGGTAATGGACCCAAGTTTGTTTGATGGATAATGGTATGAGTTTTGATATATTTGAAGGTAATACTATTCTAGATGGATATTACATGTCATTCCATTTCTGGTGGTATGTGGAATGTCACATAACTCCTCACGGTTTGAGATTTATGGCCTTACGAAGTTGGAGGACCCTCATATGTTATCTAGAATCCCCAAAAGGTCAAAGTAGTCAAAGTGGTTTAAGAGATTTTAAAAGGTAAATAATAAAGTGAAGTGATGAGTGTTTTATAATTCAAATTGAATGCAAAATAAATTATTTCAATAATAAATTTAATTGATAAATTATAAGTGGGTTAACCCTAAAATAAGGAAGTGGGTAAAGTGACCTAGAAAATGTTTTTAAGGAAGCTACTTGGAGAGAATAAATAAGAGGCAAGGCTCTCTCATTTTAATAACACTTGAGAATATTTAATATGTATAGGTGTATGAGGTAACCAAGGATATATAATCTGAATTTCTGAAGCAAGGTGAAGAAAAGAAGGCCGAAATGCAAGGACGGATAAATTCTTTTGATGGTGCTTTCTAAGGTATGTTATTTACAAGTCATCTCACCATTTCCGCTATATTTTTTTTATATAATGGTTCAGACCATGAAATTGCTATACCATTGAGAAAAAATATCCAAATATCTATGGTAAAAAATCCATCTTCTGTTTCATTGGATTTTGGGAGTTACACTCCGTGGAAAATAGGGTTTGTGGCAAGTCCTGAAACTAGTCAAAAACAGGTTTTTCGGGTAAAACCATCATAACTTATTCATAACAGATCCAAATTCAGTGAGGAAAAATGATTTGATTAGGGTACAATATGTAGTATGATTTGTAACAGTTTTAGATCAATTAAGAAAATATTCTGTGCAGGGCACGCTCTACAAAATCACTCTCTAGAATAAGCCAGAATTCAGCAAGGTGTGCCATTTTTTCTAGAAGTCCTTTTCTGAGAGGTTCCAAGTAGTGAAACCTGGAGGAATTAAATAAAACACATTGAAGAAGATTGTGTATCAGTTTCAGATATTTATTCATTACATGTACAAAGTTATGATTATTTCAAGTCAGGGTTGTTGACTAATCCAAAACTAGTCTTGTGAGACTAAAGAAAAGTTTGACGAAAATGATAGTCTCTTGTTGTTAACGTTAAGGAAGGTTTCCAGGTATGTGATCATATACACCAGGTCTATTACAGAGTTACAAATCATATTTTGATGATGAAATTGATGAGGGCTTTTGGTTGAGGTACAAGTTGGGTACATGGTTGAGACAAGTAGTTGATGAGTTGGCACATACATGAGGTGTATAGTTGATGATGTTGGTACATATTGATGAGTCATAGTCGATCAATACTTGACACATGATTGCTACATACTTGGTACATGGTTGGTTGCACATGTTTATGGTATAGGTGTAATGATCCCAAGCCATTATGCCAAGATCATCACAGTTTTGGGTGTCTTTTTAAACTTTTTACTGGTTGTGGTATTTTGTCAAACACTTTGTTGACCTACTTGTTTAGATGTATTTACTTGCAGGATGGCCTCTTGATTTCGGCCTTAGGGTTTTACTGATGTGTTTATATATGTTTTGCAACAATAAACAAGAAGATATAACCATGGACCATACCTCAACCATATGCAATATGATAAACAAGCCAAAACATCCCAAATATGATTTTATTCATGAAATAGAGAAACATGCTACAATGATGATGCTGATCTGGAAGGCTCAACAGATGACTCCAAGATATAATTATGAGCTGCTACAAAAAGCTCCCGACAATACAAAATAAGCCTCCAAAGGCTGGATATACAATGAAGACTAAATACAAGAAGATCTGGGTCGTACGAATGCTAAACCCCCAAGCTGGAAGGTGCCACGTCCTGCTAGAATGATGAAGCTCCTCAATAATTCGGCCCTTTTTCCAACTGTGTCCAATCACCTCAAGAAAGATGCCAAACAATAGATCGGGTGATGGCAAGAACAACCCAGGTGCCCGAATCTCCAAGATCTCTCTCAAACCCTATGGATATGAAGATGTGGTGTGCCCCCCTGGATGCTTGAAACCCTAGATAAATCAGCCTCACTCATAGAGGCCTCCAAATGATCCAAAAACCCACTAGAATAATAGATCGAGGCTTGGTTACCTTCCCGGTGAAGTCCCAAGTGAAATGGTGAAGATCTAAGCTAGCAAATGACTGAAACCAATTTATGAAGTTTGCTCCTCTCCTCCAATTCGTCCCATGCATCTAATAAATCAAATGGCACCTGAAACTCCTCATGAATGGACTAGACCTGATGTCCAAGGCCCTACAGTGAAAACCCAAGTGATAGAATCTCCAAAGGCCCTGCAAATATCCCACAATGAATCTCTCTCCAAGAATGGTGCGCCCCCTTTGTTGGAAACCCCCAATGGTGTGCCCTCCTTTTCTTCCTATGCCTGTCACTGGTGTAGAACCCTCCTGCACTGATGTAGAACTGAGCTAGAATGGTGCGGGAGAGTATTGCATCTCCGAGACCAAGCTTGGGACAAGCTAGGTGGAATCTTTCACCACTGAATCGTCCTCTAGGGTTTGTTAAGTCAAAACCCCCAATGTTGGGCTCACTAGCTAGAAGCCAGATCTCAAAATATGATAATACATGAATGCATGAGTAGAGGCCCTTGCCTTTCCTTTATACTTTTTGGCTCATCTTCTCCCTCCAAGGGACTTTCATTTTATTAATATTTAATTAATTAATTAAATCACTTTAATTAATTAATTAACCTTTTTACCTCTGAAAAGTGCCTTATCTCTCCTTGTGGTTTCCCTGGCCACTAAAATTCACTTCTAGCCATCCCATCCTATAGTGTTTCTCCTCCCAATTCCAATGATCTATTACACTGAGAGGTTCCTCCGAGTAATGTGCCCAAAATGACATCTTCAGTGAATTTAATTAACTTATAGCCCAAAATAGTCAAAATCATGGAAATCATCGGAATGCAACATAACCAAATCCAACCTGTGCGGAATGGATCATAATGATGAAATATGCCAAGTAATGCAAGTTGGACCCCACAATGCATATTAATAACCCCTATACTCACTATAACCTCCATCTGGCTACTCTGGTCATCATAAACCTCTGCACTGTGATGATGTCCCAAAGTGGGGACATTACAATCCTCCCTGCTAGAAAATTGCTTGTCCTCAAGAAATAACCAAATCCTCTCACATAAAATACCAGGATCCCATGTCCACCTGTGGGATACACAATAAAACCCATCCAAAGATGAACACTCATACACTCTTCCCCTTGGGTCCCATGCCAAGTCATGAACTGCTAGCCCCTGGGAAGCATAATCGTGAAATAAACCAACTCTGTGAGTCTCCTGCATATGACACATGGCCTCATATCGGAATGAGTGCATCCTCCAAGTATCTACCAAGATCCACACGACCTCCATCAACTTCACATGCTGATGCCAGAATGAGGTGTTGCAAGACCTCCGTGAGACAACCACAAGTGATGTGCTCCTCTCAACACTGAAGCTCAATGCAAAGATAGAATAACTTTCCCCTGTAATGGTCTACTCTCCCCTGTCAGTCAGTGAATTTCTCAATCCTGTAATCCCTGGGTCCCATGCTAATCTCTGTCGAAGATCACCATGATGGCCCTGCACCACTCTGACCTCGACTGTCTACCCCCTGTATACATACTGGACCCTCCTCTCCTGGATCCTCAAGCTGAAATACTAGTGACCACTAGACCTGTTGTCCTGAAACTGTACATGTAAGGACATCTCTGTAGAGGAAGTACCTATCCACCGATATCCACGTCTGATCATAATGACCAAGAGTGAAAAGATGCTTCGCTCCATCGGATAAATCCCTGTAGTCCCACTCCAAACCATCCCATGACAACATATCTGGCTCTCTGGCACAACCTGGGTCACCCTGTAGTAAGACATCCTTCTAGACAAATGAACACCCGAATCCCATGGTGAACTTGGAAGTTTATCACTTCCAATCTCCTCTAACTGCCCCTGTGTCAGACTGATCACTGTCGGAATCCCTCTATGCTCATCTGCTATCATCTGGCCTATGGTGCTCACCATCATGCACTAAGTCTCTGCTGACTGCCTATGACAATCCACCTCTATCCTGCTGGATGTTGTAAAAGTACTCATGTCAGGTGGTCTCGACCTAGTCACTCTCCATGCCCTCTGCCACTGTCTATCTCTCCTCATGTTGCTGTCAATGATAAATGTGTCAGGAAAAGGTAACGGAGACATCTGTAGCTAACTTTAGGGATGAAAAATACCACCTACCTCGGACAATCCCAAGGAATCGACCAAGAGAATGTCTACCTGTACCCCTACAAACTTCTCGTATGTAGCCATCACTAAACCCCAATCATTAGGTGAAACCAGAAGTAACTCCTCCAACTGCTGGTAAACCAAACTCCATCTCCCATCACCCATGCAACTGCTGAAACGGTGAAGGTGAGATCTCATAACCATATGTTGTTGTGAAGGAGTGGCATCTGTATGCTCCCCTAAGTGTGTCTCCTCCCTGCAAGGAAGTACACCCCTATGAATCCCACCATACATCTCGGTAGGTACCTGTGAGATATCACTCATCAATGTATACTCCGACATACTCATGTTGTCTCCCGTAGACTCATGCTGCATCAGAGATCTTGGGCATACTGCTATATCAACCTCTACATGGAGGTCAAATGCACTCAGAACACAAATGGAAGTGTCCTCCATTAATTGGTGCTCCTTTGCTAGATCACCAACATCCTCCATCAACGTGACTGACTGATACATCTGAGTGTCCACTAAGACAGATGAAGTGGATCTTCGACGAATCTCCTCAAGAGACTCATTTGATATAGACTCTAACTCTTGAAGGGTTGTATGTGTGCCTCTCAGGAATCCTCGAGTGCTCTCCAACTCCTGAGTGAGTCAGTCCATCTCCAACTCCTGCTCCCTCAGAGTCTCATGATACATCTTACCAACCCTCAATAGGTAATCTCTGTCAGTCAACAATTACTGGTAGTCGGTCCTCATCACAAATACTCTCTCTCTGAGAGTATGAAAATCATCCATGGAAATCCCCTCATCTGAACTACCATGTGTCACTGACGCCTCCCAACAGTAATCGACCACCAATGCATGTGTGTCATGAAAACGTCTAGTGGTTGCCATGATCACATCCTCACTGACTCTCAACTGTGTTGCTAAGTGGTGTGACTCTTGGTCATGGTCATGCTGAGGTGCCACCTCATATCCCTCACTGCTACTATCAGTCTTGCTAATGTCAACTCTGGAGTCCCCAAAGACTCTCTCTGCATAAGATAACGTGTTGAACTGCCTATTGTCTATTGTGCAACTGGGTCTGGCCATATGTAACTATGCATCATCCTCAACTGCTCGCCCCCTTTGAATCATACCGTATCTGGTGTGAGCCGCTGTATCCTCCTATGCACTCAACCTACTACTATCATCTTTGCCTGGATCCCATAGAGATGTATCCAAACAAGTGCTATGGTCATCCTGACTGCTAAAGAGTGCATCCTCATCAATGCAGGCCGATCCTGGAAGTGACTATCCCATCAACCTGTCAGTCTCCACAATCTTCTCATCTATTGGAGTCTCCAAAAGAGGTGACTCAATCTCCTCATGATGATAAGTATATATGATATCCACTGTCTCCAAGTCATGTATCGCTTCCTGGGTCTATGGATCTATATGTCCATGGTGTGCATCCCTCACACTAGGCTCCTCTATTACCTCTGAAATGTCACAGATATCCTCACATGACGTGGCTATCATGGGTATATGAAAAGGTGATGAATATGTCACGACCACCATAGGAAGCTCATCAAGTATAGGTGCTAGGACATGTAGCTCCCCACTAGTGTCTCCACTCTGCTGCGGTGTAGGGTCATCAACACCATGTGATATGTCTGCTGAAATGCAAGTGTTGTCATCATGTTTCCCTGACTGTCTATCCACTATACAAGGGTCACCATCCTCCTCAAGCGTTCTAGTAGCATCATCCTCTGTACAAGAGTCACTATCGCTAGCCTCTGTGCAAGAGTCACTATCATCATCAAACTACTCCCAATCATCATCTATCGCTCCATCCTCACACGTCTCATCATCACTATCATGGTGTGCCTCAATAATGTGCTTTTGATCCTTACCCCTACACCTATGATCTGGTTCCCAAGGCACCTTGCAACTGTAGAAACATTGCATGCTCCTAATGGGTGTGGGGTTTCTTTGTTTTTCCCTCCTAATGGGTGTGGGGTTCCTCCCCAAGGCTGTTCTAATTTCCTCCCTTTCCTTGAGCCAACCTGCAATCTTCTTTTTGTTCCAACTAGGAATTTTATAGGATAAGAACCATTGGAATGTTATTATCCCTTTGAAATTATTGATGGTTTCATATTCCCTCTCACACTCCTCAATCCTGTTAACAATATCCATCTCCTTTTATGGAAGACCCCTCTATGGATCTGCATGTGCTAATTCCCACTGGATGGTAGGAATCTAAGCTCTGATACCACTATAATGATCCCAAGCCATTATGCCAAGATCATCACGGTTTTGGGTGTCTTTTTAAACTTTTTACTGGTTGTGGTATTTTCTCAAACACTTTGCTGGCCTACTTGTTTAGATGTATTTACTTGCAGGATGGCCTCTTGATTTTGGCCTTATGGTTTTACTGATGTGTTCATATATGTGTTGCAACAATAAACAAGAATATATAGCCATGGAACATACCTCAACCATATGCAATATGATAGACAAGACAAAACATCCCAAATATGATTTTATTCATGAAATAAAGAAACCTGCTACAATGATGATGTCGATCTGGAAGGCTCAACAGATGGCTCCAAGATAGAAGTATGAGCTGCTACAAAAATCTCCCGACAATACAAAATAATCCTCCAAAGGCTGGATATATAATGAAGACTGAATACAAGAAGATCTGGGCCATACGAATTCTAAACCCCCAAGCTGGAAGGTGCCACATCCTGCTGGAATGATGAAGCTCCTTAATAATTCGGCCCTACTGCCAACTGTGTCCAATCACCTTAAGAAAGATGCCAAACAATAGATCGGGTGATGGTAAGAACAACCCAGGTTCTCGAATATCCAATATCTCTCTCAAACCCTATGGATCTGAAGATGTGGTGCACCCCCCTGGATGCCTGAAACCCTAGATAAATTGGCCTCACTCCTAGAGGCCTCCAAATGCTCCAAAAAACCACTAGAATGATATATCGGGGCTTGGTTACCTCCCCGGTGAAGTCCCAAGAGAAATGGTGAAGATCTAAGCTAGAAAATGACTGAAACCAATTTCTGAAGTTTAGTCCTCTCCTCCAATTCATCCCATGCATCTAATAAATCAAATGGCACCTGAAACTCCTCATGAATGGACTAGATCCGATGTCCAAGGCCCCGCAGTGAAAACCTAAGTGATAGAATCTCCAAAGGCCTTGCCAATCTCCCACAACGAATCTCTCTACAAGAATGGTGTTCCCCCCTTGCTGGAAACCCCCAATGGTGCACCCTCCTTTTCTTCCTATGCCTGTCACTGGTGTATAACCCTCCTACACTGATGTAGAACCGAGCTAGAATGGCGTGGGAGAGTATTGCATCTTCGAGACCAAGATTGGGACAAGCTAGGTGGAATCTTTCACCACTGAATCGTCCTCTAGGGTTTGTTAAGTCAAAAACCTCAAAAACTAGGGGTTTGGAGCCTCCTTCCAGTTGCAGCTGGAAAACAAAGGAAGTTGGTGCTTCCAATGAATGTAATTCTTCAAGGCATATAAGAAAAATCATTTTGTGGTTTTCTCCCGATTTGGATTTCCACGTAAAACAATGGTGTACTGTGTATGTGTATGATTGTTCATTTGTTCATTGCTTATTTACTGTGCAATTATTGGATGATAATGCTTCAATGATATAACACTTGGATTTTATGGTTAAAAAGAAATGAATTTATTTATTATTGATTCACCGCCCCCCTCTCAGTAATCCAACAGTAGCAGCTTCCACACTTCAGCTTCCAGACAGTTTGATTGATGAAAATATTTCGGTTGAAGTAATGTTTAGACCCTCAGTTCCCAATAACACAGATCATTGGCAGGTTTTTGATGATGACAAACAAATGATCAAGTTTTTACTTCACATTCATGAATTTTCAGATTTAGGCATAAGTTTGAAAGAAGGAGGTTGTAATTACACCGAAAATGACGATGAGGTGAAAGAACCACCTAGGTTAGTGGTATCTTCAAAAAGGGATTTTGATAGACATGATGGTATTAAGCAAACAGATGAATCAAAGAAAAAACTATGTGATTACCTTGAAGTCAACATTGGAACTAATGAAGAGCCTAGGATGATAAAAGTAGGCAAGACAACCCCTATAGAAGAAAAGAATGAAATTGTTAAGTTATTAAAATAATATAGGGATGTCTTGGCCTTTAATTATGATGAGATCAAAGTCTATAGGGAGGATGTAATTCAGCATGTCATCCCTCTTAAGGAAGATACAAAACCCTTTAGACAAAAGTTGAGGCAGTTAAACCCTAAGTTATCTCCTTTGGTCCAACAAGAGTTACAGAAAATGTTATAAGCGAGCATCATTTCACAGACTAGACACTCTTCATGGTGCTCAAATTTGGTTGTTGCTAGGAAGAAGACTGGAAAAAATTGGATATGCATTGACTTACGGAATTTAAACATTGCTTGCACAAAAGATCACTGCCCCCTTCCCAAGATGGAAACTTTGCTTCAACGGGTTACAGGTTCAGGAATGATTTCCATGCTTTATGGCTTTTTGGGTTACAATAAGATCAGACTTAAAGCAGAAGACAGGCATAAGACAACCTTTACTACTCCATGGGGAACTTTTGAATATCTCATGATGCCATTTGGTTTATCAAATGTTGGAGCTACCTTTTAGAGAGCTATAGATTATGCCTTTAGGGGGTTTATTGGGAAATTGATTGAAATATATCAAGATGATTTAACAATTTTTTCTAAGGATGGTAAAACTCACATTAACCACCTTAGGCAAGTTTTGGATAGATGTAGAGAATTTTTAATTTCTCTAAATCCTGCTAAGTCATTATTTGGGGTGACTAAAGGTAAATTATTGGGCCACATAATTTTTAAAGATGGGGTTAAGTTAGACCCAGAAAGAGTTGAAGCCATTGGTAAGGTGCCTTTTCCCACATCAAATAAACTTCTTCAATCCTTCTTAGGACAAACCAATTTTGTCCATAGGTTCATTCTCAACTATGTTGAAATCATGAAACCTATATATAAGCTTCTTAAGAAGGATGTGAAATTTGAATGGAATGAAGAACATAGGCGAGATTTTGAGAGTATTAATACTACCATATGTGAAGTTTCCATCCTTATTATCCCAGACTATAACAAGGACTTTCAGATTTTCTCCTTTTCTTCTGAAGACACTATTGTTGGTGTATTGCTTCAAAAAAATGATCAAGGCCATGATCAACCTATTACATATATGAGTAGGGCCTTGCAAAATTCAGAACTAAAATATCCCATTTTTGAGAAAAAGGCTTTTGCCTTAGTGAAATCACTCAAACATTTCAGAGTCTTCATCAGATATTCCAAGGTGATTACTTATGTTCCTAATTCTGTGGTTAAAGATGTTTTATATCAAGTGGAAGGATTAGGCTCAAGGGGTAGATGGATTGCTAAAATCCAAGAGTATGATTTGGAGATCAAACCTACAAAGCTGACTAAGGGTCAAGGTTTGGATAAAATGTTGACAGAAAGTAATGATAAGTCCTTGGGTATGGTGTGCCAAATCAATAATCAAGAATGACATCCTAATTTGTTGAAACTTGAACAGGTTGAATGGTACAAAGACATTATCTTTTATCTCAAAAATCTAACTTGTCCAAGCCAGCTAGTGGGACACAAGAAAAGGGCTCTAAGGTTAAAATATTCTAAGTATGTCCTTACTAGAGATGGATTAGGATGGAAGAATCCTGATGGGGTTATCCTTAGATGTGTGGATGACTATGAGTCAAAGAAACTAATGGATGAATTCCATGGAGGGTTTTGTGGTGGACACTTTGCTGCTAAAACTACTACCCACAAAATCCTTAGAGTAGGATATTATTGGCCCACTATATTTTCAGATGTGCATCAGTGTGTTCAGAAATTTCAGCCACGACAACTTTTCACAGGAAAGCAGAAGTTAGCAGCACTCCCTTTGCAACTAGTTGTGGTTGAAGCACCTTTTCAGCAATGGGGTTTGGAATTCATCGAAAAGTTTAATGATAATTCAAGTAATGCGTATTCATGGGTTATCACAGCAACAGATTACTTTACAAAATGGGTTGAATCCATTCCTACAAAGTCAACAACTGAAAAGGTAGTGATGGATTTCCTAGAAGACAGAATAATAACTAGATTCGGGGTCCCATCAAAGATAGTGACAGATAATGCCAAGGCCTTTTATTCAACCGAGATGTCATATTTTTGTTTCAAGTATGGTATTATCTTGTCACATGCATCAGATTACTATCCCCAAGGAAATGGTCAAGCATAATCAAGTAATAAAAACTTAATGACCATTGTTAAGAAAATAGTCGGTGAAAACAAAAGATCTTGGGATAGTAAAATCAAACATGCATTATGGGCTGGAAGGATAAAAAATAAAGCAACAAATGGAAAGAGTCCCTTTAAGTTAGTATATGGTTTGGAGGCTAGGTTTCCAGTGCATCTTAGACTTCCTACTTATGGGTCAGTTGAGGATATTTCCACAGAGCAGGATGCAGTTTAGAATAGGGTCAATCACATCATTGAGTTAGATGAAATCAGACGAAAGGATTATGATCAGAATTGCAGAAATTAGAGTAAGTAAAGAAGGCTTTCGATAGGTCAGACAGACAGAGGGATTTCATGATTGGGGATACAATTTTTTTATGAGATAAAGGCAGAGAGAAACCTGGAAAACATGGAAAATTTGACAACTTATGGTTGGGTCCATATTTGATCAGAGAAATAGCAGGGCCAAACTCCTTTCATCTCAGTCATTTGGATGGTGAGCCCATCAACATTCTGAGGAATGCGCAACAACTCAAATTTTTCTTCAGATGATGAGAAACTTGGTGTCCAAAGGGACACCCTCTATAATGTATCTCTAACCTTTGTCCTTGTATTTCAATTTTGTATTATTTCATTCATTATATCAATATGTACTTAGAAATTTTTTCTATACCATAGATTTCATTTGTAAAATTATAATGTCGTACTTTAGTTATTTCATTATGTAGATTTTCTTTATAGCATTTGTTTATTTCATTATGTATATATGTATTCTTATGTTGGTTATTGGTGAGCACTCTATTTTGTAGGTGTTGGATTCTCGTATGCTCTCCGTCCCATTTGAGAAGATCGAACACACGTCCCCATGTGGAGCCATATGTTGACTGCCTATCCAACTAGGGGGTAAAATCCATGTGCCATGAAGAGATGCATCATCAGATTCTCATTTGACGAAGACTATTTGGTTCTACACGACATTTTTGGCCCCAACACTTCTTTTTGTAAACGGAATTTCTGCACCCCTGCGTGGGTCAATAATGTAATAGGTCTGCATGTGTCATATTTAGGTTAGTTAACTTAGGATGGGTTCATTGGGAGAGTTCCTTTCACTGAGGGTTTTTTATCCTCATGTTATCAATTGCGATTTCAGGCCTTATTGATTTTCCTTGAGTTTTTCCCTCACACTTGCAATAATTCCTCCAAAGTGGTGAAAGGCGTTCTAATGGGCGTATCTTCTGGTAAATTTTGTTATGAAATGATGTAAATGACCATGTAATACATCTTAGAAAGTCACACGGAATTCCATCGAGTCTAGATTATTTTTTTTTAAATAATTTTTTTTTAATTAAATTTCCCTAAGTTTGGAGGTTTAATTATTTATTTAATTAATTATTTTTTAGCAAAAAATGTAAAAACCAGGTCCTTGGGATTTTGATAGGGGTATTTGTTCTCAAAATAAATGGAATGATATCCCCTACACCCTTGGACCAAGTTTCATCTTAGTCGGACAACTTTTTCTATGGGTTTGTCCATCAGGAGTGTCAGTCGGTCAAAACAACAATTTTAATTGCTAAGTCTTGACATAGCAAAAATGTAAAAATTGTAATAATGAGTTAAAAGGATGATGTAAAGGTGGAAAAATATTATAGAGAGGTCTCCTAGCCTAAACCTACCCAACCCAACTTGTTCTAACCTTTTCTAACCCCTTACCCCGTCACACCACTCAAACCCTCACGCACCCTAGGGGAAGTTACACCCCCCTTGATGGAAACACATTGCAACTTGGGTTTTCTTGGGTGGTGGACACCTTTATTTCTTGGTGTGCTTTCCCTCACCCCCCACGTCACCTCCTAGAGTAACTACACCCTTTTCCCCTCATTTACTTCACTCCATTCCTCACCCAAATCCCAAGAGGTGCGCCCTCCTAGAAGAGTTATGCCCCCCTTCTTGTGATTCTTCTAGAAAATCGATTTTTAATTAATTGGGGCCCCTTATTTCCCTTGGCACGCATCCCCTATCCTCCCACTACCTTTTTGTGTGATCCCAACACTCCCTCACTCATCCACCTCCTTGATCCACCTCTCAAACCCTAGAATTTGCGCCCTACCCTTGGGATTCCCTCCTGTGCTTGGTGCTGGACACTTGGAATTGATCCAAGAGGGGTGAGTTTTCCTCTCCAAGTATAAAATGAACCCCTCTCACCCTCATTTTCTGACCATATCTTGAGCTATTGTTATGCTACATGATTTTCACCACTCTCTCTCTCTCTCTCTCTCTCTCTCGTCCATCCTTCCATTCTTTGGCTCTTAGGGTTTTGGAGCAAGTATTTCTCCAAGATATATTCTTGAGTAATAAAAGGAGAAACTTTGGAGGATCATTGGAAGAGCAACAAGTATTCTTGTCCTTTCTATATATGAGGTAATATTGTAAATGTTTGATATGGTGATTGCATAGATTAGATCTTGGGTAAAGTGTTACTTGGGTAGATCTAACAACGAGTATTCTTGTAGATCTATTTATGTGGGTTTTTTAGATAGGGTGCAAGTATTTCATCTTATTAGCATATTCAATCATATTATCTTCTTGTATGAATATCATCTTGTCAAGTTTTGCAAGTTTGGCCTCAAGGGTTTTATTGGGAATGCCTCAAGGAAGAGTCCTCCCTTAAAGCACATAAAAACTCCATCTTTCTCATGCTTTACTCATTCTCTTATTTCTGTTCACTCCATATATAATTCAGCTAGCTTAACATAGTTGATTGGTCATATTAAAACTATTTTTATCATTGGTTTCTAAAGAGAAAAATTTCTTCCCTAAAAACATAAATTTTTCTTCATATTGTTGGTTGTGTGTAGCATTTCCAGCAAGCATAGATTGTTGGTTTTTTGCAGGTTTGCAACAGGTTGAGGGGGTTATGCTACCCAAAATCATCCACACAACACTCCAAGTCACTTCTCTTCAAGTGGGTAACAAATCTCAACCTTTTCTTTGTCTTTTCTAGCTCATTGTGCATAGATCTATTCTCTTTTGCTAATTTTTAGTTGCTCATTGGCTTGGGAGGAGGATTGGTACGACCTACCTCCCACGTGTGAGATTAGGTTAGGGTTTAGTTTGAAGATTTTCATCTCAAAATTGTCTTTCTAAACTAGGACGTGGGGTTTGGTTAATGTTAATCATGTTCTAAGCTAGGACGTGGGGTTAGCTAGTGACTTGTTGATAAGTGTTTAGTTTCTTGCTTCTCCTTTCTTTCTCTTTCAAGTAATCTCTAAATTGCCTACAACTTGGGAGAGGAATACCCAAAATCGTAAGGCTAGGATAAGTAATGTGTTGTTGATCTTCTCTAATGCTTTAAGGGTTTAAAATATTCTAGATTTAGATCTGTTCACATCACACATTGATCTTTGGCTTAAACCCTTGGGGCATAATCAACTTACTTAAATCTATTTGCATAAGCTATATTAAGATCTACTTTGTTTACATGCTCTAATTGTTACACATCAAAATTACTCAACTGGATAAGTGTCGCATGTTCCTCTCAATTGTCGTAAGTGTCGCATCTTCCTTACAACTTTCACAAGTGTCACAAGTTGGTCACAAGTGTCGCAAATGTTGTTTAAACATATTGCCATGATGACGACACTAAGGAGGTACTTAAAACATCTCATGCACTTGATTTGGAGAAGAAGAACTGGTTAACTGAAGTCAAGGGACTCTTAACACCTGAGAAGAGCTCTTAAACAAGGGTTTTGAGGCTGGGCGCTCCCCTACACCAGCCTTAGGAGCGATGGTGCTCCCCTATAAGGCCTCAGGGAGCATTATAACGCTTCCCTACCCCTCTGAAGGAGCGCTATCCACCTTTGAAGTGCTGGCTCTCCCCTTAAGCTTCCGAGGGAGCGCTCCAGCGCTCTGATGCCCCTTTTGAGGGAGCGCTGCCTAATCTGAGGCAGTAGTTTGCCTGTTGAGGAGAATAAGGGGAGGATCTTTCAAGATTAGAAGGAAGTTGCATTCAAATTCTTGGTTCCATCAAGAGATCCTTGATCTAAGTAGGAAGTTCCTCAACTTGTTCTAAATATAACTCAAGAGGTTAAGCTCCTCTTAACCTATATAAGCAAGCTCCATGATGGTGAAAAGGGGGAAGAATTGCTAGCATGAAAACTATGATCTCATAGGAAACGCACAGTCAGCCAAAGGAGAGTGATCAGTGAAGCTACTACCATCCAGGTTGTGGATCTTTCGAGCAAGGGTTAGACGAAGGGGACTTGACGAAGCTGTCGCATTCGCATCTACGATTGTAAGTACTGTTGTCGTTATTCTCATTAATATGACACGCTTGGCCTGTTTCTTTCTAGTTTGTGTCTGATGTTACATGAACTTATCATTGATATATAGATCTGTTTCAAGCTAATATCAATAGAGTAGGAAGTGGTCGTATCTTGTTTGTTTACAGGACTCAGCGAGGAGCAAATGATCGAAGCTCAACTCGGAGCGTGCAGGGACAAACGTCGATAAAGAGGTACTTTTGTTCTCCTTCCTTCTCGTGTGTTAGTTTGCATAGATTTGAAAGGAAGTCAGTGTCCATGTTAAGCATTTTCTATCTTAGAGTTAAGGTCAAGCTCTTTGAGGCAATCTACCTGTCCGCAGGGAGACTTTCCTACAACAGAAACTGGCTACTCCACTGGGGAGATAGCCTCAAATTGAAACTTCTTGTTTTGATTTCTTCTCATTGACCTTTTTCTATCCCTTGATTGTTTCAGACCTAGTTCACTCCTCTTTTGATTGGTTTCATGATCTGATTGGCTCCCTACCCCATCACACTTAACCTAATTGTCGAGATTGAAATACAATTTTTGGATTTTTTGACATTTTTGGGAGTTTTTGAACCTAGCGCCCCTGTCCCTATGTTAATAGAGTGCCAACGCTCCCTATTAGCCTCTCACAGAGTGTTATAATGCTCCTTGCCTTTGGAAATAGAGCGCCAACCCTCCTCTTGCCAAGAAACCTTCCAAAATTGTTTTTTCAGGGTTTTTCCTCCGTGTCTCTTTTGCTGGGTAACCTTGTGAGTCAATCCTTCTTCTTTCCAGCTTTGACACCTGTCTCTTTCTTAGAGAACAAACATCTTGCTGTTTGGATTTTGTAGCCTTCTTCACTATTGTTGTTGATTTGTTTTGCCTTTTGGAGCTTGAAACTTATGCATTGTCTTTCTCTCCTTTTCGACTGAACGAAAAATGATAGTGAAGGTCATCAAAGGTCTACATATCTGTTCATTTGGTTTTAGTTAAGATCATTGTTATTCGACTTTTTCTTTTGGGTGTGAAGTTCGATTTCTCTTTGATTGTTTCTTTTCTTTCGCTTCTTGTTTTTTATCACAACGAGAGGGTAGATTGTTTGTATGATTCTTACTTGTGTTGGTCTGATTTCCATTCGTCCAAGAAGATAATTAGAAAGACGAGCATTGTGTTGAATTAATCATTATTCATATGAAAACAATAAAAAGCATCTTCGTGATTGATTGTGCATGTTAGAAGGCATCTCAAAAGTTTTAGCATCACATCAGGATTTGATTGAATAAAAATTTGTTTGAGGACATTCCTTATTAGTGCTTGTTAGTGGAAAGAACTCTCTCTCTCCCTTAGATAGATGTTCATCAAAAAGAAATGACTGCTTATCATATTTGATGCATTTTTGGGACTGATTCATAATCCCATTCATTTCACTTCCATGCACCCCTTTTTACGTAAAGAACAGCTATAAAATCAACGCTAATTAAAAATTATTTAGAAATTTTCTTTTCTAGGATCCTCCACCAACAGTAGATTAGGCTTAGTACTTTGGATTAGGCTGTGAGCATAACTCTCCAAAGTTTCCAAAATAAACAGTAGCATCCTGAGTTAGGGAGAGTCAAATCCAATCATCGTATACGTCTGCCTGGGATCCCCCTCTCACACAGGGGTTATGCACGAGGTCGCATTCGGGTGAGCTACGGGGACTAACCCTCCGTGGTTTAACTGATTATGGTGGTCAGACCGTATTATGGGGATCACTTTGAGGTAAATCCACAATTACTGTGTGGAAGCCTTTTAGTTGATTTCGGGCTCGATACCCTGCCCGTACGTTCGGATCGGACTGTCGACTGTTCCCGCCTAGGGGCTGACTGCGAATTGGTAACCTTAGTAGCCATAATCTTTAGGGCCTTACACAAGGTGACAGTGACGGGAAGTCTCACTGTACCTGGAGCATACATTGGTCAAACTCACTTGGGTTCCTTGGAGGGTAAATCCACAATTACTGCATGGAAGCTTGCACCAAGGCGTAAGTCCGTTAAGCAGGTCTCCATTGTAACTGTTCCACCCTATCCTCGCCCCTTCTAGACTTGATCACGCGACGTTGGATTTCATCACCAACTAGTACAACCATCAAAAGAAGGTCCTGTTTGCTTGGTTGTGATTCTTAGATTTCTATTATCGTATGCTGTTTCTTTTCGGTAGTTGGCCATAGATTTTTTTCGTCGACTCTTTTTCGCCAACATCGACCCTCCACGCTGTTCATGGAGGCTACAGGGAATTCCTCCAGAAAATATGGAAGGAAACATCCCTTTACCCCCTCATTCTACAGAGGAATCTCCTCAACAGAGTGAGGTTCAAAACACTACAACTTCCCAGGAAGAAGTTCCCACTCCTTTAGAGAATTTTTGAATTGTTTCAGAGTCTCCAGAAGCTTTTCGCATTCCGGAGGGATATGAACGACGTGTCCTCCAACTGAATTCCGCTGGTGAATTTGTCTTCATCAATCCTTCTGACATTCCGGCTGGGTCTCCTCAAAACCCTTTAGCCGACGACCCTTTTTGGACCGCAGACATTGTTCGAAGTCCACCGCGCCTGGTGCGAGATCTTTATGGAACAGGGGAAGGTGCCGATGCGCCCATCTCCTACACCGTACCCCTAAACCATTTTACCGGTACCACCATTTTTACGGCCACACCGCCTGTTGGTCTGAACATACCATCCGTTGGCCCAAGGTCTACTATTCCCCTCCATACGGCCTAATCTACAATAGTCCCTCACATCCTGACTATTCCTGCAGGTAATCCGATGGTCAACCAAGCTGCGATTGGCACACCTGTAACACCAAGACCTACACTCCCTTTTGGGTACCGGGCACTGAATGCTTTCACTGCCACTACTGCTCAAGCCACTACTGCCACTACCCAAGTTGTACCGGGAAGTTCCATACCTATCCAACAACCCGAAGGGGCTGGTCTTGGTAGTCCTAATCCGCTCGGCGGCACTGGTCAGTCATTTACGTCTGGTTCTCAAATTTCGGGAACTCTACCTCAAGCTGGGGGGAATCCTCCCACCGGAGGACAAATTCCATTTGGGGGGCACCCTCATGCTGGGGGGCAGCCTCAATTCGGAGTCTACCATCAACCGTATGGACAAAATGCATCTACCACACCTAATCCGTGGAACGTCCCTTTTTTAGGGAACCCACAGTTCTCGGCAGGACAAAATTCTTAGACTATGCAACAACCTCCTTATGTACAAATGCCAAACCCAACCCATAACCCTCAAAACCCATCCGGTTATCCTCCGCTCACACATGCTTCTCAAAACACCTCAAATCCTGTGTACCTTGGTCAAAACCAACCTCATACAAGAGCTCCCACTAGTTACAATTATCCACATAACCCAGTTATTGGCCCCATTGGTGTCCCCATGCCACACCAGCATTACCCACAGGTTAACCGACAACTACCTTTTCTAGCTACCCTGGACCTTCTAGACTTGTATTGGTTAACGAATGATCCCATTTATCATTCTCCAGTTTGGCCAGCTATTCCAGCTAAACTTCCTTCTGATATCCCAAAATTCGACGGAAAGTCCAGAGAAGACCCAAACAACCACATGATGACGTTCCATTTGTGGTGTTCATCCAACTCCCTCATGGACGATTTTATTCATTTGCATCTTTTCCAACGAACACTTGCGGGTTCTGGAGCGAAATGGTATATTGAACTACCGCGCGCATCTTTTCACGATTTCAACTCCATCGCCATGTCCTTCCTCACACACTTCCAACTACCCATTCGATACGAGATGGGTACTGAACTATTAACCTCCCTTCGTCAGACAACTTCCGTACATATCTTTGATCATATTCATGAATGGAGACGATGACGAAGGCTAATCAAAGGGTCATTCCTGACCAATTGTTAGCGGAATGGTTCACTAAATCATTGTTACCCCAGATCGCTCGTGATGTTGCCATGGGCAGTGTGGTCACCGAGGAAGAAGCCATTGCTCGATCTCAGTACTTAGACTTAGTCTATTCACAATTTGGTACTCTGTACGAGTTGATACCGAACGCCACCCATGCCACTAACGATCCATCCAAACCATTGTCTGCTTCCCACGCGGATGGAGTTATTGGCTCTGTCAAAACCCAATCTACTACCCAGTCTACTGGAACGATTCAGTGGCCTGCTTCGACGGTTGCTCCTAGCCCGACTGCACCCTCTACTACCCCCCCTCAAACTCAGGTCTCTGAGGTGAACGCGGTCCAATCAAACCCTTCACAACAACTCGGGGGCAAGAAGAAAGCGAGAAATAAACCAAAGAAGAACAATAACAACGAACAACCCAAAACTCAACCGCAAACCCCTGCTGCTGGAAAACAACCACAACAAAAACCAAAATTCCCATGTCTCATTTGTGGTGACAATCACTACACTTGAGACTGCCCACACCGCGATGAAGTGGCCAAAATTTTCAAGGGAAATTCACAACCCGCTGTGCTTACTCAGCCTTTTCCACAACAGCAATCTTTGGTTGCCCAAACCCCCACGTCGGGGGGCAGTTCGAACCAACCCCATGATGAGGCCTCGACAAGTGCCCACATTTACATGTTTAACGAGGTTAATCTAACCACTCGCTCTGCGACATACAACACGCCAGTTAAACCTGATAAGCCGAAGACTGCTAACGGTTCTTCACCAGATCCGTTACCATCCTCTGTTAATCCTCCATCTGTTAGCCCTCCATTCGAGCCTCTTCAGATTGAGAAACCTTCTTTTGACTCCATCTTACACTCGCTTAAGAGCACCATCCGAAAATCTACCTTCAATCCTAATTCACGGGCTGCCCAAAATTACAATATTGTAGAAGATTTGGCCCAAGCCCCGTGTGCTATGTCCGCTTTGGAAGTTCTACAACACTGTCCCATCCAGCGTAGAACGCTCTTAGCTGCTATCGGTGCTTTTGATCCTGAGTCATCAAACAACCTCAGGTTTAATCTGGACGACCATCAACCGCGACTCTCCCACCAGCTAGCTTTCCAAATCGACGTTGTTGTTCATAATCAACAAATCCACCGAACTATCCTAGATGAGGGAGCCTCTACCTGTGTCATGTCTCTAGCCTATTATAAAGGCTTAAAATCACTTTCCCTTAACAAATCCCCTACAATGTTACGTGCTTTCAATGGACGAGGTTTTCATCCTCATGGGTTATTACAATCCCTAGTCGTTCAGTTGGGCGGAAAAAATGTTACCGTTGATGTCGAGGTGGTTGATGCTCCCCTCGATTACAACCTATTACTTGAAAGAAGTTGGTTCTACGCTATGACCGCCGTCACCTCAACGGTGTTTCGATGTGTACAATTCCCCCATCAAGGCAAAATTGTCACCGTCGATCAGCTTGATTTCTGTACACCCGACACCCACATCCCTGCCACCAACAACATTCCTTTTTTGGGAGACCACCCAGTTACGTATGAAAGCATTGGTGTTGGCTTATTGAAAGATTCTAGCCTTATGGATACTTTCCCTACACCACTTCCACCTACCGCACATCATATTGTCGCCGTCAATATGATCTCGACTATGCCTTATCAATCCTTGGAATCATCTGATCCTTGGATCGTACCTAGTCCCCTAGAATTCGATGTGCTCGGTGACACTATGCCACTTAGCCCAGTCGAGGACGCATACGTAGCTATTCAATATGCCTCTCCCTCTTCCAACAATTCACATTCATTGGCACCCAATGCCTATTCGATGCCCTCATGGTTAGATTCCCTATCATCTGTCGTCGATTACATTTCCCACATTTTTCCTTCTGACGAATTGATTATGGAAATGCTCAGCATCGACGATTTGCCTTGGGATGACAACCATCATCGATCCTCTTTTCTTCCGCCGTTGGAAGAAGTTCACAGAGACATACACTCTGTCTCCCCTCCCAATGTTACCGATGCTCCACAATCTCCTATCCTCACACAAGATACTCTCTCTGAGGGGAACATGGGTAACATCTCCACTACGATCACGATTGACATTTCAATCAAAGAAGGTGTCATGGAAAACATCAATCTTGGTGCTAATTGCACACCCGAGGAAGTGGTCTCTTACACCGCTTTGTTTAAGGAATTCCGCGATGTCTTCACATGGATCTACGAGGAGATGCCAGGGATCGACCCTTCAATCGTCATACATGAAATCAAAACTTACCCTGATGCAAAACCGGTTCGACAGAAACTTTGCCCGGTTCATCCCAAGAAAATTGCAGCTATAAAGGCAGAAGTTGAAAAACTTCTAAAATCTGGCTTCATCTATCCCGTCCCTTTGACAGAATGGGTCTCCAACCTTGTTCCGGTTGCCAAGAAACAAGGGACCATCCGTGTTTGTGTGGATTATCGAGATCTCAATAAATCTTGCCCTAAGGACAACTACCCTACACCCTTCATCGACCAAATCATCGATAATTGCGTGGGGAGCGTAATCTTCTCTTTCATGGATGGCTTTTCTGGGTATAACCAGATTGAAATATTACCTGTTGATCAACATAAGACCGCCTTTATCTGCTCATCAAGGACTTTCGCCTATCGAAAGTTACCATTTGGCCTCAAAAACGCTGGTGCTACTTTCCAGCGGGCGATGTCGTACGCCTTTCACGATATCAAGCATATCACAGAGCCTTACCTCGATGATTTACCTGCCCACTCATCCAATCGATCCGATCACTTACAGGTGATTTTTCTTCGATGTCGGTTCTACCGTATTCGCTTGAACCCCCACAAATGCATTTTCGCTGTCGAATCCAATCGACTCCTTGGTTTCATTGTCTCCAAAGATGGGATTCGGGTGGATCCCCTAAAGATCAAGGCCATTCTAGCCTTACCCCCACCTACCAACTTGACTCAACTCTAGAGTTTGCAAGGCAAAGCAAACTTCCTTCGCCGTTTCATCTGCAACTATGCCGAGATAACTAAAGGATTCATGTGGTTACTGCAGAAGAACATCCCTTTCCTCTGGGATGACACTGCCCAACGGTCATTCGATGCTCTCAAACACGCCTTGACCCACCCTCCTTTGTTACACCCTCCGAAGTACACAAAGGACTATATCCTTTAATTGGCCACCTCCACTTCCACTATTGCGATGGTGTTAGTTCAGGAGGACTCTAAATGCGAAGAACATGTGATTTATTATCTAAGAAAGAGTCTATCTGGACCCGAACTCCGATATTCGCATGTAGAGAAACTGGCTCTGGCTGCCGTCATCGCTGTCCAAATATTCCACCATTACATCTTATTACGCACCACCATGGTGATCGCCGAATCCAACCCCATGTACCACGTCTTGACGCGTCAAGTACTTGGGGGCAAACATTCTAAATGGATCATTATTCTTCAAGAATTCGATCTTGAGTTTACGAAGGCTAAAGCCAAAAAATCCCTGGTGTTTACAGAGCTTATCTGTTCTCTTCCTCGTGCCGATGAAAACATTGAACCTAGATATTCTCTCCCCGACGAATCTCTCTTCCTCATCAGCACTTCCGATCCTTGGTACAGAGACATTCTCCTCTACCTTCAAACCCAACGTTTTTAGCCCAACATCTCTCACGAAGAGCGTCGATGCATTCGTCACCACTCTCGTCATTATCTCATTATCGGCGACACCTTGTATCGTCGTGGTATTGACACCATCCTTCGGTGATGTCTGATTCACAAGGAGGCTGAACACATTTTGAACGATTGTCACATTGGCGCCTGTGGCGGTTTCCTTTCTGGGATGGCCACAGCCCAAAAAATCCTACGTGTCGGCTACTTTTGGCCCTCGATTTTCAAAGATTGCATTGAGGTTGTCAAAAAATGCCCATCCTACCAAGTCTTTAACAAGAAGGCACACACCCACCCTACTGCGCTGCACCCTATCATCACCATCGCCCCCTTTGCAAAATGGGGCATTGACTTCATGCAGTGTAAGCCTACCTCAGCCGGGGGGCACGATTACATCATCGTCGCCGTCGACTACTTCACCAAATGGGTTGAGGCTATGCCTACATTCCTAAATGATGGTCGTACTGCAGCTCTGTTTCTTTTCAACCATATCATAACTCGTTTTGGTGTACCACGTGCCATTGTCACCGATCATGGTGCACACTTCAAAAACCAGATGATGAGCGAGTTACATGTCAAATTGGGTTTTCTCCATGAGAACTCATCCCCCTACTACCCTCAAGCGAACGAGCAAGTTGAGGCTATCAACAAAGTCCTAAAAACCATGATCCAACACATGGTAGGGGAAAATAAGACATCGTGGCATTTACAATTGTTCTCTTCTCTTTGGGCCTATCGCACTTCTGTGAAAACCTCAACTGGATTTACTCCTTTCTAGTTAGTATATGGCATTGAAGCCATCCTACCAATCGAGTGTGAGATTCCATCACTCAAACTGAAAGTAGAACTCCTGCCCCATACTTCTGTTGAAGAAGAACGATTCTTGTATTTATCCAAGATGGATGAAACACATCGCGATGCCGCTCTCGTTAATGAAGCACATCAAAAACGAATTAAGAGTCAATACGAAAAATCCGTCCACCCTCGAACTTTCATGGAAGGAGACTTAGTCCTCGTCTATGACCAAGCTCACGATAAATTGGTGACAGGAAAGTTAGAACGTATGTGGCACGGTCCTTACATTGTGAAGCGTGTTCTACATAGAGGTGCTTACGAACTAGTACATCACGATGGAATTTCCCTGGGAGAGCCTCGAAACAGGCTTTACCTTAAAAAGTACTATGCCTAGATCACCTAGCATCTGTACTTTGTACATTTGTATTTTAGTTTGGTGTGTCTATTTCTTTCACGTGCTCGAGTCTTTACCTTTTCCACTCATGACTGTGCTTGTGTTTTCATGTGCATATGATGTCTTCCTTTCCTATCTTTTTTGGGTTCACGGATGGTGCTAGCCGACATACCCGGAACATTGCTTCGGCAACATGGGTTATTTACCAGTTTGACGAGGTGGTGAGTTCAGGAGGGATCTTCTTAGGACCAACAACCAACAATATGGCAGAATATCACGCTATCATTGGACTGTTGACCCAAGCCTCCTCTCTAGGTATCTCTCGTATCATTATTTACTTAGACTCCCAACTCATGGTCTATCAACTCAACCGTATCTACGCTATCCATAGTCCTATCCTGCTACGTCTCCACTTACAAGTTCACCATCTTGAACGAATGTTCGACTACATTGAGTATAGACACATTCCAAGAGAACTTAATAGTGTTTCAGATTCGTTAGCTAATTATATCATGGATCGGTATCTTGCCCACATATAAGAATTAAGGAAA
>JZKD02S1678422.1:345657-374032 GCA_000966675.3 Picea glauca | reverse complement strand
CACGTCCCAGTCTTCCCCCATGGGCAAAATCAAATCCATACTCCCACGGGAATCTACCTCAGCATAAGGGAAGTCCTCTATCCAGAGATACTGTCGTCTCAGCCAGGCAAAGAAATCACCAGTGAAACGGAACTCTGACTCTGATACTAGCCTTGGAGACAGACTAGTCCACCTCTCCATCCTCGGTTCATCCACTAGCCGCACCGCCAATGCTATTTGAGGCTGCATCTGGGGGATGCGCTCTAGAAAAAATGAGACCAAAAATGAGCCATAACCAAACTGCTTCTATCCTGTCCTGCACCGTGAAATCTGTTCCTTCACATTTCGAAGGAACCCTGCACTCCAGTTGAATAGTGTTGATTCCAAACACTGAACACCGTAAGCCACCTGCGATCTTGATGCCAGATGCGCGCTCGTACTGCCGGTCACGCTTGTGATAGCAAACAGTATAGATCGAAGGGGAAGCTCTCGAATATCCTTGATAGGGATTCTACCCCCTACCAGTCTTGCTCCTGGGATACAGTGGCATGCCAGATACACGTCCACTTGCTCAGGTAGTGCCCTCTGCCCAGTAAAAGATATGGGGACCCCTCTTTTCGAGAGGCCCGTCAAAAAGTACACGTCTTCTAACTCAATGGTTAAAAGATGTGTACCAATCCGGAATCCTTGCTCTGCAACATCCCATAGGCCGATCATATGCTCGAGCAATAAAATCTCTTTCTTCATTTTTTGCAACTTGAAGAATTTGAGCAAGCCACAAGCTTGCAACGCGACCCGTGTGCGAGGACTCTGCAAGGCAGCTAAGTCATCCATCTCATGTTCTCTTTCTTTCCACTCGATCATGGTCGCCGAAGTTACCTACAAAACAAAAAATAAAAATAAAGAAACTCATTATTTCCACGTTTTGGCAATTTCGACAATTTTCAAAAGCAATTTAAAACATGAAATAAGATTCCCACATCCTTTAAAAGTAACTACACACTCTTTTACAATCAGCACTCCCTTCCCTAGCCATTTAACATTCATCAAACAATGATAAAAACGTTTAAAAAAGATCAAAACGATTTTATGGTTGCGTGGGCATACGTGGGGGTTTTCTCATGGATTCCTTGCTAAAAAATGACCTATCTAATTGACTATTAGGGCGTTGGCATCTTATCCATCCTTTCCTAGAACGTTTTTGCAAAAAGAATCCCATTTTTTCATTTATTTTCAAAGAGGCCGATTTGATTCTATTTGGGGCAACTTAGGGCTTCATATTTTAAAATAAATAATGCTATGAAATCAGATACTAAACCATGTAATTGAAAGAAGAAGAGATGGACATCTACCTGGTCCAAACGGCAAGTGAAACGGTGAACCGTAGCTCTGGCAGCGAACAAAACAAGATCCACTTCAAAACAAGAATCTCCACTACTCCAAAATCCTTGTGCAAAATGAAATGGTAAATGAAATTTTCATTGTGTTGTTATTTATAAATTTTCATTTTTCATAAGGTATAGTCATTCTTGGGTTTCTCTAATGGTATAATGGCTTCACTAAACCCTTGGTTTGTAATTCTGACATCGCAGGTTTCCTGGCAGTCCTGATGGATTATTCACCTTGTCACACTTATGAGCATAGTCTTAGTTTGTTCTCGAGCTCGAAAATATGAGAACGTAACCGGGTAAACTTTTATCTCTTTTTCGGACCTGTACAGATACGAACACATGAAAAAGGAACCCCCCTGGAGTCTTCTTTAAACCCTTTTCAGACTCTCTAAATATGAAAAGATTGTCGAGTGACCTTGCTTCCTTTCACACTCGTTAAAAGGTCAGAAAGGGTGTCTTTCGAGCGATAGTTTATCTCTTTTTCGGTCTCGTTAGACTACTGTACGAAAAAGGAAATGAGAGAGTTCTCTTTTAAGTGTTTTTCCAAACTCTATAATCCCGAAAAACCTTCGAGTTTTCTATCTTTGGACTCGTTAAAGCACACATTGACAGGCCCATATGGGACCGATCCCTTACTTCTTCCGGTTCGTTAAACAAAGGAAGAGGAACTTACCGAAGGTGAGTTATATCGAGCATGTGTTATCCTCCTCAAGCTCATTAAATCAAAAAGAGGTACTCATCCATCTGGATGGGGGAAAAATTGAAAGGAACAAGCCAAGCAGTCTCTTGAGAACATCATCCAACACTTCTTAGAGTCGCCCTTGAACACGACACCTTATCATTTGCACATATCATAATCCGTTGAACCTCTACACTGAGCCAATCCTTGAGTTCCTTTCGCTCCTTTGGGTCACCTGACGCAATTCACTGTATCCACTGCATAAGTGTTGTTCCACGTCATGTTTTGCTGTTGTGCCTCAGTGTTCAAGGGAAGTATCCGCCTCGAGAGTCAACCATCCCAAATATCTTGCCTCAAAACCCATGTCAGTCCATGTTCTTTCGATATACCAATTACATCTCTATATCCATTTCATGTCGTTGATGGGGGATACATCAAGGCCCTCCCTCGATGAGTCTGTTCCTATCGACTTCAACACATTATCCGGGAATCAGGCTTAGAAACCAGTTAGTACTTTGGGACCTGCATGCCTCAATGGCAGGCCTCCTCACATTCGACAGTAGGTTTACATCATTGACCTCTGATCGAATGATTCCACGGATGTTCGACCGCAGCTCATCTATTCACATTCGCTGGAATGTACTAGGGTACCTTGGGAATCATTGACATTAATGGTGATCTCCCTCGCGCTTGTTAACGGTTTACATCATTGACCGGTAATCAATTGGTTTCTGCCATGTTCGACATCAGGACATCTATTCACATGGTTAGAATTGTACCACATTGGGATTGGTAAGAAGACCCTGGGTTGAGTGACAACTTTGATATATGCTTGCCCATGTTGCGAAGGAATTTCTATTGGACAAGTAACACATACACTGTTACATAGATCCACTTTGTATTGGTCGTGGCTATGTCTTGTCATCTCGTAGATCCACCGTGTATCCTTCGTGGCTACGATCAGTCCAATTCATCGAAGTATAGATCCACATTGTATCTTCGGTGGCTATACCTTCTTGTCAATACAATTATGGATCCGCAGTGTATTTTATGGTGGCCATATCTTGCAAGTCTTGATCACCCAAGCATAGGTATGCCTACCTTGGGTTTTGAAATATGTCATGATATTTGTTGGATGTTTGTGTGCAGCTTTCGTCAAGTTCCCCGAGTCTATACCCTTGCTTGAACGTCTACAAAGAATTTTAGTTATCAGTTCACATCTTCTAACTTCATACTTTGGGGGGCAATCTGTTACACATCAAAATTACTCAACTGGATAAGTGTCGCATGTTCCTCTCAATTGTCGTAAGTGTCGCATCTTCCTTACAACTTTCGCAAGTGTCGCAAGTTGCTCACAAGTGTCGCAAATGTTGTTTAAACATACTGCCATGATGATGACACTAAGGAGGTACTTAAAACATCTCATGCACTTTATTTGGAGAAGAAGAACTGGTTAACTGAAGTCAAGGGACTCTTAACACCTGAGAAGAGCTCTTAAACAAGGGTTTTGAGGCTGAGCGCTCCCCTACACCAGCCTTAGGAGCGCTGGCGCTCCCCTATAAGGCCTCAGGGAGCGTTATAACGCTTCCCTGCCCCTTTGAAGGAGCGCTATCCACCTTTCAAGCGCTGGAACTCCCCTTAAGCTTCCTAGGGAGCGCTCCAGGGCTCTAATGCCCCTTTTGAGGGAGCGCTACCTAATCTAAGGCAGTAGTTGGCCCGTTGAGGAGAATAAGGGGAGGATATTTCAAGATTAGAAGGCAGTTGCATTCAAATTCTTGGTTCCATCAAGAGATCCTTGATTTAAGGAGGAAGTTGCTCAACTTGTTCTAAAGATAACTCAAGAGGTTAAGCTCTTCTTAACCTATATAAGCAAGCTCTATGATGGTGAAAAGGGGGAAGAATTGCTAGCATGAAACCTATGATCTCATAGGAAACGCATAGTCAGCCAAAGGAGAGTGATCAATGAAGCTGCTGCCATCCAGGTTGTGGATCTTTCGAGCAAGGGTTAGACGAAGGGGACTTGACGAAGCTGTCGCATTCACATCTACGATTGTAAGTACTGTTGTCGTTATTCTCATTAATATGACATGCTTGGCCTGTTTCTTTCTAGTTTTTGTTTGATGTTACACAAACTTATCATTGATAGATAGATCTGTTTCAAGCTAATATATATAGAGTAGGAAGTGGTCGTATCTTGTTTGTCTACAGGACTCAGCGAGGAGCAAAAGATCGAAGCTCAACTCGGAGTGTGCAGGGACGAATGTCGATAAAGAGGTACTTATGTTATCCTTCCTTCTCGTGTGTTAGTTTTCATATATTTGAAAGGAAGTCAGTGTCCATGTTAATCATTTTCTGTCTTAGAGTTAAGGTCAAGCTCTTTGAGGCAATCTACCTGTCTGCAGGAAGATTTTCCTACAACACTAATCCAACACACTAAATGGTTAATTCTTAGATGGTTTAATTAGTGGTCTTCTTTTCATGTTATCACATATTTAAGGCCATTTTCCACGACACTTAAGTGAATGTGTTGTTGATAAGTTGATAGTGTAGGCACACATCTAAATATTCAAGCTTTTCACACTTAATCCTTTCTCATCTTAATGCTTTGATAAACATAAGATAAATGGTAATAATCTTGCGCTTCTTCTCTTTTCCTTTGGCAAGTTGTTCTTTCCCTTGTGTTTTTAGAAGTTTTTGTTTAACAAGATTTTCATGTTAATGATCTAGTGAATGGTGACAAACTAAATCGTTATTCCACTTGCTTTTACATTGATTATATGTGTTAATTCTCTTCATGTTCATGCTTAAACAACGCACTTTCTAAGCTCATAAAAGTTTCGGTTTTGGTCTAAAATAACCAATTTAAGGCATCATAAAGTCATTAAAACACTTTAAAGTACACCTAAAAGTCTAACCAATTGATACATGTACTTAATAGACTTAATAGGGTACCTTAAACCACCATCTTCACCATCTAAAATGAGGATTGAGGAGGGCAACAGAAGGTGTTAGGATAGGGACGACCTCATGGCATGGAGCGTCCTTTCCATAAAAACTCAATTCTTTGGGCTAACCTGCGAAGTTAGGGTAGGCCTTGTTGCCTCACTTCTTGAGCATCCAACAGTTATTTGGCAATCAGGGGAGGAGGTTTTTGGTGAAACAATCTAATAAGGGCAACTAAAATATTTTAAAATCATAATAACCCTTAATTCACTAAGAAAAATAAACCTTGGCTTAATTTAATTCATCTTATGGTTTAATCACTTATAAGCTTAGTCTTTCAATCTCATCTATAAGTAATACTTTGTGAGTAATCAACTAAGTGTCTTAATCTAGTGAAGGACTTGCATTTAAAACTTCTAAATCTTCTAAGTGTCCTTGTGAATCTTCAATTGTTGATGTTGCCATTGAGGAGCAGTCCAATAGAGTAAGTGCTATTGGGGCATGCTTAGGCTTAATGTGTTGATGATGCTTATGCCTCGATCTTCTTTAATATCCTTCACATTGAAATAACATGGTTAGCTTGTTGTGTTGTATCATTTTGTATCTATCATTATTTATTGATTGTACTTGTATCTAATCTTGTTGTGAATAACCATTCTTTTGTAATCTTTGTAGTTGTATTGTAACGAAAGACCCTTTAACTTTAGTTTACCGCTTGCCCAACCTTAGGCAATAGTCTTAGTTGACTTAGGGAAAGGGATTTCTTAACATTCTAAACCTTACATCTTGCATTGCTTCCTTAGCATCATAGGTTAGACTCCCCCAAAAAACATTTAATAAGTTAAAATCAAATTCTAGAACTTAAATGCTAAATTTCATCTAGAAACTAGGGTCTACCCCCCTTGGCTTCCCTAGGAGTAAGCCTAGACAGAAGAGGTTCCAGTCAAGGTGATAGCGTGGGCTGTGAACCTAGGCATTGTGCCTCCAAGGACATACTAAGTGAGCAAGACTTAGCTCACATTTGCAAGTGTGTATTAGGACGACAATAGACCTGTAAAATTTCCTTGTTCTCCTTTGTGACTGGAATGTGTCATGTCCTACAAATGGATGTGCAATTATGCATATCATGTCCTTTCTTATATACTTCATATGCTACACTACACTAAATCCTGCAATAGTTTGAGACTTTACAATGCATTTGACCCCTGTGGGCCATAATACTTGTTTGGTAATCTTCCATAGATAATCCCTTTAAGAGGTTGATGTTGTAGTGTGGGAAACTTAGCTGCTCGTTCTTTGTTGACATGTACAAGAAAAAATGGGGATAATCAATGCATGCACAACTTCCCCGGGTGTTTGAGAATTTTTTTGTCATATAGAAATGCCAAATATCCTCATTGTAAAGTTTTGTGTCGAATGTTATGGTCTTGCCATGCTTTCTGTGTCTGCTTCTCAACCACTTCACTATCTTCCACCATAAACTAGTCCTCTTCCGGTTCTATAAGATCATCCAATCATTGTTGCATTGATTGTTCATCATTTTTTCATTTCAATTGGAATATGGTTCTAAGTGTTGTGCCAAAGTATATAGATCTTACAATATAATGTATAGTTTATTTACAATGAACACTTCCAAAGAATCATTGTTGGTTACGATGTCTATTAAAAATCACAAATATTTTTCATTTGTAGGCATTTTAGAAATTTAGTCTTGTACATATAATTAACACTTTTGCATTGTTATGTATTATGTAGTATACAATGTACTTTTGTGTATGACATAGTTAATGTTCATCTGACACTAAAAAAAAGGAAGGAAAGAAAATGGAGAGCATATGTCTATGTAAACATAATATAGAATATATTGTATAAGCTTAGCTTTCACATAGACAATGTTCCAATCAGGAGAAGTTGGATGAGCCAGGGAAGTATTAGAACTAGTGCATCATAAACATCTAGATAGCAACATAGTCATAGGTAAATATCCATAAAATATTTTCCTTCTATACATCGCAACAATAACAAACACACACCTAAATATTTATAGACTCTCTCTTTTAGACATGGGAAGAAAATAACATTAGATGCTTATGCAATTTAAAAATTACTATGTTCAATTCGAGAAAAATAAGAATACATACAAGTGAATAAATCAATGTTGGAGAGTCAAGTGTAACGTCAACAAGTACAGGTGAAGCAACCATCCCCATGCAACAAGAACAATTGGAAAGGTATGTATATATACATGTAAATTGTACAATTATGCAAAAAATATAGGGAAACTCTTGTTCATATTACTTATTTTCTATAATTTCTATATGAGGGTTCAACTCTACAATTTGGAATATTGTCTTAATAGAGGACTTGAACAATCGTAGGATTGGAGAAGTATTCATTGGAGACGTAATGGTTGTTTACAACACATATTTGGATAAGGAAAATAGATCACGTAAAATTTTGTGTGCTGATATAACATATGAAAATGGAATGATGATAGTTGCATTAATATTTCCTGTACACCTCATTCAAAGAAAGGAGAAAAAGATTCTTCTGGGTGTTGAAATATCTTTTACGAATTTTGAAATTCTACCAAAAACTACCTATGAACGTGGTGATTGCAATTGTATTATATCGCTATATGAATCAAGTGTTGTAGAGACAATGCCTCCAATATGTAAATAATACAATTTCATACCAGACACAAAAATTAAACAATTTGTAAATAATATAGACATGTATCCAATTGGCATTGTTGGAAGTATTGTCACCCTAGCTAGAAAAGTTGGATCACATTACAATTTGCATATAAAATATGGCAACACAAATGATGACAAAGTATTGATATTTCCATGTTCATTAATTCTTTATCCTTTATATGCTAATGTATCTTAAATTATATAACAATTAGAATATTTTATATACCAGCTACAACTATTTGAGACACATGGACATTTCTTTACTTCCCTGGAACAAAAATTGCAGACATGAAAATTTTCCATTATGTTATTTAAAAATATAACCAGGTGGAGAGATGCAAAAGAAAAAGTGTTATGCACAACACAATCGACATATATAATAGACCTCACAAAAGAAGAAAAGAAAGATCTAAGAAAACTAACTGGCTCAACAAATGTTGAAGTATATATGGAAAACTCCATGAACAAATCTCATATACAAGATTATTTAAACGTACACACACACACATTTTAAATTATTAAGTTTTGTATTGTATAAATGGGTTGAAGGTACATTGATAGAAACAAACAAATATTCAACTCCATTTGAACTTGTTTGTGTAGTTTTCAATTCTCCTACAGAGGCATGTGCACTGATAAAAAAAAATGCAATGATTTACTACATAAGATGTAATTATATATTCCCTTATATATATAGACATTACCTAAATGCTATTATACATGTTAGTACAAGATCCAGTTTTTCCAAGAATGGAGAAGTTAGTGAGGCCATATGACTTGATTAGAACTACCAGGGACAAAAGGGCTAAGCTCTAATTTCTATGGATGAAGAAACATATCTAACTAAGATTGTAATGATGAAAAGGGGTTAAAATTATGATCCATGTGATTAAATTAGGCTCAAGCTATTATTGATATGAAAAAGAGGGATTATCGCGACCCAAAGGCCTTCTATATTATTGGTGGAGGGGGCCTATATCCAAACCATGGTCCAAGACTAAGGGATAGATAATGCAAAGGGGAGGATCACTAAAGTTATCTTGAGAGGATGAATATTAATGACTCTCATCACATGTTGTATTGTGAACATACAAGAGATTTAATGTCCCTTCGGCGATGTGAAAATAGTTTACCACTAGACATGCATCTAATTTCAACTGGTGTCACATTGCAAAGAGAAAAGGAGAAACCACCATCGGGGGCATGAGATAGCGGTTTGTGGTTTGGCAGAAAATCACTCCTCGTCCCCTGATGCAATATATTCCTATCATCTTAAAAGGAACCCCATGGAGTTGAAATGTCATATTGACATGTCACACTATAGAGGACTGAAGGAGTGAAATAAGATAGTGGTCATTTCATCAATGCATCCACTGAGACCAACTAATAGCTGACACCTAGATAATAGGGACCCACCAGAAGCGATCAAGGGCACAAATCAATGAACTTGAACTCAATGACATGTGGCTTATTCCCATTCCAAATAGATGCCACCTTGGACCAATATAAGGATGACATGTGTTTGTGGTACCCCACTAATGTCACTCAAATATTGTGCCTCCACCTAATTCAAAGGTTTCCACTAGTGACATGGTGATGCATGGAACTTAAAAGGTTAAAATAGGGGAAAAAATTACCATTGGGCACAAAGAGCACTGTCACTAAAGTGCCAATTTAGATGCTTGATCTTTGAAACAAAATACAACAACCTCCTCCCACATAGCTTCCAATGATAAAGAGGTAACTCAAGAACTTGTATAGTACCTGCATTCTGTTATAAATAATAGGCGTGATCATTTTAACCATAGAAAATATAACAATATTGTTAGCCAACCATAGGTCAAAGCCACCCTCGAGCACCTAACCTTGATAGAGAGAATATTTCTGAAAGAAAACCCTAGATCCAAAGGCCAATCAGGGTAGCGTACCACTCCCCATAGCTAGAGTACTAAGAAAAAATTCCAAACCATAACCAAGAGAAAGTACAAGCCTAAAACTAAAAATACTAGTTGCAATAGCTGCAGCTACAGCTACTCTCCAAACTTGAGCACTTACTGAATTTTTGTAGTTGTGAGTTGTGCATGTACAAATGAGCTCTGGAATCCTGTATTTATACTGCTCTTTCTTAGCTGTCTGGTCCAACTTCTCTTTTTGGAGGATAAAGACTCAAAATTAATTATTTTCTTTAGCCGACTTATCTTCTAGGGTTATGTATAAGGCTTTAGGGTTTCTTCTTTCTTTTCAGAATATTCTATTCTTGTCAGGGTTACACATGGAGGTTAATACCTCCCACAACTACCATAATATCAACACTCCCTCCTAGCTAGGGAGGTATTGAAAACAATGGTCTTGAGCACAAACATACCATTCAACCGGTAGCATCAACATATCCACATAGGCTATCTCATGATCAAATCACGAGAAACATCATCACTATTAGTATCATCTAATAGCATCAAGTTCATCATCTCTCGAAGCCATACTCCATCTGAGTAATTAGACATGATGTTGAATAAGTCACTCACTCCACAAAGTGATAGAAGAACTATTCTTCTAATCTGAACACATGTCCTAGAAGAATAATTGTTCCAACAGATGCTGGAAGCCACGCCATGGGATACAAGGACTATTATTCTAATACAGACATACGTCCTAGAAGAATAACTGTCCTAGACCATTTTCCTCCTGGAGAATATCTGTCCACCAGCACACAAACTATCCATCTAGCTAGTAATCATTTCCAACACTACTGATAGTATTCATGGAAATTCGAACAATGACATTCAATAGAACACAACTGTTTCTATCCATAGTACTACACAACTACTATCCAGTGGTACACAACCACAGCAAGTAGCGCACGACTATTTAACCAGTGACACATAGTCACAACTAGTGGAACACATCCACCATAGTGGCATACAACTACTTTCCAGAGGCATACAGTCTCCACAGTAATCATATCATCCGATATCAACCTGCATAACAATATCATGATACAAAATGAGTCATTTGGGCCATTCTTCCACTCACATATGTGAGATCTGGAAGAGCATCTACCCTTAGGACGTAAAGCATTGACCATGGGATATCTGGACTATTCTTCTCAAGCATAGAAGAATAATTGTCCCTGATTTCTGAGCCTAGACCATTCACCTAACTAGGCCATTCCTCCAACACTAATCATAGTGAAACCTAGAGAGAATGATTCTACCCTAGGGAATTCATGTCCCTGATTGTTGAACCTAGAACATTCACCTAACTGGGCCATTCCTTTAGAACTAATCACAGTGCAACCTGGATAGAATGAGTTTTCCCTAGGGAATGAATGTCTGGACCATTTCCTAATGGAAATGGTTGTCCTGCACCAACCTCCAAAACATACCATTCTTCGAAACTGCTCACAACTGTGAACTTTGAAAGAATGATTGCCCGGTGAGGTAGACCATTCTACTTGACCACTAATTAGAGTGACTTCCAAGAAGAATGATTGTCCTAGACCATTCCCCACACCGACCACAAGGGTAATTATTGTCTATGCTACATCAACAATCTATCAGACCATTTTCGTTACGAAAATGATTGTCCGATCTGGACCATTTTCCGAACTGGAAAATGCTTGTCCATCAGAAATCTCAAACCACTTTCAGAACTGGAAAGGAACTGCTCATCCTGGACCTTTTTTCAAACTGAAAAATGACTTTCCATAAATCAATAACATATACGTTCTCCCTCCCAACCTGGGAGTAATCTCTTCCTTTTTCAATAAGGAATTCGTCTCTACAAGCCCCAACTTGTTTCTTGAGTACGCAAAATTTTCATCGTGGGAAGAGGCTTTACCAAAATATCTATGATCTTCTCATGTATGGAGATATATTGGAGAACCACTTCTATATTCTGAAATTAATCATGAAGAATATAATGCTTGATCTCAATGTACTTTGGTCTGTCATGGAACATTGGTTTTCTCTGAAGGATTCATATAGATATGATCATTACAATATATCATGGTCGAATTTAACACTTCTATTTCCTTCTAGCTAATGACATCATGGCAAGGATAAAAATGAGACATATCCAAGTAGCACTTCTTCTATCATCATGAGATTTTACCATGGATTAGCAATCCATCATCCCAAACTTCTGAGTAACTATTCTGATACACTATCTTTGTCATAAAACGTTTTCACCACGCTTCTGTTGTATATGAGATGCTCTGCATCAAGTTGTTTGAATCCATACAAGGTCTTCTTATATCTACATACATGGGTCTCTTTCTGGTATAGGCTTCTTTCTCACTTGCTTTATTGGTAAGAACAGTCTTTTACATGTAAATTCCAATCCATGGATACTACAAGAGGTATATCTAGAACAAGCTTTTATCATAGCCTTCTCCCTCCTTCTGGAAGAGCCTATGAATCTTGCAATGCTTCCATTCATAAGTCTTTTTCACATTTTCTTACATACATTGTTCTTTATCATAACTTCCATTTCTTCTGATTGATTTCTTCTTAGTGGGTTCAAACCAAGATGGTAGTCTTGTGATTCTCGGTATAATAACTGGTTGTTATTGATTTTATTTCTTTCTTGGAATCTTCATGTTCTTGATAATGTCTCTCTTTAGTTCTTCGGTCCATGGGTTCTTCTATATGGCCTGAAGATTCCAACTTATTCCTTTAATCATAGAATCATGGATGTAGATGGACAACCAAAGATACTTTAAGGATTCTTTTTGAAGAAGACTTCTTCTAGAGTCAAATTGAACACGTGTTGCTTATAATGGCTTCTACTTTCAATTGGAACATGGACGGATACTTCATGATCCTCAATGGATCATATCATTTAGGATTAGCTCCCTCCTAATCCTTGATTTATGCATGAATACATGCTCTTCTTTTGGAATTTTTTAATCCACTCCCTCCATCTAAGAGAGTCCACACTTCCGTCTACATCCTTATTTCCTTTTGCAAAGTGTCACAAGTATTTTTTTTTTTAATTTCCTCTTGATTGTTGACTTCTTTATCTTTTGAATTCTTCTGGGTCTCTTCAAGTTTGATTCTGATTTCGGCTTATCTGGCAGTTGTTACTTATATAATAGCTTCCATAGGAATTGTTACCAAGGCTTTTCAATGTACTTCATCTTTTCATCTGTATTGCTTGACTTGTGGTCATTGTGATAGAAATCCTTATTTCATTATTCTTCCATAGGTATTGTTTCACTTGAACATCTTATCTTCTAATAAATAGATATGCAAGATATGTACAGAAAATATGTAAACATGATATGTACAAGAACTTTGAAGAATATTGTTACCTTGACTTGGAAGAAGAAGTCTGTTTTATCCTGCTTGGCCTTGTTTGAGGGTTCCCTTTCTTCAACAACTGATGCTTCATCTGTTTCCTTCCTTAAGCCAAACTTCCTCTTATTCTTGAAATTCTTGAATTTTTCTGTGAAGGCTTGATCATCGTATTTCTTTTGGGATTTCTCTTTTGTGCTAATCCTTGATTCTTCTTGTGCACAACAAGTCCAAAGTTCTTCAAATATGAGATACTCCTTTCTTGTGTTCATGTTTGTGGAAAATGCATCCCATGTCTTGGAAAGGCTGTTGAGTACTATATTTACTAGTTCCTTGAAATGATTTCTTCAATAGCTTGTAGTTGATCTTTTAACTGAGAGATTCTCACAAAGTATGATGTTGTGATTTCATCATCATTCATTTTCATTTCACGAAGCTCATTCTTCAGATTCATTACTTGTCCAATGTTTCTGACTGAGAAGAGATTATTTAGGGCATCGTACATCTTCTTAGATGAGTCAAGATGAGAGATGTAGGGTATAAAGTGGTATTTTGCAGATTCCACTATGATAATCATGGCATTGATTTCATTTGTCCTTGAACTTCTCCATAACTGCAACGTTCTGAGGTTCCTTCTCTTTTCCTTCTTCAAACTGTGGTTCCATGATCTTTCCTTTCATGATATACGACACTTTATTCTTGGAAAGGATGAGGACAATCCTTGTCCTCCATGCTCTAAAGTTAGAAGCCCCTTCTAACTTGTTTTCTGACTTCATAGAGTAAGTCATGACTGCTTTGACTTGGTCAACCTTTGACTTTGACCAAAAACTCAAACTTGACATCTTAGCATGCTGAGAATACCAGGAGGTGCGCTAGGTTAGGGAGCACTAGGATATCCATAAATTATGTCAATATCTTCACTTAAGGTGCCTCAACACGAGGTTTAGGGTTTCGTTGCTCCATCAAAAATTTTGACTGCAACTACAACTGTAACTGAGCAAATCCTCCCAATCTTTTTTCCAATGGTTAGATTGCCTGAAGATAGTGGTGGGCCCATAAACTATTAGAAATAATAGGTGTTCTCATTTTAACCATAGACAATATAGAAATAGTGTCACCCAACCATAGGATCAAGCCACCCCCAAGCACCTTAACCTTGACATAGAGAATAATTCTGGAAGCAAACCCTAGATCAAAAAGCCAATTAGGGTAGCGTACCACTCTCCAGAGCTAGCGTACCAAGAAAAAAGTCCAAACCATAACCAAGAGAAAGTCCAATCCTAAAACCAAAAATACTAGTTGCAGTAGCTGCAGGTGCAACTACTCTCCAAATTTGCACACTTACTGAATTTCTGTAGTTGTGAGTTGTGTGTGTGCAAATGAGATCTGGCATCTTGTATTTATACTGCTCTTTCTTAGTTGTTTGGGCCAAATTCTCTTTCTGGAGGCTAAAGACTCAATATTAATTATTTTCTTTAGCTGGCTTGTCTTCTAGGGTTATGTCCAAGGCTTTATGGTTTCTTCCTTTCCAGAATATTCTATTCTTTTCAGGGTTACACGTGGAGGTTAATACTTCCTGCAAATACCATAATATCAACACATTCATTTTTGTAAATGTTTCTATCATTAATTTGGTAAAATGGATACTTTTACAAAAACTTGCAAGTCACATTCATCTAAGAAACCTTTAGCAGATGAACTACTAATTGATAGAGATGGTGATATCTTTGACTTGACCTTATCATTCCTTAAATTATTCCCAATCATTCATAGTGCTCATTCCAATGCTAGCAATGGCTAGTATTATTTACACCTATGGGAATCAAACCTAGCCTGATCCAGTGTACCAAACGCTTTCAATTTCCTTGAACTTGTTCACTGATGTATAAAAAATTACCAATATAATGAGGGAAAGGTGATGTCCACGGATGGATACCAAATTATCTATACTATATCCTGAGATTCCCTTTCCCAAGTGCTCTATTTCCTTGAATCCTTCTATGAAACCTTGGAAAAACATACATTAGAGGCCAAATATCAGGAATTGTCTCAGTATGATAAAAATTCATGTTAGGAAACCTTTTATCCCCTAATACTCCATTACCAACTACCCCATCTCTATTTAAATATGACATGTTCCTTGAAATTACCAGGCAATCTTTGGCCATTAACTACCAAATCATAGGTTATGACCATGACATGGTAGTTGATGAGGCTATCCTTGGCATTTTATCTCTTTTATTGTCACCAACATCCATGATTATTCCCAAGCTTGACTACTACCATCTCCTAGAGGAATTCATGCAAGCTCAGCTGGAAAACTTTCATAGCACTAGATCATTTAGATACCAATATCACTCAATGTATCTCATCCTTTCCCTTAATCAATCTTACTTTGAGGCTTGGCGAATTAAGATCACAGATGAGGCTGTGAGACTAAATCCAATCAATGAATGGACTCAGGAGATGAGGAAGAAAGAAGAAAATAGAGTTTTTAGACTCTATGTAAATAAGTACATGAGTACCATATATGCCCTAATACATGGCACTCTGCTTCTTAGTGTCATCCCAGAAACGAGGCACAATTTACAGTTGAGAAATGATGCTAGGACTGGATATTGGTACCTAGCAGAGGATCATACTATCTTTAGGGTGTATGGTATTGAAAAAAAACCATTTAGGATCCCTAGTTTCATATCACCAAGTATGTTTTCCTTGGAATATGTCAGAGAGAGGTTGATGATTGACCACTTCTTATTTTCCCAACATAGAAAATTCATTACCTTCCCTTTGTCAAAGGATGTTAGCTCCTTCTTGGTTCAACAAAGAACAAATTTTGGTACAAAAAAAGATATGTTGAAACAATTTGATCTTGAAAAAGGGGAAGGATGGGTATATGACCACCATGGTGTCACTTTTGCAATAAAGACAACATACAAGCATCAACTTAATATTTTAGTAGAAAGGACTACAAACCTAGAATCATAGAAAGAGGTCAAGTAGATCCTAGGAAGTGGAACCCCCAAACCAAGTGTTTCATCATCTCAATCCATCATATTCCAGACCACTCATCCTATAAATATATCATTTTAAAAAATGCAGTTAGGAATGGATGTGGAGGGTCAGTAGAATAAAAGGCCTAAAGGGAATGAGGAGGTGGAAATAGAGGACAGTGTCACAGGGATTTTGGATAAAGGGAAAGGTGTGCTGCAAATAACCCAAGGGGAGAGTTAGTTTGATGGGTTGACCTTAACTATTGAATACCTCTCCTCAACCATGTTGCCAGAGGAGTCATCAAGAAAAAATATTCCAGTGGGGAAGAAATAGATAAACAACCCTCTATTGGGCCCTTCATTTTGAAGACCACCAATTTTTACGGAATTATAATAGTTTTACAAAAAAATAGATCACATCGGTGAGAAATCTAAGTGGCATAAAGCTAACTGCCAACATGCCAACAATATATACAGATTAGATGCTAGATGTAGGAAGAAGTGGAAAGGTCTAGAAGCTTCGAGTGCAATAAAAGACAAATAAGGAAAGCAACAAAAGCATAATCAATAAACAACCAAGGGAATGATATAAATTGAGTAAAATATAACAAGAAATAGTTACTTGTTACACTGGTTGTTGTTTTTACTTGTTGGATGATCTCTCACTATTGAATTGTTTTTAAGATGCAATTTCTTCCGTTGTTTCCTATATTCTAAGTGAAAAACCAATTCTAGTTCTGTTGTATAAGATGTGATATAAAGGACCTACTTCATGTGCACTAGTCTGAGATATGATAATACAAAATGGATTATTTAGGAATACACAATTTTGTTGTGTTATGGATGAATGCGTGATCTTATTTTTGTGCAACTTGTTTTGTTTTGTGTAATTTCCATTTGTGATATTGTTTAAAAATATTTTTCCATGTATGCTCTTATATTTACGCTGCACAACATGGATTATCAAATGCGTAACTTGATTTAGACTTCGAACGATATGATCATTCACATTTAAGTATGAATCTGATAGGTAATATGTCATAACGGATGTTGTGTCTTCCTTAACTCACTTCATTACACACAAGTCTCAACAACGCTTCGAGTGAGACCTCCTTCCCTTGCAGAAGGTTGAATATGCTAGCGTGACTAGACTACAATGGTAGCTTTGTTAGTAACCTTTGAGAACCCCGGTCTCCAATTTTTTTCCAACAAATGGTTCCGCTATCGGGACCTAAATTCTAAGAGAGTTTTCATAGGATGCAACATAACATATTTAAGTCTGGCATTTAAAATTGGTGGGAAAGAAGGTGTGACAAGTTTATATTTCAAGAAGTTGATCTACGACATAAAATTATGAGGCTTGTGAAGGATGTTATTTTCTATTTCGAACTTTCAAGCGATCAATATGAAATATTATAGATATGATTCCCAGAAGAGGTCTACCAGTGATTCGACTAGTTGCAAGAAGCACCAAAATTTAAAGATCGCGTCAAGAAAATATTTAATTGGACTATTGAGCATCTAGTCACTCTTCACAAGTTGGATCACCAGATTTGTCGAGATATGTACTTCTGGGTCCAAACTACCTTGGATGGATACATCATTTAATTTTACCCAAAGAACCACCAGTCATTCTCAAAGGTAGAAGTAATATTGTATGCAGGGGCCCTAGGAAGACTACTATGAGAAATCTCGTTGTGGATGAATATCTTGCTGGTGGAAGAGGGAATGCTACCGGTTCCTTTGGTTGAAATGGTAGAGAAAAAACTTTTTGCATGAGGGGCTGGTGGTTCAGGTGAGGATCCAAGAGTTAGGATACAAACGTTCTTGAGGTATGGAGGGTCATCGTGAGAAGAGTGCCAGAGACAAGTGGGCTCAGAAAAGGGTTGTGGTGATTGAAAAAATGTGGCAATAATAGATGTGGAAGTTAATAAAAAGGCTTGATCAGTCATGAAAGGAGATCAACCTTGAGAAGAGTCATAAAAGATGGTTAGATAAGTTGAAGGAGTTGCAGATATGTGGAACGTTGGCTAGCCAATGGTTGAAGGAGAATTTTGGAGAGAAATATGAGAATTATGGAGAGAGTAGACGAGATGAATAAAATTTAGAAGAAAGAATCAATATAGGAGTCACCACCAAGGAAAAAGACTCATATGTAACCTCTACAAAAGTTGTGAGAGAACCAACTCCTACAGTGCCTGAAGATGTGAAGTACACTACAGGAATTGATACGATGTGGCCTCCTAATGTGACACCTTAAGTTAAAGAATCCCATTCCAAAGACACAGGAACCAAACTTGGATCTCCTAGTCCCTCAGCACAATCTTCAAATTTGGTAAATTCTATAATAAAATCTCCCATAATTCCTATTATTTCTCTCATTATAGTCCAACCAGTTCAAGTGGTAATAGTAGTAGTAGTGTGGCAAGTTCTTTAGTGCTATCACAAATAATACCTTTAGTATTTATCTTGATATGGTCCCCAAGTCATCCCATGGCACATCAACACACCTGATCCCTCACCTGATACCTAAAATTCTAAGTTAAAGGGGATGAGGATGTGTAAAAACATTGGTTCCTTTGCAAGGCCATCTGGTGGTCTCATGGAACTTTGGATGATAATAAATTAGTTTAGTTTTAGAGCACCTTGATAGGTCATGCTTTGAAATGGTATATGAAATCCATTGAACCATGAAATCCTTAAGGACAAGCCTTCACCCTTGCTCAATTCAAAAAATAGTTCATAATAGAATTTTGTTTACCCCAGTCTGAACAAAATGCCCTCTTTGATTTGTGGGAGATCAAACAAAAAGATGGGGAATCTATCTGGTATTATAACCAATGATTCAAAGATGCGATGGGGAAATTGGCCAACCCCATTCACGAAGACTACCAGTGGAAATGGTTCATTCAAGGGATTTAACCATTAACTTGGATTCCATTAACCTAGCAATGGATAAATACTTTAGGGGAAGCTATAGAACATGGTATGAAAATTGAGGTGATGGCAAGATATCCTGGAAGCTTGCAGGTAGTAAGACCTCTTGATGACTATAATATTACGTAACTGCAAGGCCAGATTTCCGCCTTAACTGGTAAGATTCAAGAATTGACCATTCTTTGAGCAACCCACCCTCAATTCTGGTGTACTAGTTTCTACACTGAGGGGCATACAAAAGTGGAATGTCCCAGACTTAGGGGTGCAGGACCCCCTCCACAACCAATGACACCTCCACCCATAAGATCATCTGGAGGAGTTGCGCAAGTCACAAATACAACATCATTCCATGGCCGTATGAAGTACCATATCTTCCCAAACCATTAGGGTAACCAGAATAATGACTATTGTGAAATTTGTAGAGGTCACAGGCATTCCCCATGGAACTTCCCAATCCTACAGAAATATAGCCTGGTCTCGAACACATTTTACTCTGAATTCTATGGGTCACCTACTCACACCACCAAGCAGTGTCGTGATCTAGATGCTCTTGTAGACAGACTAGATTGTTCTACATTCAAGGTTGAAAAATCTCCTTAAGGTTTTGGAGGAGAACATTGAGGTGGCATAGGTTTCAGAGGTGGGAGAAATGGTAGGAGAGGACCAACTAGGTGTTATAATTACAATGAGCAGGGACATCACACTAGGGATTGTCCTCTTCTGAGATGTCCTTGGTGTGCCCATTGTAGAAAAAAAAATCATGCCACCGAGGATTTCCCTGAATTGATCGCAATGTGGGAAGGTTGTGCCAGGAAGCGAGGCACCAATTTGATAAATTTTGAACCCCGGCCTATCACTAAAGACAAGGAGCCCAATATTAATATTATTACTAGAGGTGGGACAAGGACTGGTGTCGATGTTGATAACTCAAATCAAAGAAAGATCCGTAAGGGGGTAATAAAATATGTTAAATATGACTCCCTTATTCAAAATAGTTCTTTAAGGATGTTGTCAATATATTTTGATGGATTCCTAATCCTACAATACCGCTGCCTGCATATTCAAGCCATGAGCTTCAACCTAAACTTGCAAAAAATTTGGTGGCACATAAGGATCCTCCAGTGAGACCCTAATAGACTATTGAGTTGTGGTTCCATTTATTTTCTGACATTTTGGATGACAAACTCAATAAGGAGTTGTGAAACAAGGTCAAGGGGACTTTAGAGATTGTAGAGAACCTATAAGAGTTGATTTTTGTTCATCTTCTAGAGAGAAATACAGGTATAATACAAAGAAGAAAGCATAGTTCTAGAAGGGAATTCAAACTAAATACTCACATCAAGGACTATGAGATTAATGATGTTATGCTAGATTTGGGTTCCGACATCAACATACTATCGAAGATAACCTAGGAAGCCATGGGAAAGCCCAAGCTCATCTATTCTCCCATTTAATTGCAGATGACCAATCGGTATCGTATCTATCATGTTGGGAGGTTGCAAAATTTTGAATTGGAATTAGATGTATTAAAAACCATGACCGACTTCTAGGTTATATAAATCATGGGGGAGAATGACCCATACCCAGCTCTATTGGGAATCGACTGGGCTTATGAGAATTACATTGTTATAGATCTTAAGAAGGAAATCATGACCTTTGAAGAGGATGGTATGAAAGTAATATAACCACTCTATCCCTACTGAGGTCCTTTCTATACAGATCTAGTAGAGGGGAATATGAAAGAGGATTCCCTAAATCATCTCTACACTCTGACTGCAAGAAAGAAGGAAAACTATATTAACTCGAATGCAGACGCCTCGGTAAGTTGGCAGAGTATTCAATCTGTAGGAGATGATTCATAGGTAGCATTTGACAATTGGAAATATGGAAGATATGATAACTTCTTAGGGAATTGCATGGATATCAAAGCTTCCAGGTGGATTGAATCAGAGGTTAGAGACTACCATGTTTATGATGGAACTTCATATTTACACAAATTTCTTGTTGAGTTAGAGGATAAACTCATGCCAGAGAAAATAATTCGTGTACTTGATGTTGTGTTAACATCCTCTTCAGCTAGATGATGGGCCACCCATAAGGGTACTTTTTCTTCTTAGGACGAAGTAAATTACACCATCTAGCATCACTTTATCCCCCCTTCATATATTTCCTCGCCGAATCCAAAACAATCAACTTTGGAATTATATGATGGATTTTCTGATCCAAGGGAGCTTATTGCACACTGTATTGAGATATGGGAAGTTGTGCAACTTCCTTCTCAATTGTGGGTGCATCATTTTATTTAATCCTTGGGATATATTCCAACTTATTGGTATATACATGAGTAATCTCTATGCAAAAATGTTTGTTGGGAAATCCTTAAACTAAAATTATGTCAAGACTTCTTATTCTCAGGTAAGTCCCCTGAAATCACTTTAGATTTGAAATGGATTAAGAAAATATTTTTTTATGGATGAAGTTAAGTCTATACACTCTCCTACTGTCTATCATGAACATGAGTACCTCCTTAATCATATCCTTTACCCATCCCCTTCCTGGATACCTGTAGTATGTCTTATTGTTGATAGAGACCCAAAAGATCCTAATGACCTTGAGGAACTGAGGCATTTGACATTTAAGGAATTTGAAGGGACTAGGGAGGTTAGAGATACTATCTCGGATGATGTTATTAGTTCCTATACCAAACCATTGAAGTTGTGGAAATTCAATATAGGAATTGATGAGCATCCTAAGCTAACATCCATTGGAGACTATTGGGATGAACAAACCGTGATAGAGATAGAAGATCTGTTGCGAGAATAAGAGGATCTATTTCCCACAAAATTTTTCAGAGATAAAAGGTATTAAGGGAGATTTAAGGGAGAAGAGGATAGAGCTAAAGCCTAAATCAAGACCAGTCAAGCATAGGCCATATTGTCTAAACCCCATATTCAAAGAGAAAGTGAAGAAGTAGATTGATAGGATGTTGGAAGCTAGGCTGATTTTCTCTATCGATAACGTTGAATGGATTAGTCCTATCATCGTACAAACCAAGAAAGGTACAGATGATATCTAGGTTTGTGTGGACTACAAAATCCTGAATGTTTCTTGTGTACATGACCCCTTTCCTACCCCCTTTAGTGATGAGGTATTGAATCAAGTAGCGGGAAATGAGGCATATTTTTTTTCAGATCGTTTTTTCGGATATCACTAGGTTCGAATCATGGAAGAAGAACAAAATAAGACTACCTTCACTACTGAGTGGGGATCATTTTCCGACATCGTTACTCCTTTTGGGCTCAAGAACATCCCAACAACCTTTTCTCGGATCATGATTTCATCATTCCATAATTTAATTCATAAGTTTCTTGAGGTCTAATTGGATGATTGGACTGTGTATAGCTTACTCAAGGAACATATTAGGCTATTACAGTTGATGTTGGACCATTGTAGACAACAAAAAATTTCCCTTAATCTTCAAAAATGTATTTTTTGTGTACCTTTTGAGAATCTGTTAGGACACATAGTTTGTAGGGAAGGAATGCTATTCGATCCTACAAAATTTGTAGTAATTCTCAATATGCCTCCTCCTATCACTATCAAACAGTTACAGACCACTCTGGGACATATGAGATACTGTCGTAGGTTTATTAGGAACTATGCCAATATAACTGCACTTTTGGAACAACTGCTAAAGAAATATGAAGAATTTTGTTGGACTTGGGACTGCGATAAATCATTTGATTCGTTAAAAGAGAAGTTGAGAACTACGCCTATTTTAACTCATCGTAACTAGAAACTTGAATTTCATGCGCACATCGATGCCTCTGCAATCATTCTAGGTGTTATTCTTGTGCAACTAGGGCAAGGAAACTTGGATAATCCTATATAATTTGTCAGTCACAAACTTTCCCAAGATGAACACAACTACACCACAATTGAAAGGGAAGGTTTGGCTATGGTGTATGCTTTACAAAATTTTAGGCATTACTTACTTGGACATCATTTTACATTTTTACTGACCATTCTGCTTTGAAGTATTTCGTGAACAAACCTATTTTAGAAGGTCACATTTGCAGGTGGTTGTTGTTATTCTAGGAATTATCATTTAAATTTATTTTCAAGCTTGGTAAGATAAATGTGGGGCCAGATCATTTGTAGAGACTAGAGTTAGGAAAAAGTGGCAGAGCGATCGATGATCAGCTTCCTGATGTAAACCTTCTTCATATTTAAGCTATTTTTTATTATCTATGAGACATTTCCCTATTCCTGATTACTGGTACTATGTCAGAAGGATATTTCGTGACCCAGATGAGGTACCTTGTGGTTTGTGTAGTGGACTATCAACTGATTGCGGGAAACTATATAAATTGGTATTGGATTATATTTTGCGGTGATGTGTGTAGACCATGAAATACCTAATATTCTATGGGAATGTCACAGTGGGGTTGTGGGAGGACACGTCAGTGGAAAGGAAACCTCTAGGAAGATCTTACAAGAAGGACTATGGTGGCCCATAATGTTTAAATATTCTAAGGCCTACGCTTGCACCTGTGATGTATGTTAGAGAGTGGGAAATCCATCTCACCATGATGAGTTACCTCTACATCCTGTCAGAGCACTGCAAGCCTTTGAAAAATCAGTTGTCAATTTCATCAGTCTAATAAATCATCTTGCTAAGAATTCAAAGGCCCTGTACATAATTACTACAACTGATTCCCTGACTTGATGGGCTGAAGTGTAGGTTGTTCAGAATTTCTCTACAACCACCGCAACACGGTTTATTTTTGAAAGTTTTATTACCAAGTTTGGTTGTCCCTTGAGTTTGAATAGCGATCAAGGTGGAAATTTTATCAGTGACACTATCTCCACCCTAACCAGATAATTTCTATTTCAACATCATAAGAGAAATCCCTATCATCTGCAGGCGAACGGAACAATGGAAACCTTTAATAAAATCTTGGAGATGGGGATGACTAAAGTCTATTGTGAAAATCAGGATGACTAGGATAAGCAGGTTCCAATTGTGTTATGGGTATCCAATACTACCACAAAGAATTAAATGGGTATATTCCTTTTCAATTGGTATATAACAGGGAAGCAATAGTTGCAGCTAAGTTTCTCACCCCAAGTCTATTCATTGTGTAAGCTACTAAGATGACCGATGATGAATCCATTTTTGCACAGGTTGAGGAACTGATGGAACTTAAGGATGCAGGTTATTATCATATTTTCATCAGACTATGGAGAAATCATGACAAAAGGCCTCACATGATTGGCATATAAATATTAAATCATTTGTACAAGGTGACTTCGTGCTCTTATATGGTAGTAATTATCATAAACATTCGGGAAAGATCCAAATGCACTAGCTTGGTCCTTTTATAGTTGCGAAAATATGTGAATCAGGAGTTGTCAAATTAGCACAACTTGATGGAATTATTCAACCTGGTTGGGTGAATAGCACACACCTGAATCCCTATCTATCTGCTGCATAATTATAGTTTCATTACGCTCATGTTTCTAGGAGTGAGTTAGTAAGTAGGATTTCCATTTCTGTCTTTGTTTTATTTTCTATCAATAAATGGTGATGTGTTCTATGTTTACGTGTCTTAGTGCTTCATTGTCCTATCCAATTCATCCATCCCATATATTCTCTTTGTGGTAGGGGAGGTCACAGTCACCCCCCCATACTTAATGTTTCCAAAATTTGAATTATATGCCATTGTGTCACCACGTGGGTCGTTAAAAGTTGTTAGTACATTTTTACCCATCATTATGTGTCTTCATGTCATAGTTAATTAAATATTAACAATTGTCTCTCCTTTTTCCAGTTAACTTCTCGCATACTCACTACTTTCCCTAGTTGATCTGTTGTCCTGTTACCAACTGCTCGCATGCTCACTATTTTCCCTAGTTGATCTGTTGTCTTGTTACCAACTTCCTATATAATGCAATGATGGACACAAAACTATCGCTAGTCCAATACAACTTGTGGATGAAACCAAATGGAACCTTCTTCATCCAAATCTCGTAGACTGGTCTGAGCGTGGCACTTGGTTCCAATCACTTTATTCAGGTAGGAGACATGAAAAATATGATGTTATATCTTGGATTTGTTGGGAAAATCCAACTGATAGGCCACTGGTCCCACACGTTTGAGAATAGTATAAGGATAGTAAAATTTGGGGGCCAATTTCTGACACTGTTGGGATTTGAGAGAATTCTACTTATACAGTTGTAGATGGAGAAATACTTGGTCCCCTTCAAAAAATTGACATTCATAATGAACCTAATCTTCTTGTTGCTTCATGTGGTTCTAATCCATGACTAGATTTTCTTTGAGAGTATGGAGAATGGTCATGCGGGCTATAAGATTGTGGTAAACCTCTTGAACCCTGGAGACACCTAGAATGTATGGGAGAACTAATGGTGGCTTGTTTCCATATAATTATTTAAAGTTAGTCATGAGAGTGGTCATATGGTAAGAGGAGTTGTACCACCATTCAGCTAAGGGTAACCACTGAACCCACTAATGTTGTCGGTCAGATGCAAAACACCTCAAATATGTTTCTAGGCACTTGTTTACCACTTCGGTTTAGCCATGTATCTAGGGATGCTAGGTTGTATTGAATTTCAATTGAGTTCCATGGAGCCTGAATAATTATTTCCAGAAATTGCTTGTAAAACTTGGATCGCGATAAAAAACAATAGAATGAGGAATTACATGGAGTTTGAAGATATTATCCATAAACATTTGAGCCATTGTAGATTCTATGAGTGAGTGTTGAAGAGCACAGAACTGATCATATTTGGAGATATGATCCACTACCACCATGATGATTGACTTATTTCCTGATTTGGGTAATCCCACATTGAAATCCATAGAAATAGTTTTCCAAATAGTAGGTGGAATCAGAAGCAGTTGAAGTGTGCCAGGAGTTTTGACAATCTATCCCTTATTACATTGACATATATCACATTCTACCACAAAGGTGAAAATTTCTTCTTTCATACCATCCCAGAAGAAATAGTGTTTGACCTGTTCATAAGTTTTGATAAAACCTGAATGCCTTGTAGTAGGAGAAGCATGAAACTCATAGAGCACCTTGGAATTAAGGTCTCATTGTTTTCTTAAATATAGGCGACCTTTATAGAGAAACTCTTCATTGTGCCAATAGTACTCTGGATCAACTTGGGGATCCTGTTACAGTTTTTGGATGAGGATGGATATTTTGGGGTCATGCAACCATTCCTAATGAACAACCTAAAACTAGTCAGCAACAAAGAATGAGAGGGAAAAGAGGGACCCTTCTTCTTCTTCCTATTTTTGGGAAAGAGCATTAGCCACCACATTTTATTTACCCTCTTTGTAAATGATCTCATAATAATATCCAAATATATTGGTCACCCATTTTTATTTCTCTAGGGATGAAATGTGTTGTTCCTAGAAGTACTTGAGGCTTTGATGGTCTGTTTTAATTTGCAAGCATTTTCCCAATAGATAAGGGATCTATACATCCATTGCATGCAAAATAGCCATTATTTTTTTTTCCTAGATCAATTGGCCCAAATGTCACTTTGACAACTGTTTACTGGTGAAAGACAAAGGTCATCCATATTGCATGAGGATTTCCTTGATTCCTCTCCCTAATGCATCACATTCTAGAACAAAGGTTTTGGTGAAATTAGGTAGGGCTAGTACAGGAGTAGTGCACATAGATTCCTTCAAGGCTTGGAAGGATTGGTATTCTTCTGGAGTCCAACTGAAGGTATTATTTTTAAGGATAGTTGTTAGGGGGCCACAATGTTTCCATAATTTTGAACAAACTTGTGATAATATATTGTTAAACCCAAGAAACTACACAAAGTTTTAATATTTTTAGGTCGAGGCCAATTCTGCATAGCTTCAATTTTCTTAGGATCCACCCTTACACCATCCTTTCCAACAATATGACCTAGGTACTCAACTTCAGAGACACCAAAAGCACATTTATATTGTTTGAGGAAAAGTTTGTTCTTGGAGAGGAGATGGAGAACTTGATCTACATGGGTGAGATGGGATGGAAAATTTTTACTATAGATGAGAATATCATCAAAGAAAGCTAAAACAAAGTGATGGAGGAAAGGACAAAAGACATGGTTCATGATACATTGAAAAGTGAAGGCGACATTATAGAGACCAAAGGGCTTGACCAAGAACTCATAGTGGCCCTCATGAGTGTGAAATGTTGTCTTGGGGATGTCTTCCTCTTTCATACATATCTAGTGGTACCTAGAACGAAGGTCAATTTTGGTAAAGTATTGAGCCCCACTGAGTTCTTCTAGAAGGTCATCTATGATGGGAATGGGGAATTTGTCCTTGATGGTAAGTTTGTTGAGGGCATGAAAACCAGGACACATTCACTAAGTTCCTTCCTTCTTGAGGACCATGACGATAGGGGAGAATAGGGGTTGGTACTAAGATGGATAACACCTACTTCTATCAATTCATGGAAAATTTTCTCAATTTCATTTTTTTGATCAAAGGGATGACAATAAGGGTGAATATTGGGAGGAAGACTGCCTGGTATTAAAGGAATGGAATGATCATGGTTGTCGCACGAGGGGGGAAGGCCCTCGAGGGTTTGGAGAATAGTGTGATGGAATGAAAGGATAGCTTGAAGGTCCGGGTGTACCGGGGGTGTCTCAACTGTTTTAATGGAATGGAGTTGGCCAATGATGCAAGAATGACCTTTTTTGAGTAACGTTTCCATGCAGTGGGAACTGATGATCTATGGAGATCCTATGGTAATGACTTGGAGTTTATATTGTTGGCCTTTTTGTTGGAATTGCATGGTTAACTCCTTAATTTCCATGAGTATGGGTACTAGGGTGTGTAACCATTCTGCACCAAGCACAATGTCACAACCATCCATGTCAATAGAAAACATGTGAGATTTCATGTTATACTGACCAATTTTTAAGCGCACATTTTCACAATGCCCTCCACATTTCATGGAACCACCATTGGCAATCATGATTTGAAAATTGTTGACAACATGGATATAGAAATTGACTTCTTGGGCAAGGCGGCGATGAATAGAATTATGAGTGTTACCGTTGTAAACTAGTATGTTGACTTTCCTATGATTAATGTAACCAATCAATTTGAGGGTTTGAGGAGAAGAAAAACCAGCGAGAGCATGTAGAAAAATTAGTGGTTCAACTTTGGGAGGATCATAGGGAAACATAATATCATCGATTGGGGGTAGCGTTATTTCAGGTGAAACCTTAACATCTTTATCAGAAACATTCTCAAAAATGGCCATAATTGTTTTTTGTTATTTCCACTTGTGCCCATGAAATTATTTATCATCACAATTATAGCAAAGACCCTTGAGTTAGTGTTCAACCATTTTTGTCCATGTTAAATTGTGAACCTTAGAGGAATGGCCTGATGGGAAGGGGTGTTGGGTTA